>JAUNZO010000725.1:0-435600 GCA_031894775.1 Chloris gayana
AGTATCCAAGACAACTTGTGGAATGGGATTGTCACACCGACATAACAATGCTGATTCCGCCTACTTCTGGTCCACTCCACCTCATGCCATCCTACCAAGATTGCAGTTCCTGCAATAACGAATTACCCAAACTGAAGTTTGGTGACCTGGTGGCAGGTTCAATTTTTATTGTACCCCATGAGTTTCAGATGATTGTATGGGAATCTAGGATACCCCTTTTACTAAGTTTGTTGCAAGTTTTATTGAACAAAAGCAATCATGTACTTTACCAGATTACAAAAGGTGTAAGCGGTCATGATGAACCGAATGATGCCATGATGCTTTAGTGGCATTGTACCATGGGGCCATATATGTACCAAGAAAGTCAAGATTCATGAGTTTACAATTATATGTCATTTTAGTTAGACCTTTTTTAGCAAACAAGAAGGGAATTATGTGTAATTCTAACTAGATTTTGCATCTTTTACCCATCCATAAGCAAATATCACTTTCAATGTTTGCATGCTTTTGCAATTGAAATCATGTAATAGTTTCGGTGCTAGGTGGACAACATACATCAATTGAAGACACTTCCTACAAAAAAAGTTAGTAAATCAATCAAAGTCAGGATAACAGACTAAATTTATTTAATCGATCTACCGTCCAACAAACTTACTCCTTCTCGGACTTCTCTCTCCTGTTGGTTGCTCTGTTCCCTTTTCATGACAATCGGTTACTCTGTTTTAGCAGAGGCAAAAGCTGCATAGCGTGTTCAAAGTCTATGTTCAAAGTCTTCCCTGTTATATATAAAAGAATTGTGTGAATGATGCAGCAGAGAGCCTCTATAAGAAACGGCGTTCCACCGATTTTAAAAACCTTAAGAGGTAAGAAGAAGCGAAACTATTCCGAGACATGGAAAGAGATTATGGCAGGAATGAAAGCTCGGACGACGGTCCGATAAGACGAACTTGGAATGGTGACCACATGAATGTCCGGAATGGTCAGAATTGGTAACATGGTTGTATGATGGAAGGAGGGCGCCACTACAGCAAAAGATGCAGATCAGCTCTCCCCGATGCTCGCCCTTGGAGTGAGGAGGCTCTCAAGGCAAACCTGGTGGACATTCATGTTGAAACATTGAAGTGAATCCCACTTGGCCTGTTACAGACAGAAATGTGGGTATGGATGGCTGAGAAAGCTAAAATGTTTACAGTAAGGTCCGCTTAGGGCCTCCATAATGGTTACTCGTGCATTAGCTATACGGGAAACGTGTCAAGATGAGAAGGGTTGCAGTATTGTCACCGTGCTGCGAAACAGGACAGTGGATGCAGCTAGCTCCCCTGCCAGCGCTGGGATGTACCGAGTCTAAAGCTGGCCTGCAGCTATACTGGACACTATCTTCACGCGTTTTGTGGACCATCGAAGCCGCTGCCCGTGCAGGCGTCACGAGCAGCTTAGAGGATGAGGTTCAGAGGAATCTTTTTATGTGGGGCCCACAGTTTCTTTGGCAGAGTTTTGAAGCTGGCAGCAATTTTGTGCTAGTCTTTTTGTGGGGCCTACGGTGATCTCCACCAAAAACCTTTGTGGGCGCCTTAGGACCTCCACAATGCTAAGTATTGTCAAACATAAATGATAGAAAAATAAGAGAGAAGGAAGATAGTGGTTGCAGCAACAACTAACTTTAGCTAGGTTAAAAGTCGGATATCGCTCAACTTAGCACCACAGGACGCGTTTAGAGACATAAATAAGAAGTACAGCCACAGTATCATTTTTAAGCATTTATCGACAAAGAAACTAACCAATTGAGAACTTATTGCAATATATTCATGTTTTTCGAGTTGTGATAGAAAATCAAAATCCATAAGTTTGGTTTATGCAATTCTTACGACATTTGCGAATCAGATCATTTGTTCTTAACTTAAGAATTTGCTACAAAGCAATGTTGAGCTGATTGAATGTTTGTGTGATAAAAAATTTTAAAGCCCGGTTCTGTGTAACAAACTCACATGAAACGTTGAAGACTTTCCACTTATTTCAGGAGACCTCTTGCTAAGGCCTTCCACACCGGAAGAGCTCCCGGAGGAAAAAAAATGGGCCCTGCATGAGGTAAACAGGAATGGGAGCATAGATGCACAGCTGTGGCATCGAAGCCCATCGCCTCATATGGGTCCCACGTCGTCTAAAATATTCAACCCCCTATACTTCTTTGCACTTCTCCTCTCTAGTTCCTCTTGTAGCTCTCAAGATCCAGAAAATTCCCAACCTTGTTTTTCTCTTTTTCGCTGATGAATCTACCTATATGTGTCTCAAATTGATGAGCACAATAGTGGGAGTCGTTCTTGTGGTCTTTTGGGCATCACTCTATGGCACCACTGTAAAAGACCTAAGTTTCTCTCCTTTAGTCAATTTGATGTGCGACCAAGCCCGCTCACCCGCAGACACCATATTTGGGTGGGGTCAAATAAAGAACCCGTCTAAGCACTAAACCAGTGTATAACCCGGCTCTTAAGACTGGGTTGTACTTTCTAGTTATCCAACTAAAAACCGGATGGAGTTCATGTGAAAGGAGGAAAACAAAGTCAAACATGACAGCGCAAACACACGCGAAAGCACTAATCAAAAGTGTCACTTCCTGATAACTACTTGGAATAGGCGTCCTTTAGGCAGATATGAATATATAATATGTTCTGCATGGAAAGAACATAAAAATGATATGTTTACTTTCCATATTTTTTTATTCTAGATTTCAAAGTCATTATAAATTTACCCAACACACAGACCTTTGTATAAGCAATACCGTGTATTAATTGACTTTATTATTATTTTCCTTCCCAGGCAAGGCAATGGCGCCAGAAATGCTTGTTGACACTTGTTAAGTACATCACGCAAACATCTCCAGTATGGTGCCAGAAATGTCCATTGATGTTTAGCTAAATCACATCAATTAAATCATTCCTAGCAATGGTACCAGAAATAATTATAAAAGATGATCTTTAGTATCAAATAGTAAAATCCGCAAGCGCAAGAATAAAACCGTTGTAGCATTTCACCATTGGATTGCTCCAATGGCTATCATTTATAGTTTGCCCAAGGAAGGAGTGGTAAGAATAAAGTGTTAATATGGACGTCATATACACAAAGATCGGTATTGATACGTAGAGTTTATGCCGGGGTAAATATGATAAAAAGGGAGTAGTGTGACACACATCATAATCATTCCCATAAATAAAGAAAGAACCTAAGCATCTAGTGGATTTCAGTCAGGAAAGCAAAGCCTATTCTCTAATATTAGTCTATCTATATAGTGGCATAGTAAAACAATTACAAGCAAGTCTATCCTACTATTAGTCTAATGCACTAAATGCTTTGCGCGCGGACTCATGCATGTTATCCATAAGGCACCTCCGCTCTGAAAGAACCCATGTACGTCACAACCGAACGTGGAGGAGTACATAGGACAGATAGGGTTGTCACCACCTACATCAGAGGTGTGCGAACCATTAAGGTCCGGATATTCATGATGACTCAGGAATACTCATTTGAAAAAAAAAGTTTATCCAAACATTCTGAAGTTGTCACCATGCTACATGCACTCAAGCTAAAGTCTTTTCCGAGATACAAGTTGCCTCCAACTCAGCCGACACATCCGATTCGGATCCAGCAACCTCCCTAGACGGTTTTTATGATTTCTCCTTCATACGACATCGGGATGAGGCATTTCCAAAGACGTTGGAAAGAGGGTGATGACACCATTATTTTAGTTCTGGTCCCAGCTCCAAAACCATCGTGGATGATGATGTGTGATCATGACAAGGTGTTGTGTCACCTGGTTTGGGACGACTTGGCCTTGTATATGTCCGACCTTAAACCCATGTTGTGGGCACCCCTCCTGGCTCGCCCCTAACCCTAGCACGTCCCTAGGCCATAAAACTCAGTATGTACCGCCATTTAGACTTGGGTTTTGTTTAGTTCGAGTTTTCCATCAAGAAACTATGATTGCATCAATGTAACTGTGGCGACAAGTACTTTTACTCGTGATCCAGGGCCCATGTTCTTATCTCAATGATTCTTTGTAGAAAGCATAGCAATCTTATCTCAATGATTCTTAGAGCTGGAATTTAGAGAAGTTCAAGTAATGTGAAAGGGAAAAATTAAATGTCAAGAATCATGCTAAACATACAACAATAGCAACATTCATCACTTCTTCAGATCAATGAAAGCACCAAAAGTATTGATTATCGAAAGACATCGTTTATTCAAATACCACACTAATCAAGAACAACTAGCACTATTATCACACAAATCTACAAATCCTCCCCACTCAAACCATGTCAAGTCCTTATTATTTAAAAGAGAAGGAGAAAGATGTAACTGACCTAAAAATGCCATACCTTTGACATGAAAGTCTTCAATCAACGCATAGCTTAGTTTAACGTCGTAAGCTCGACATAGCCATAATCAAGCCAAAGTGTAGATATCAAATGACGTTAATTCAGGTTTATCAGGTTCATAGAATACCTTGAGACGTTGCCCATTACCCATATGACTATTGAAATCCATTATGACTATTGCTCCAAAATCAAGCACCTTATGAATAATATAAGGTCCCTCACATTTGCTCTCTAATTTACCTTGGCCAAATAATTTATATCTCTAATTGAATAATAGAACCTTGTCTCCTTCTTTAAATTCTTTCTTCTCTAAACATTTGGAATTGTCATAAGCATTTAGGCGCATCTCCTCTAATTCACTAATCTGAATTTTTCTTTTAATTCCAGCAACATCTAAATACAAATTCATCTGCTTGATTGCCCAAAATGCTTTATGTTCTAATTCTACTGGCGAATGACAAGTTTTTCCATAAACAAGCAGATATGGAGTCATAACTATTGCAGTCTTATGTGTCGTGCGATATGCCCATAATGCATCATTCACCTTGATGTACCAATCCTTTCCTCCTTGAGTGGCAGTCTTCTTCAGAATTTCCTTGATCTGCCTGTTTGATGTTTCAGCTTGTCCATTTGTTTGAGGATGATAAGTAGTTGCAACTCTATGCTCAATACCGGCCTTTTCCAACACCTTAACAAAATTCTTTCCAATAAAATGTGACCCTCCATCACTTATGACCAATCTTGGCATCCCAAAATGAGGAAATATCACATTTCTAAATAAATTAATTGAATCTTCAGTTGTAGCATGTTTGCAAGGTATTGCTTCTACCCATTTAGAGACATAATCAACAACAACCAAGATATACTCTTAGCCATGAGAATTAGCAAAGGGACCCATGAATCAATCCCCCAAACATCAAATATATCAATTTGCAGATTGTGATTCAAAGGCATAGCATTACGACTATTAATAGAATTTCCAGATCAAGACAAGTTTGAACAAACTTAATAGCATCAATATTCATACTTGGCCAATAAAATCCACTTTCCCATACCTTAGCTTTAGTGCGATAATGTCCATAGTGTCCACCATATGGAGAAGAATGACACTTCTGCAATATTTCCTCTTGCTCAGCCTTTGGAACACACCGCCTTGCAATTCCATCTTCACAGTATTTATACAAATATGCTTCATTCCAATAATAGCTCCTGAATTAAGATTTAATTTTCCACTGCCGATGCTTGTCAATATGATCCAATGGTTCCTTCTTGATTGCTCTAATAATATCCATCTTCCAATCATCAATTCTACGCACTCCATACAATTGCTCTTCACGTAATGAGTTGTCGATAGGAATATTACTATCATTATCTCTACCAATCTCAAGTCACGACAAATGATCAACCACAAGGTTTTAAGTGCCTTTTCTTTTCTATCTCTGATCTCAAAATCAAATTCTTGTAGCATCAATACCCAACGAATAAGATATGGTTTAGCATCTTTCTTATAGAGCAAATACTTGATAGCAGCATGATCGGTGTAGATTGTTACTTTAGAATTCACAATATAGGATTTGAATTTCTCAAAAGCAAACACAATAGCTAGCAATTCTTTCTCCATTGTTGCATAGTTAACTTGAGCATCATTAAGTGTTTTACTAGCATAGTAGATAGCATGTACCTTTCCTTCTTTCTGTTGTCCAAGAACAGCTTCAACAACATAGTCGTGAGCATCACACATAGTTTCAAATGGGAGATTCCAATCTGGAGGTTGAATAATAGGTGTTGAACAAAGTGCTCTCTTCAAAGTGCGAAAGGCATGTAAGCAGTCTTCATCAAAATTAAACTTGACATCCTTTTGCAACAACCATGTTAATGGCTTTGTGATCGTAGAAAAACCCTTAATAAATCTTCTATAGAAACCAACATGACCAAGAAAACTCCGCAATAACTTCACATTAGTAGGGGCAGTAGTCTTTCTACTGTTTCTACCTTTGCTTTGTCTACTTCGATTCCTCTCTCGGAAATCACATGTCCAAGTTAAGAACAAGATCAACCTCATTACATCTATGCAACACTTTCTCTAAATTTGCTAAGCATGCATCAAAACTTGTCCCATGAACAGAGAAATCATCCATAAACACCTCCATAGTATTCTCAATAAATTTAGAAAAAACAGCCATCATGCAACGTTGAAAGGTAGCAGTAGCACAAACCAAACGACATTCTTCGGTAAGTATATGTACCATCGGGCTAATCTTCAGGATGTATTGGGATTTGAAAGAATCCATAATACCCATCAAGAAAACAAAAATACTTGTGCTTTGCTAACCTTTCAAACATCTCATCGATAAAAGGCAGAGGGAAGTGATCCTTTCTTGTATCCTTGTTCAATTTCCTGTAATCAACGCACATATGCCAGCCAGTTAGTGTTCTCTCGAGGAATTAGCTCATTCTTCTCATTCTTCACCATCTGTCATGCCCCCGTTCTTTGGAACACAATGAACGGGACTAACCCACTCACTATCAGCAATAGGATAGATTATACCAGAATCTAGTAAATGCAATACCTCTTTCTACACCATAGCTCGCATTGCATTATTCAATCTCCTTTCATGATTAGCTACTGGCTTGCACTGGTCCATCATGTGTATGCGATGAGTGCAAAAGGCCGGACTAATCCCCTTCAAGTCATCAATAGTACACCCAATAACCGGCTTGTATTTTCTCAGTAGCTCCAATAAACAAGATCTCTCTTCTTCATTAAGCTCGTCACTAATAATCACCGGGTATGTCTTGTTCTCACCGAGATACTCAAATTTCAATCCTTTCGAAAATGGCTTCAACTCAACTTCAGGTGTAGGCTTCTCAATTGTAGGATAAATTTGTTCATGAGTAGGTTCTTTCTTGAATTCAGGAGAGATTTCAAAAGCATCTATCACCTCTTCAACGGCTTCATCTTCTTGTTTGTCGGTTAGGCTTTCCTCAAGAACATGTTGGAGAGGATCCCTGAAAGAATTTACAAAAGAAGCATACTCCACCTACTCGTTATCGAGTCACAGCTCAAAAGGGTTCTTAAATATTGTCACAAAATCAAATCTGAATCTATTTCCTCTAAACTTAATAGTTATCTTCCCTTTTCCAGCATCAAGAACAACATGTATAGATTTAAGAAAGGGATGTCCTAGAATTATGTCTTCAATATCATCATGATAAGTATCAAGAACATAGAAATCAGTCGGTATAGTGTTGCCCACAATAACTACTTCTCTGTTTTCTAACATAGCTATGGGTTTCTTCGTCTTTCTATCAGGCATAAACAATTTAATTTCCATAGGTTCTAGAACCGAATTGATAGGAAAAGGCTCCTTAAAGATCTTATGTGGCATAACACTTACCTCGGCTCCCATATCGCAAAAGGCACTAGAGAAAGAATGACCTTCAATCATGCAAGGTATGTGTCGGCACGGTAGGTGTTTGCTTTCTTCAAGATTTGCACCAATAGAGAAAATCCGTGACAGACCCGCCTCACGAAGAGTCGTTTCCGTCACCAGGATCGTCATGGGTGGCATCACGCGCTGTGATACCCGATATTACAACATACAAACACAAGCATGAATACAATGAATATAAGTACAAGTCTTACATTCATCCCAAGTACATCGTAGTCTCATAACCATCGAAGCTAATAAGTTTGGAAATTAACTAAACAACAGAAGCATAAAGATACAATCGCACTCTCGGCAAAACATCACGGGCACCCGACAGAGACAGATGTTCTTGCCCTAGAACATCTTACCGGCACATCAACTCCTCTATTCATCCGGGCCGCACCACTCCCAAGTGTAGTGGCCGTCACCCGAGTCTCCTCCTACCGGACGTCATCGCCGGCGTCGAAGTCATGCACGATGGTGTCCTCTCGAAAACCACATAGAGCAAAGCCCCGAGCAACTAGAGCTCAACAAGATCGACCCGTCAAGGTGGCCATCTACAGCCGACTCCTAGACATGCAATGGCCGGGGGGAATAGGATACATTTAAGCACTAAGCTGGCCTACAAGTGCATCCTTACTTTCAACTTTTAGCAGTTTAATTAAGTTGCAAGAGAGAGTAAATTTAATCTGCACGAAGCTACTGCATTACATGTTTCCAAACAAGTAATTAAGCAAAACAACAAATTAATCATAATCATCATCATCAATGTTTCTCTTCTTACTACGTTCCGGCGCAGGGACAAGTGGTACTCGTTCATCGTGAGGGCAGCGATTCGAATCGATTTACATCCTGCAGGAGAAACCTGTCCGCACGTCACATACGCGCTTCCCGGAAGCCGCATGAGACAACCTTTCGCTCGGGCACCATAAGGTCGTCCGGGTCCTACCGCCCCGAGAAGGGTCCCTCACGCGATGTCGTCCCGGACGTCATCCGTGAGTAGAGTGCTCCCTCCTCTCCTCCCAAAACCGCCTAGTAACCAAGAGAGTAGGGAAATCTTCCAACCTTACAGACAATCCATCGCTACATCGGTTTATCGGGCCCATAAACTCCAGACATGCAAAACAGTACGTTCAAACTTAATCCACATGGGCCGGACACGACGTGGTCCTTGTGTGCACGGACGGGGCTACAACCTTGAACACTCTTTCAGTCCTTCACTTTCCACCTAAGTTGCCCGTCCGGCCTCCAATTTTCCATTCTCTTCACATTACTTAGCATCGTGTCCAAAAAGGTGATTGTCCTATCTACGAGTGGTCTCCGTACCACTCGACGGATCATCGCCCTAATTAAGCAAGCATCTCGCGTAGGGTGATCGAACCAGGATAACAAGGGTCCTACTGCATGCTAGGGTTTTCATCACAACTCCTGTAAACCTAATACACAATACGAGACCTACAAGCATAGTGATGAAAATAAAATACTTAAATTGAAAGGTTGTGCACCGGGGCTTGCCTTGAGCTTGACCCCGATCAGCTGGGTCAACAACAGCAGCAGCTTTTAGCTCCTCCTCGCCGGTTACCACGTTCACCACCGCAGCTACATGATGCAAAGGTGATGTGTAAATTGTTGATGAAAACATGACATTGAATATTTTACGGAATACGTGCGGATTTCATCAATTACATGTAATTCATGAGTATAAATTAACTTGGTGTCCATTGAGGTGAAAATGATTTAAGGTGATTATTTAATTTAATCTCCTTCATCAACTCCCATGAAGCATTTAAATCATTATCACATGTGCAAGAAAGATAATTCAATAATCCTGGAAAAACTGGGTAAAATAGCAATTAAATTGCTCCTGGTCCTTAGGCACATGTTAAAGATAATAATTAAATTAAGCTTCATAATTTGGGGCAATTAATTAATTAACTAAGCATTTAACTTAACTCTCCTAAAAAGAATTTTGACCTAAATAAATTGCTTCTGAACATGCCAAACTAAATGCACCATAAAATAGTACATGCCTCAAGGAGTCCAACAAAATTTAGTTTGCAATTTTTGGAGGTCTAGAACTCTAGATATGAATTTTCTAAGTTTAAATGATTTTCGGGACTATTTACGAAAATGCCATCCGGAATTTAAATAACTAAATTCGCGCTCTGTGCCACACCGCGAACCACGGGGTTCTGGATCCGCGTGTGGCTATGGCCACACGGGATCCCGAGCCGTGTGGCCCGCCTCGTGGCCTCGCCGCACATGGCCGGGAGGCGGCGGCGCGGTGGCCGAGGCGGCGCTGGGGGCTCGCGGTCCAAGGTGAGGGGTCCCCCGGACGCGGTGTGGTGTGTGGAACCTGGTGGTGGGGTCGGGCGCGCGGGGGTCTCACCGGAGACGCGACGCGACGGGGATGGCGGTGGCGAGGTGGTCCGGCGGCGGCGCTCGTCGCGGAGGAGGCACGGGAGGGGAGGCGGCTTGGCCGTGAAGCTTCCCTGGAGCACTAGCTTCGCCGGCACGTCCTCCGTTGAGGATGAGCACGACCCGAGACGGCCGTCGGCGTGGAGGTGGTGGCGGCCGGAGCTCCGCGGGCGGGAAAATGGGAATTTCCGGTGACCTCGCGAGACAACGGAGCAGGTTAGGGTTTTGGAAGATGCTCCCTCACCTTCCGCACCCACCGGAACACGATGGAGGGAGAGGGGCTCACCGGAGAGGCGGCATTTCGGCCGCGGCGTCCGCGGTGGCCGGAGTGAGCTCGTCGGGGATTTCTTTGAAATTAGGTCGATTTAGTTCACCATTGTTGGGGCTTTCGGCCGTGGAGCAAGGTGGGGTGAGGTGGCTCCCGCGGCGTGCCCGGCTCGAGATGCAGCGGTCGAAACGGCGGGGCGGCGAGCTCCAAGGGCGGCGGCACGGGTGGCGGGTGGGGAGAGGGGCTCGGGAGGGAGAGAGAATGGAGAGAGAGGCGGGGTTCCGACCGGGGAGTCTCCCTTTGTCCCTCCGACCAGGTGGGGTCGGGCCGGTGGGCGGCCGCCACGCGGCGCCGGCGTACGGCGCCGGTCGGGGCCGGGGCGCGGCCCTGGCTCGCCGACAGCGGGGCCCACGGCATATTCCCTCGAGCATCTTTTCTTTTTCCTGAATTTCCAACTGTGGTCTGATCCGGTTTTGAAAAATCAAAAGCATGGCCTTCCCGAGCTCAAAAATTAAAGGAGATAATTTTGTTGAAAAGTATAACTCTAGAAAGTGACATGAACGAAGAGTTTACTCCAAAATCCTTTTTGGATTAATTCTGAAAATTCAGAGAAAAGGCTTAAATGCTAAGTTTGTCTGATTTATTTGGGGTATCAAACCTTGATGAAATCCAGTGGGGTTTTGTCCTAGGTTTTTCGTTTGACATGCCCTACAACATATATTTTTGGTTGACCATACTTGTATTGTAGAAATTTGAGCTGTAGTTCAAACCAAAGTGTTTTTGAATTTATTCACTACCCCAAACACTTTGCATGTCAATGAAATTTCTTGGGTAGGTTAATCCGGACTTGAGATTAGTTTTAAAATTGCTAACTCGCAAAACTAGAACACGGAGTGTCACAAAATCGTTGCAAGTTCATCGAAAGGTGACCCCTTAGTTGTTGCTTCCATGATTTTCTTAGCTTCTTCGACATGAGATGGTGCAAAATGTTCCTTTTCCTCGAGAAAACAATCTGTCTAATTCTTCGAAGTAATAGCAATTTCCCCATCTTTCTTGGTTGTTCTATCTCTAGGAAATTTAGCTTCAATTGCTCAAAAATACCTCTTGTTGATCAACCACAGGACTTGATGAGGTGAATGACGGTGGTCCAAGTCCAATAGGAATCTAATCAAGTGGCTCAAACTCGGACATAGGCTTTCATTCAAGCATCATCAATGGTGAAGTAGTCCGTAGTTTAAATTCAGATGATACCGGCACTTGTCCTACTTAAATTGGTAGTTAAAGCTCTACTGGTTCATTGTGCTGATCAGCACAACGGACGTGCCGATCGGTGGAAGGGCAACTTGCAGCACTTCTTCATTTTCTTCTACATAATTTCATGGCACATTCGTTGCTTTATCTTGAACGATATTTGAGAGCACGTCCTTGGCCTTTAATACATCTTGATCTACAAAACTTCCTCTAGATGCACAATCGAGATAATCAACGAAGTTCTACACCAGGACATATAGAATGTTTTCATAATAGTAGCAAATATGGGCCAATTTTTAGCAAATCATTAAACCTTTCGCAAGCTCTACCCAAACTTTCATTATCCAACTGAGCAAAATTGATGATATCTCTTCTTAACTCATGAATCCTAGGTAAGGGAAACAATCTCATACGAAATTGTGCACACAGCTCTCCCCGAGTTACCTTTTACTTCAAATCTGACTTGAGAATATCATGCTTTTGCTTTACCGATGAGTGAGTATAGGAAGAGCATCCATCGATTCCAATCTCCATGAATACCTTTATACTTAAGGGTAGAGCAAATCACTTCAAGATTCTTGATATGAATATATGGATTTTCTTTAGTTCCCGAAACGGATTCTCTTGCACCATCTTGAATAGCATTGGGTTGAACTCATATTCCTCCACTTCAATTTTGACATCAGGTCTTGGCGGAATGCAATGATCAGCCTTGGGTACAATATGGCTCCACAGGTGTCCTAATAACACCTGTGAAATTCATGTTGACAAACGAAACACAAAACAAAAACGCTAGAAAAAGGGTTAAGGATTATAGAGTTAGTAGCAAAAATAAAACTAAACAAATGAACTAACTTGTTCCCCGGCAACGGTGCCGGAAAAGTTGTTGGCGTGTGATACACACACCTTCGTCAGCTTGTAGCTTTTCCCTCAAAGTATTCCAAGATTTATCAATCCGTAGAACAAGTGGGAAGCTCTCTGTTATTTCACCCAAATTCCGCCGCCATAAGTGCTAAAAACCGAGCCCCTTGCGTGTAGAATAGGGTCTTTTCTATATTGGGGCAAAACTAGCATTCCTGTGCCTTTTTGGGCCATTTCGGGCCTTGCGCCGATTGGCGCAAGTTGTGGGCCAATCGGCGCAGGCGCCTTCCCTGCGCAACACATCTTGCGGGTCTCATATCTTCTAGCTCCGAAGTTCAAATAGGGTCATCCATATATGTTTCGGTAAGCTCTCGACGAGTAATACAACTTTGTAAGCCTAGATTTTGTTGATTGACACCATCTTGGACTCCAAAATCGAGATACAAAGCATTGAACTTCCTAAATTGAGCTTTTATGTCGTCATTTTACCTAATTCTGCAATATAGCATACAAATGACAACATGAGAGTGAAATTTGTGACCTCGGTGACCGCTGCCCACGCTCGACCTGGCTGTAAGATGAGCATTTATGCTCTATGATTCGTGCTGGTGTCAGTCATCAATGGGCGGTGGTTTTACTAAACGCTGGCTCCTAACGCACATTAACGAGCCTTCCCGGCAAGCTGGTTCAAAACTTTCGACTAGAAGTTTGCATGTGCCGCTCAAATGAGTTTCAAAACTTTGAAGCCTTGTTTCAAAACTTTCAGCAGCCGTGTTGAATGGATGATCCTGCTAGGCCTCCTATAAATTGCTGCTAACCTTCGATGGAAATGTGTAAGGCAAGTATTCCGGGAGAAGTGAAAGGGACCTGATGAGGTAAGATTCGGAGCTGAGCAGATCTGTTGCCCTGCCGTTCAATTCCATGATAGCTTCTGAGCTCATGATGTTCCACTTTTTTAGTCATATGATGCAAGCTCCGTCGACCATGGACACGGAGGAACCGTGGCCCGCACTTGCGAGCGGTTTGGTAAGAGTGCTTCGTGGCAGAAGGATAGAACTAAGTTATAGTGACTTCTGTGTAGATGATGTTACTAAGTTACACTGGCTGGAATCCCTCAAAACAAGACGGCGAGGTGCGACGGAAGCCTCCATGCTATCCGGGATTGCCGTCCGCCATGGCTTCCCCAGGTCGGGTGGCTAGCTGCTCAGCAGAACTGTGGAGGGGGCAGCCACCCTAGCCTTGTGGCACAGCTCGGTCCTCCTTGCGTTGACAAAAAATGCCAAGGTCATGACATGCTTATGTAGTGCTGCTACGGCCCTGCTAGCATGTCCTGCAACCAAGGTAGTCGTCGATGCCAGGGGACCATTGCTGCTAATTTGCCAAGCTCTGGCACTTTTGTAGGCGCTGCCACCAGTGCCCGCATTTTGATTTGCATGCACGACTCAATTGGGCACAAAAAGTTGCCGCCTTGCGATTGTTACACCCTGTTTCCTGGCCACTCAAAACTTGTTTTGTTACGACCCATGCTCATCCCTCTTAACCGTTTTTTCTACCAATTCTTAAATGCAAATGGTTACCGTCCAGCCTCGCCTAGTTGCGTTTGTTCGTCGTCCGGCGTGTTTGGTAACCAGAAGACTATGGTTTTGCCACAGCTGACCAGTATTTAAAACGGATCATTTCTAATCCGGAGATTTCTACAGCAACCAAAAATGTGCTCAATTAAAATTATGTAACAACCCAAGCACGCTCTAAAAACCGGACACATTTTCTCCAGAGGTGTTCCAAATAATGATCCTTACCATTACTGCCACATACGGTTTAGATAATACATAACTATATTGCCCAAACAAGACGGTCGACATACAGATGGAAAGGATACAGACAATGGTGACGAAACACTGTCCAGGCCGCGTGTAGCAGCGGTCAACAAGCCAAGTGAGGAGTTAACACGGAGATGTGAGGAGTCTGGAACCGTACATAGATTTTGCATCCAAAATTGCGGGGCAGTCCTCGCTGCAGCTACGCTGCTTTCAACTAACAACTGGTCAGTAACAGCGCCGCAGTTTGTCCACACGCGGTAGATATCGCGAGACGAGGCCCGGAGCCATCCCAGTTTGTCAACAAGCTTTCGTTTTTTCCTAACAGAGCGCCAGTCACGGCACAGGGGTTGCAGACCAATGCCTGCCAGCACAACACACTTAAGAAAAGTGCAGGCCTGTGCAACACGCGTTCCAGCACCCTATAGGTGATAGCGATGCCACCAATAACCATCTGGCAGGTGATAGCGGTGCCCCATATACTGCTATCTGAGACACCTAGAGCGTTTAAATATTACCGTGACAGATGTTTAAAGAGTTGCTATTAAGCAACCATGGGTGCACGTGTCACGGACATTGGCAGCGGGCAACAATCGCCGTGGTCATAAAGTAAAAACCGATAACAACATATTCGAAAATTGGGTTAAAGTTAGGTGCCAAGTGGCTCAAATGATCAATATGCACCTTAAAATGATAGGAAAATGATAGTAAAAGGTAGTCATATCATGCACCAATAGTCAGCAAGCTTGACTTGACCACGAGCGCATTTGCTCACCTGTACCACATACAATGGCTTCACAATAGTGGTAAGGCAAATGTAACAACTTATACACGTATATATTTTTCTTGTGGTTCTTGTCACGATTATGCTGACTTTGATGTTGTGCCTATGCAAGCATGTTTCATTTTATTAGGTAGACCTTGGGAATATTTTAAGTATGTTGCACGCCATGGTAGAGCTAATACATATATATTTGTGCATAATGCTAAGAACATTACTTTGCTGTCTTTATCGCCTACTAAAATTCAGAATCATTTTAAGGCACGTGCTGAAAATGCTAAAGATAAAGTTGCTAGTGTTCTGCCGTCTGATGTTACAAACAAAGATATCAAGTTAAATGGAGGTGTTTACCTTGCTACTAGTGCTGCCACTGCTAGAGTTTGTGATAATCTTGATGCACCATGCTATACTATGTCGTCTCAAGATCTTAGTGTTTTTGGTGATACTATATCGTGTTGCATGTTGTCACTAACCTTTTGTAGGAGGTTGATGATGAGATGGACTCGAGAACGACTCCAATTCAAGTAAGGGAGGACGATGAGGACATCATCATGCGAGATGCACTGAAGCTAAAGTCTTTCCCGGGTTACAAGTTGCCTCCAGCTCAACCGATGCATCCGATTCGGATTCAGAAAACCTTCATGTACGATTTTGATGATTTCTCCTTCATACGATATCGGAATGAGGCATTTCTAGAGGCATTGGAAAGAGGATGACGACGCTGTCGTTTTAGTTCTGGTCCCAGCTCCAGAAATGTCATGGATCTTGTTGTGTGATCACGACAAGGTGCTACACCACCTGTTTAGGCTAACTTGGCCTTGATCGTGTCGGGCCTTAAGCTCATGTTGTGGACACCCCCTCTTGGCTCGCCCCCAATCCTAGCACGTCCCTAGATCATAAAATTAGTATCCACCACCGTTTAGACTTGGGTTTTGTTTAGTTCGAGTTTTCCATCGAGAAACTACAACTGCATCATTGTAACTGTGGTGACAAGTCCTTTTACTATGATCTAGGGCCCCTGTTCTCCTCGACTGTGGCGATTAGTCCTTTCGAACTAAGTGCTTGAACTCCATTGATTCAGAGTGTCCATTGATATTTTCCATTTTAGATTGTGTGTTTATACGTTCTTACTTGTGTTTTCGATTCGCTTGCAGGAAAAGCCTTTTCGGGAAGTCAATCAAGTTGTGCTTGATTCGAAGCTGGATTGTCAACGTCGAGATCTCCACAATCGAATTACCCTCTACCTTCGGAAGATCGGCCGAGAACCCATCAGAAGTCCATGCCACGAACACAAGCAGTATGTCTAAAGTTGTATAATCTTTACTTATTTCAGAAGCCAAACATGTCGAAGCAATGTAATCTTGATATCATGAACTATAAAGTAGAAATTATTGCATCTTATTTTTTACTGGCTTTATTCTGAGGGAAATAAGGAAACAATATTCAACCGTGTCACCTAGAAATTGTCCCCTTTCTTCTTGTAGGCGTTCTTCTTGTATGCATAGTTAACGATAGCTGGGATGTGGATATTAAGGAAGTATGAGGCCCAATCAATACATTTAGGATCAAAATTATACAATTGGGCATCGATGTAATCCATCTCTGCAGCTGTCTGTAGCCTTGTCAAGTTGGTTCCACCAAAGCTTCACATGAAAATTATACAAACGTTACATGACTCATAGATTAAAGGGAACAAAACTTTTTTTTTTTGACTTCAGAACAAAACTATTATGATGGAAAGCCATATATGAAAGAAGTAATGGCAAATCATACCGTCCTTTGAAAAATAAGTATGGGGTTAACATCTTTACGAGAATCAATAAGCGGTTGTATTTCTTGTTGGCCACATGGTAATGACGTGAAAATAGCCCACCAGATAGGAGGCTCACCACGTGCAATACCTGATTGTTATAACAGATTGGCAAATCATTATATAGACACACACATACACACACTTATATATACATATATATATTATCATAGTCTACGTCGAGGATCAATAGAAAAAGTATGTGTACCTCTATTGGTAGCTTGTATGTAATAAACGAGTATGCAATGAAGTATGTATATTTGCTAAACAAGAGTAGTGGTTTGTGCTGCCGGGTTGCATTGTTCCCTATTAATCCATTTGAAGAGAAGTAGCGGTGCATTGATTGCATAATCACATTTAGCGAAAGTCGGTTTTCATGTGATGAACAAACATGGTAGATTACTTCAGTGTTCTTATTCCAATGTTTGGCCATGATTACCATTATTGCATTTACCACCATGTCCCCAGGTATCTGTAAACATTTTCTTCAAAATTAGGCACACTATTTGTGCTACTTCTACAAAATATATCATGACTAGATGCTTACCACATCAATGGTACTATTGCGATCACCTACGAAGCATGGGATAGTATGATCACCGTAGCCCGTGATAAAGGTGTCCATTCCCCTGAAAAAATAAAACAGTCATGATTGTATCACATGATTTATAAACTCTCAACTTTGCGCATTTTTCTTTCACAAATCTCTTGCACTATATGTTTATATGTGTTGAGAGGTGCTCCGGTACTCCGTGTGGTCAAAGTTGCATAAATATTGAGGCGCTATTAACAAACTAAAATGATTACTCCCCCGCAAAAAAAAACTAAAATAATTACTAGTTCTTTTAATCCCCGTACCAAGCCCTGCTGCAGGCCCTCTGAGCCTAGTCCAGTCCGTACCAAACTACTTATCGTAATCACATTTTGCAAATGAATATGGACCATACCACATCATCCTTTTTTTCCTTCACCACATCGTCTACCTCTCGGATTCACCGCTGCAACTTGGCTAACACAACCACGAGCTCCACCATCCAACTCCCATGGAACGTACGTGCTGAATCAACTACCCCCTGCCACCGGTAAACGAGAATACCACCAATGCTAATTTGAGCCTACGATTTCATAGCAGGCGGAGTACTGCTTGCAGCATCGGATGGAAGTCAAGCACTCAAGTCAGATGATCCTCTAATGGTTTTTAGTGACAGTGGTTGACGTTGTTTCATGATGGGAAGCATTCGATGTATATTCTATATATGCCCAGCACCGCTCCACATGTTAATTGAATTGAATCAGCCGTCGCCCATTGACAACAGGGTGGTCAACAACGCAATGTACTGAATCGTATTGATATTCGACGGTGGTGCCCGCCTGTAAATGTTAGTAAATCACAATAATACATTTATATTGGGTACGGGTTGGACATGGGCACCACCGATCGAATATGAAATGTTAACACAGTTGTTTGGTCGTACTTCACAAAGCCTGTGATGCCTAGTCTAGTCTGCATCCTTGTCCACATCACTAACACATCTTCTGCCTCAAAAACCATCCGTCATCATCAACTCTGAGTGCTCTGATAAATCCTAATTGGCTGCCATTTATTGATTTATTTCCTTACATGTTTGCGACATAATCATGATTATGATGGGCCCACATTTTTTATATTTCTTTGCATGTTCGCGATGTGTAATCTTGGTTATGGTGAGACGCTACATCCTAATTGCCAGGCTGGCGAAGGCACCAACTGATCATGAGACAAGATAGACAATGCTGTAATGGATCTATTCCTACGTATGATTTGATAGAGTAGGTAATAGCGATTTGTGCAATCCTTGTCGAATAATACTACCTAGGGTACTTGTCAAACAAGGAAATTTAGAGATAAATTCCTACTTGGACACGTATAGTAGAGCGATTAGGACTCATTCCATGGAACCCTCTATCGTCGGATATATAAGGAGGGCAGTGGCACCCCTATAGAACATAGGGCAACACATTGTATATACATCATCTAGACGTAACACCATCTTAATACAACACCGAACACATGATGTATGGTTATTATCCAAAGAGGAGGCTCGAAACTGTCTAAATCTGTTGTCTTGTGTTACCATCGTCTCTCGATCTCGCGCATATCCTATTGTTCATCCAAATCCAGGGTGACCTACCCTATACTCACTCAACGAATAATTCTTCGCCACTCCTGCATATAAATGCTAGTTGCACCTGTGTATGATTCGATTAGGAGTACCATGACACAGCAACTGCCGGTGAAACAATCATTGCCTTTACCTCATTTGGGTGTGGGCTGGACGGGACAGAATGGGCTTGGGCAGGAACGGATAAGTACCATGGAGAAGAATTAGCAATAAGTTATAACGATTCAAATTAAGTAGTATAATATGGCATTGGGATTCATGTAGTTTTCTAAAAGAGGAGTATCAAAGCACTTCTTATATATGTTTATAATTTTACGTACTGTCAACAAATGTACACTAATAGCATAATAACCTTTGTTCACTTACATGATTCCTTCCATCCATCCTGGCATCGGATCTTTCATAGTGCATGCTATGATACTTGGCCGGATAATGACAACTGGAAGGTCTTCTCGTAATTTTGCAAGTACAATTTCGCCCATTGCTTTTGTCAATGCATAAGTATTTGGCCAACCAAAGTAATTTGCCCTGTAATTAACAAATTATAATTAATGCATACCAGTGGATTCGCAATCTGACTCAGTTTGTGCATCTGCAGACTTAAGTGCTAAACCTTTTCATCCCCAAATCCTTCATTGCTCTTTTTTCGAACTGATCTGACATCTGAGAATAACTCGTTTTAAGATCTGACTTGATCCTGTCAATTAGTAGTACCTCCGCTTCAATATCCAAGTTGGATCTTTGGATTCGTGATTCAGGCATCTCTAACGGCTGCTCGAGCAAGACATTTCCACCCAATAATACATACACTGTTGAAGGGACAAAGAAATTACTTCTCTGTGATTTATTATTATTGTTTATTTTAAGTGAAAGGCGACATCAACATATGTGTTCAAGATTTAAATTCTCAATACATATATTTATGCTTTCAAGAGGATGTCATGATTCTATCACGATGGTGTTTTGCACTAAAAATTTCCATCATGTCAGATATTTGTTACTAGACCGTCTCGATAGTGCCCCAGTATCTGTACATGCTAAATGGGGAGATATCTTATGTTGCATGTCATATATCTGTAGATGCTATATATTTTATGTGGATCAGTCTAACGACTTTAAGTTTAAATGCATTTATTTTCTCTGTTGTAGAGTGACGACGTGATGCACATTGGAAGTATACCACTTACCAGTGGAAACATGAAGGAACATTTTAAGATTTGCACAATTCTTTGCAAACTGGAGTAAATACGAGACTCCTAGGGCATTTGATGCCAAAGCAATGTCATAGCTGCTGAATCAACCAAAAGAGTTTTAAAAGTTGTGCCGTATATCAACCGTAGGGCTCGAAAATTATTGAAACCATTATTATATTAAAGTAAATATTACCTTTCGTAAAATTTGGTCACTGCGGCTCCATTGATGATAATGTCAATCTCCTTAGCTAATTCCTGGATTTCAGAATTATCACATCCGAAGTTGACATGTACTATATCACCAGCTATAGGGTTAATTTTGGCATCCATGAAACAATGAAAATTGGCTCCATGTTGTTTTCGCAGGCAGCTAAAAAGGTCATTTTCAACAATCTGAAACAGGCACAATGTCTGCAGTATTAGTATGTAAGAATAGATTTCTATGATATTAAGGTAAATAGCATGTGCCCGCACTGATTCTGTGAATTGGGCGTAATGTTTCTTCCGTCGTCTCGAAAAAACAGACAATTAGTGAACCCTCCACGCATTCTTATTTTCCTGTGGCCCCAGAGATGGCGTATACTAGTACTAGTTGCGATTTAAGATAATAATGACAGATTATCAGACGAGAAAGGTTAGTTCGACACGGACTTGCAATCTTCGACAGAAGTTTGTGTCATAGTACTATTTTTGTGTGTTGATGATGAATCTGTCCAGACTACTGTAAAACAGAAGTAGCCAACTATATTGAAATCAATTAACAAAAGTAGGAAAGTGCATCTTCTTTTGACCGAAAGGGGACAAAAGCATAAGATATTGACAAGATCAAATTTGTTGGAAGAAAATGCCATGTTAACAATCGGTCATGAGAGGAGTTCGCTCTCGCCTTTATTCATAGGAAAGCACGCGCCACTACTCCAGAGTCGCAAAGTCGGCCAAGCCAGGGAGCCCAAATATGCAGCTACGTACATGGATATCCCCCGCTGCAAGTGACCGTCGAAGTGAACTCGTCACGCTGAACTTCATGCTGCACCACCCTGGGAATGGGACTGGTCGACCGCCGACACAGGGAAAGCAAAACGAAAAAAGACAGGATCGCATCTATTCCCTGAGATAACGTGTGGGCTCATTTGCTAGACGGGCCGGGCCGAGAGATGTGCTTCACGGGTGCTAAGACACGGAAGGCGTACATAGGCTGGAGACAGCCCCACTCCACTTTCACGACCGTAAACGACCAGAGATAAGGGTGTGTTTGGTTGAGCGTCAACGAGAGATGGGACAGAGTCATCCATGATATCTTGGATGAGCTCATCCCTCATGGTGTTTGTTTCGATGGATAGAGTCATCCCTGTTTTTTGTTTGGTTAAAGGGACGAGGACGAGGAGGACAACAATCATTATCTAGTTATATTCTTAATTTATTTATAATAATATATAAAATAATTTCTAATATTACAAATTAATATTATCTAATCATTATTATCTCTAATCAATTATAATAATTTCTAATTAACACTAATTATACTTAGATTAGTTAATAAACTACTTACCAACTAACAATTTTGCACTTATAAATGCTAATTCTTTAGTAATATATACTAACTACTCATTCAACACGTTAAATCTAACTAATCTTTTACTAATAAGCGTCATCAACAAAGGTGGATGGCTTCGTCCCACAAAATTTGAGGGATGGTTCCATCCAAAGCATATTGAGAGAATATTCCTGTGAAGGATGACATCTGTCCCTCCAACAAAAGAGGGATATCCCTGGATGACACCGTCCCATCCCTCTTCGTCCCTCCAACCAAACACACCCCAAATGAACCACTACATCCTAATAGGAAAACCTTATAGTAGTATAAATGGATAACATTTTATTCAAAAAAATAGATAATATTTATGTATACCTCACTGTGCACACGTTTCTTTGCTGCAGCAGCATCTGGCGCACGGACCAACAGGTAGAGCTTCTTTATATCAGGTTGAACTCGCAGTATCTTCTCAACAAGCACTGTATTTATTGCACGTTAGTATACATATGTATTGAAAATACAGATCTTCTACATTTTTTAGTAATGGCTTAATCTGGATCGCACATAGACCTATATAGACTAGAAAGATGTAGATGCATATGTACATTTGCCAAGGAAGCCTGTGGAACCGGTGATAAGGATACTCTTGTCCCGGAAACACCCAGCAACTGTTCTGGCCGCCATGTTCTGGGGGAGTGGGTGGTCTTGAACTCTAGATGTATTAAGTGACGGAGAGCAGATCGACTTATCCGTGTGAGCCTTCTGGAGCTATTTATAGGAAAGCTGGAAAGCCACGCCAGCGGAACTTCTAAGATAATTTGTGGCCGAAAATATTGGGACATGCAGAAATATTGCATGCACGTCTCAGTCTCAACTCAAAAATAAAAGTTTTTCTTTTGGAGAAACGTAGTAAAGATACAGATACCAATATACACGTGTAGCTACTCACCTCTATGAACACACATGCACACTCTATTCCTCTGAGTAGACCAAAAACAGCGGGTCAGGTCATCTTAAGATTCACAAAGTCACCAGTAGGGATGAAAGCGGTCACCAGTAGGGATGAAAGCGGTACAGAAACACTCTGAAGCACATCCCTTAATCGTTTTCGCTTTTTAATTTTTTCGAAAGAAAAATCGAAAATGATAGTAACGGAAACGAAAATGGCATTGGTATTATGAAAAGTCAGAAGTGAAATTATTGCTATCAATTAGGCGGTATCGATTGGAAATCGGTATTAAGAATTGAAAGTATTATCCCAAGATGTCGTAATGATAAAACATATGTTGTAATAATCGAGTATGTGTGGTAATATAATGATGTGTCTAAATATAAATAAAAAATGTTTCCAAAACTTGAGTCTTCCTTTCCTTGGCTTCTGCAAGTTATTTAAGGTTTAGTTTTGGAGGAAAGGAAAGTATGATTACACGCATGTATAGATGAAAAATAGCACTACAAATTGGAAGGAAGCAAGATTTTTATACCAAATATTAGCATTTATTTGAGATCAGTATTATTACTTGTCATTTGAAGAGGTCATCTATAATTACATTATGGAAATACGGAAATTAGTTGCGATAAATTTTGCATTAAAACGGAAATTTGTAGAAACAATCGGAAGAGTACAAAATTGTTTTCATTACCACTTCCACGAAGTACAACCACTTTTGTTACATTTCGTCGGAATATCATTTCCACGTCTATAAAATTCAAAAACATAATTGAGTCAACGGATTACTGACCAACAATTTAGTGGTCCAAATATAATAAATGATCAACAGTCCATGGATCCACAATTTGCAGTAATTTATCATTTAAGGAGTATCCGGAAAAGCTACTAATCAACTAATAACCATCAGCAGACGAAGAAATCACGTGCCGGCGTTCTGTACGTGTCTGATCTGACCATAACTAACACATCTAGCAAATGTCTCGACACTACAGGAAATTTTCACTGTAGCAGCAGTCAAAAGTTATTGTAGCGATAGGGATGATTATGCGCTACTACATAACCATAGCTAAAAATAAATGGCTACATCGATGGCGGGTATATGACACCACCGACTGCAAGAAAAGACACGACAGCGGCTGGCAATGATGTCGCTCGCTGCTAAGAACAACCAGGTAAAATAAAAAAAGTTCATTAGCGTCAGGTCTTAGCGAGAACCACCATCACACATACACCTCTTGAGGAGGGTGGGCGAATCCGCCTGTCACCCGGCCGCTCGAAAAGGAGGGGCACACACTACCACAATCAGTCACTATAGCGACGGGCTAAAATGTCCTGTAGCAGCGGGTATGGCCGCCCGCCGCTACGCATGTGCAGTTAAAAAAAGAACTGTAACAGCGGGTATCCGGGATTCGGAAACTACCTGCCGCTACAGTTAAAATAGCTAAACAAAACAATGGTGGCCACCGCAGCCTCAGGGGCGGGATCCGCGGCCCCAAGCGCCGCCACGCCACCGCCTCGACGGGCGGCCGGATCCGTGCACCCGTGCCGCTGCTGAAGGGGGCGGCCAGATCTGCACGCCTGCGTCACTGGAGGGGGCTGTTGTCGTGCCCCCGCGTGCCGTGACACCGCCACCGCTGGAGCCGGCGAGAGGAGGGGCAGCGGCCGGCGAGAGGACGACCCGCGAGAGGAGGGTCTGCAAGAGGAGGGGCGGCGGGAGGACAGGCGGTGGTCGGCGTGAGGAGGAGGTTGGCGGGGGGTCCGAGAGAGAGAGAGAGAGAGAGACCACCGTGCCGGCACGGCAGCCCTCGAATGGCGCCCCTTCGCGGCCCCGTCACCACCGGTGCCCCTTCGTGATAGCCTCCTCCCCATTGATGCCCCTCTGCAGTGCCGCCTTCCCTGCTGGGCCTTTCTCCTCCCCACCATGCCGGCGCGACACGGTGACCCTAGACAGGGCACCTCCGTGGCCCCCTACCCGCCGGCCTCCTCATCGGTGGCACAGATCCAACCGCTGGTACGGATCCAACGAGGATTCCCTTTTTAAAAATAAATTTATGTTGGGTATGTAGTAGCAGGCTTTTCGCCTAGTAGTCGCGGCTTGTTGTCCTGTACTGATACTTTATTTAGTGGCGGTTGTGTTTTGACTACTATCATTTCTCGTTCGTAGTGACAGTGGCTTAGTGGTGAAAATTGATTGCACCACTATGATCATTTTTAGCTCACCACTATAGAGCGCAATTGTAGTAGTGATATCGTCCTAATTCATTCCCTAGCGGCTGCCTAGGCAAAGATGGGATGGGAGGTGATGCAGGGGCTTGTCCGATCTTCTCGTCGTAGGATCGAGGGATAACTTGACCCGTACAACCTGATGAACCGATGGCACCAACAGCTGCTAGAACAGCCACCTGTGACAAAAGATTTCGCCCAACCACACGCTTTGGTCGATGCCTACCCGAACCACGCAAAGGTGAGGCAAAGCTCTTGCAAATCACAAGGAAACACAAGAACAAATGGTAGAGAAAACTCCCAATCCTCAAGGGGGCAACAATGGCACAACCCTAAGGATAAGAGCACTTGGCTTCTCTATTTTTCTGAGTTCAATTCGTGGTTAGGGTTTCCAGCAGGTGTACAAGTGCTATTTATAATAGGAACACCCCTCTTAGCTGGGTTTGGGCCTTTGCAAACAGGCCCGACACGAAAATGCTAAGTCTGCTGCGAGTTTGTTCCTTTTTATTCAGATCGGACAAGCCCAAACTGGTAAAAAGGAACACAACGGTTTGTTCCTTTTTATTCAGATCGGACAAGCCCAAACAGGCAAAAAGGAACACAACGCGATACAAAGGGTCTGTAGCAGTCTCTACTAAAATGGACATAACTCTCTACTCACGAGTCCAATGGATGCACCGTTTGTTGCATATGAAAGTAGACTTCAAGAGCTTTCTGTCCATCTATAATACTTGGGGTTGCTCCAATCAGGATGGTACAGAATTTACCGCAAAGATGGAAGTCAAAATCTGTGCATTAACGCATCAACTTGAATTTCCTCCATTGGGTCTCTTTGCCTTCAAGTGCTCAACCCGTGCCTTTATCTTGTGATTCAAACCTGAGAACAAGTAATGTACTTCCATTAGACAGTACATGATTCTTATGAAATTCAAGTTCACAATCATTAAGGAAAAGATTCACCTCATGTTGTATTTGTTTGGTTTTGGCCCGGGTCATTGGCTTCTCGTAAGTGTAGTTGTGAAGCTGACGGTCTTGCTCAATATCTGACAATGGAGGGATGTCCTCATCAGGAGGGACCATCACCCCGACGTGGAGAGAGGACGTAGGATCCAGTGCCACCTCCCCCACTCCCCACCTGCTTGGATATGCTTGTTCGTCGGCCTTCTCCCTAGAGCATGCGTGATGGCAACCTAGACTGTCAGCGACCAGTGGTAGAGGACCAGCGTGGAGCTAGGGCTGACATGGAACATGGACCGGTGTGGAGGAGGGCGAGCCAGTATAGACAAGGTAGCTAAGTGGAGAGGGGGGGGGGAAGGAATGAATAAGGCTAGGGTTTAGGAGGTTGGTGGTTTTTGTTGGGATAGCAGAGCCAACGAGCTCGGGTAAATAGGAGTCTGGCTCAAAATTTTGATTTTTAGAGTTGGATACCACCATGACCCGCTGCTAAAAATTATTTCACAACTGTGGTAGAGGATTTCTATTTAAGTTTTAATTAACTCATCTCTTTAGATACGCATCTTTGTTACAGGGACTTTGGAAAACTCATATAGCTCAGAACGTAATCTATATATAGAGAGAGAGAGACTGTCAAGGGCTAGAAACACTACGTCAGGTCAACTCTCTAGTAACACATATATGTATTATTGGAAGAAGAGATAAGTGTTATTGAGGCCTATAGTAACACATTTAATAAGTGATCTAGGTTGCGCTGCTACTAGAGCAAATTTTGTTGTAACACATTTAAGTGTTACTCCTTGTGACAAAATGTGAAACAAGAAAATCAAATTGTAACACATATATCTATTACTACTTGTAACTAAAAGTGATACAAGTAAAATTTGTGGTAACACACACATGTGTTACTGTATGTAAACATGTGTGATACAAGAAAGGCCTATTGTAACACATATATGTGTTACTGTTTAAGAGAAGTGTTACACTTGTAGCTCAAAAAATAATACTAAATGTTAAAAATATGTTGAACTTTGGTGGTATATTTCTAGCTTAGTGCTTGTACCACCCAAGCTAAGACATAGTTCAACTGTCATGACTATTTATTCAATTGTAACATGATGCAGTATAAGTAAAGGCTATTGTAACACATATATGTGTTACTTTCTGCAAGCGATAATATTATAAAACAAAACATAGCTTTAAATATAAGCTCTTGTATCATACTTAAGGTTTAATTGCATCGTCACCTATAATAATATGAAGTTGAGTCTCCGGTTAGCAACCACAACTTATAATATGTTAATATATGACAATACTTTGGACTCGATAGTTGTGCATTTATTGTTATTCAAGAAATATTTTGGATCATCACACATCTAGAGTTTAGAGACTTAATGAATTAGCACATAAGTTTTGGCCCTCGTTGTAACATTATTTTGTGTTGCAACAAAAATTTTCTGATAACACTCACACTTGATATATATTGAATAGGAAAAAGTCTATTTTACTCCCATGAACAATCCACTTTGTCCAAATTACACCTAAATAAAATCTTGGCTCACTTTACTCCCCCAAACAATTTAAGTTGGTACAATTTACTCCCTGATGTAATTTCTCCTTTTTATTTCCCTTTGTACGAGTTGAGTTTAGCGCTCAAATTTTGCACAACGATAGTTTTCATTGAACCTTACGTTAAAAAAAGTATAATATATATTTTAAACGTAGTTTTTATAGTTTAATAGCATCAAATATCATCTTAATTATAGAGTTCTATAATTGTATACAAAATATTTAAAAAATATATAATATTTTCTTTTATATAGAAAATAGTATTATTTATCATCATGAAAAAGTTTAGCTTCAAATTGAAATCGTACAAAGAGAAACAAAAAAAGAGAAATTGCATAAGGGAGTAAATTGAGCCAACTTAAATTGTTTGAGGGAGTAAAGTGAACCAAGATTTTGTTCGGGTGTAATTTGGACATAGTGGATTGTTTGGGGGAGTAAAATGGACTTTTTCCTATTGAATAATAACATTCTTTGTAACACTATCCATGCAACATGAATTTTTTGTTACTATAATCACTTCTTGTAACACATAATTAGGGGATAAAAACTGTTACAAACATAATTGTAAAACATAATTTTGTGTTCCCGTAAAATATTTTATAACACATCACTCTATGTGTTACAAGAATATGTTACAATATCCTTATTCTCTAGTAGCGAAATTACCACATTAATCGATGAAAAAAGATATAAAACTTATCCACCACTTACACAACAAAAACTAGACAAAAAATACCCGTATATTTACTGTCTTATTTACCCACTATTACGCTTATTGAAAAAATATTTAAAAACACGGTGTGCTCCCAAAGGAAATCAGGTAAGACCAAAAGGGGAAATAATGTTTGTTCAGAACAAAAAACACGAAGAAATACAAAAAAAACCCGGATGGCCCAGAAAGAAAAATACATCCGTCCTATCATAATTTTTAATTAAAATAAAATTATTAATCCTTTATAATGAATTTAACCAAAGTTAATGTCTGATTAATAGAACTTATAACTGTACAATTCAAAGCAGATGATATAATATTTACTTTTTTCAAACAAAAAGTTAACCGCACAAATGCGCAGGTAGGCAAATTAGTTATCTAAGAAAATCTCAGTATTGTAGCACATTGGTCTTTTATAGCTTCCCGTCATTAGACTAGTATTAACGGTTCTACTACAAAGCAACCAGCGAACGACACTTTCCTGAAAAGTGAAGAATATTTATTACTGTTCTCCAACCTGCAGGAAAAAAAATAAAAATTAATAAACAAGGTCAATTTTAGCTTACTATTAATTTCTTGTTTTGCCAAGCATAAGTTGTCGGCACCATTTGAGCATCTCACCCGTCGTGCAATCTCCGGATCCTTCTAACCAGGGCATGTGAAATAGATGCCGTGTGGCATGTGAAACAGGTGTCATCTGCATTGTCAACACCTTTGGAGCTATAATCCTAAGATGATTCTTCTAACTTGTGCATGTGAAATATATGTCAAGCAATTTATAAAGTCTTATAATAGCAAATAACACCCCATATCTTGGTGGTGATTGGATTCCCGGTCCACCGCCTCAAGAACAGAAGTTTGTGGCATGTAGGCATCTCCCATGGTGATGCGCGCGCACATGCATTGGCAACTGGACAAAATGCTATCACCGTCCACCCCAAACGCAAGCTTCATGTTTAGTTAGCCAATCTTAGGCCACACTCTTGTCTCCCTTCAGCGGGGAGGATCCGACCTTATTGGTGTCACGGTTGAAGCTTTATTGTGGTCGAAAGGTCTAGATTTTGGCTTGACAAAAAATGTCTAGATTTTGGAAATAAAAGTTTGGAAATTTATTTTTATAATTTTAGATAAAATTATTATTTTAAAGAAATATTCTTCTATTTAATACATTTAACAAACTGATGCTGCAGCATATGATAGTGTTCAATTTCATTTTCTAAAGTTTGTACAAGGATCAAGGAAAGTGTTGAATGCATATGCTAGGCATGACACAATTTTGGGTGTTCTACATATAGTTGGAAAGCTAAGAAGATAACATTTCCAATACGACCAGACTCATGTCTAAATTCATCTGGAGTCGACAAGGAGATAGCCTTTTCACATGCCACCATTCCCATGTCTAAATTTTTCAGAGTCAACTGTTGTCTATATTTAGGACATCATTCAACACTTGTCTTCTATGATGGTGAGTTTAATCCAAAGACATATAATTATTGGGAGGTACTGGTAGCTAAAGAATTTAAAAATTATGATTTATTTGAAGAACAAAAGGTGATAGTTGTTTCTATAATTTGTACTGATTATGCTTTAACTTTGAGGAAGTACTTACTCTTATGAAAAGATATGAAGAAAAATGATAGAAGATTTCCCAATACATGGAAGGATATGTGAAGAATTTTGATAGAAGATTTCATTTCTCAATATAGTATGCTTGCTAAATAAATTATGAAGCTTAAAACAAGATAACATATCTGTTGATGTATACTGCAGTGATCTAACCATACATATATTGCGTTACATTGCGTTGTGGTATAAAAGAATGTGAAGAAGCTATTATAAACAGATTTTTGAGACGGCTTAACACTGAATTTTAGGAAACACTTATACCCGAAACATATGATTCTCTGTCTTGTTTGATTGAACTTGTGTTCCAGATTGAGATTCAACTTGCTACTGATTGAACTAAAAAAAAAGTTCTATAGATGCCTTACTTTTGTTGTGTATTATGCTAGACTAACTTTGGACATATAAATCTATTCATTCTGAAATCAGCCATATATGTAAAAATAATTTTGCTGCACGCCCATCAATGTGAGACTAATGCTTCGATGCTATATTTATCCACTACTCTTAGTTTAGACAGCCATCAGAGGAACCTACTGCTGAATATGAAATATCAATCTTTGTCTATTTGCATGGCTTTGTGTATGTCTTGGCATCTTAATTTTGAATTAATTTACCTAGCCAGGGGGCCACTATTTATAGTGGTCAGTTAAAATTTGCAATCCTGATTTCTAGGATTGGTCGAGTGTTTGAGCGGCACGACCCCGTTAATACACCGCCCCGTGAGCTACACCCAGTGCCATTGCGAGCCAGCGGTCATGACATGGTATGGTTGTGTTTGAGTTACCCGTCATTGTTTAGCTATAAGCCAGAACGGTCAAAGCGGGATAACTTTTAAGTTTATGTGACTGGTTATTAAAGTTGAATTATTTCAGGCATATAATGATTAATCTGGACTGCTGCAGTTTGCGCAAAAGGAGAAAATATTAGAAGTTGAAGGAAACATATAAATATCGGTCAGGGATAAGGAAACAACATGAATTTGCAACAATTAAAACATCAAAGTGCTTATTTACATATAAATACAGTTACAAATGTTTCATTGTCTTTACAGATACACAATAACTTAATAACTAGGACCGGCGCTGCTTGATACACCGGTGTCACCGGTCTTGGGAGCACTGGCAAGGGGGTCATCTAGGGTTTCTTCAGGATCTGCTAGTTTGCTGAAGTCAAGACCTTCATTTTCTCTTCAGGATGCGCTAGATTTCTTCTTCTTTGACCTTTAGAGCCTGCTGAGCAGACTCGTACGCCTCTTTGACCGCTTTGTCCTTTTCTGCTTGAGCGGTCTTGGCAGCTTAAGCACCCTACTCAGGTTAGATTGGAGCTTTTCATTCTCCTCTTGGGCAGTTTTTGCGTCTTGGAGGGTTTGCTTCAAAATTTTATCTTTTATGGTCAGCTCAGCTTCTAGTTCACCAATCCTAGCCGCTTGCATTGCTTTGAGCTTTTTTCCTTCTTCTAAGGCGTTATCTTGATGTGACATCTTCTCTTGGAGGGTTTCTTCGATCTTTTTATGTGTCGCAATCAAGTCTTGTTGTACTGCAATGAAACAAGACCGGTCAGATGAGGAGGGCGTAGAAAGACCGGTTAGATGGAAGTGGTGCTTAGAGTGAAGAGTGATTATGCATTAACATACCTTGGATTTCTTTCTTCAATCTGATGATTTCTCTATGGCAATCTTCCATGATCTTATGAGTATTATTTAAATTCTTCTCTTGCTGCGTGAGCTCTTTTTCTCTTGACAGCAGCTCAGCGGTCTGCTGCTGTAGTTCTCTAAGTTGGTGATTGATCTTAGAAAGCTTCTCTTGAATATGGTGGCTGATCTTTGTCTTATCTGCAGAACTCTTTAAGATAACTTATTGATAGGAAAAAACTACGATGAGAAACAATTAATCAATAATACATATTATGCAAAGAGCGGGAGAAAGACCTGTTGAAGTTTTTAAGGGTTTCTTCTTCTTCATCGGCTTTCTAGCAGTGGCTTGAAATTTCTCTGCACTGCTAACTTCGTCAATCACAGTTGCACAAATGACCATTCCAGTCAACTTTGGCTCTACTGGATCGGGTCTAGCTTGGGTGCAAGGACGACGCGTGATTTCTTCGTCGACCCACACCTGGTGAGGCCAACCCAAGGGGCGGTTCACTAGGGCCTGAGTGGGTTGAGTTGAAACACCAGGATTGCTGGATATATCTTCAGTGGATTTTGATTTCTTGTCAGCTTTTGGTTCTTGAACATTGTCACCAACCGTTTCGATCGGTGTGGAGGTTTCACCAGTCGTAGCGGTAGGGACTTCTTCACTGCTACCTGAGGCTCTATAGCTGCCTTAGGGGTCTTCGTTATAGACTTTGGGGTTGTGGTCTTCGAGGCATCACTGGGGATGCTCCTAAAAACCAGCGATGGATGATAGAAGATTTGAAGGCATGCTGCAGGAAGATAAAAGACTAATTCAGACCGGTTGAAATTAAGACCGGTTGGGACTACATTCAATTGAAGATTAGCAAACGATGAGTTGAAAATTCTGAAGGTTGTACCTGGCGGCTTTTACAAAGATAGATGATGTCTTGGATTTCTTCTCCGGTGGATCCTTGGAGCAACCACTCAGATCTTGAGCGCTCCTTATAGCGGCCATTTGCACCTTAGGAGCAGGAGCAGTAACTCTAGAGATCGAGCTACCTGAGGTGCTGGTCTACAAAGATACTATGTGCCTCTATCTCTTCGGAATGTTTGCCAGTGGATGTTTAGGACCGCTAGACCCTTGAGATCAACTAGCAGTTGATCCTTGGATAGCGGCACAGGCCTTTTGTATGACCTGTTCCTTGGCTGCCTCTTCTCGGCGCTGGTCTTCTTCCCGCTGTGAAGAGATAAAGGTATCACCGGCTGCTGTTGCGAAAATATTGTCATTGCCATCTGGATGGATGACAAGCTTTCGTCGCCGTTGTGACAGTGACTGGACGGTCTTACCAGACCGAGTAGCTTTCTTTGCGGGACCAGGGTTGGTGGGAATTTGAGCGGTCTGCTCGACATCCCTGTAGTCATCTCCCCACTAGTCATTAGCAGGGAGTGCTGGATGACTCTTGAATCTGTCAAGATCCTATATCACCAAAGCATTGATTAAGAAAGATGCAGAAGGAATGAAGAACTGAATTTAGATTATGGAGAGTTAAACTTAATGCTGGACGGGGATTTTCCGAGATGTAGGTGATGACAACACTGTTGTAGTCAGCCTTGTCGAAGCCGAACACCATTTTCTTGATGCGAGCATTCTGCCATGACAAACTCGGGAGGTTGGTTCCATCACCAGTATTGTTTCAATCCTTGAAGAGCCATCCGAGAGCAGTCCGGCGCTTGATGGGATGAACCCCGCGAACAATGAAGCTCAAAATGACAGTCTCTGTTGTGACCATTTTATCAGTCTTCATGGTCTTTATCATTTGCAGCAGAGTGGAGACTTGGTCATGTTGGATCAATTCCTCTCCGAGGCCGTTTGGCCTCCAGTTCTCGAGCTCTCCGGCAACTTCAGCCTTGTATACTAGAAGAGCAGGTTGAGGATTTTAGCAGATGAACCACTCATCCTTCTATTTGGAGATGCTCTTGTTGAAAGGGATTGCAAAATATTCCTTGGATTCACGAATCTGAATGCCTATGCCTCCGATGGTGTGGCGATCGACGAGAGGTGGGGAGCGGTCGGACATGGAAGAGGTAGCAGAAGAGATTGAAATGGGAAAGGACCCCACGAAGGCTTCGTAGAGGTGAATGAAGAAGGCGATACGGAGGATTGAGTTGGATTCAGGTTAACCAACTCGATTCCGTAGAAATAAAGAAGGCTGCGAAAGAAAGAGGAGCAAGGTCGATCGAATCTCCGGGTGAAGAAGGAACGAAAAACGACTTGATGATTTTCATCAAATCCCCATGGGATGTCACCCACTTCTGGAGCGGACCACTAGATCATCGGATTAGGAGGTAAAACTCCATCATCAACCAATGTTTGAAGATTGGCCTCGAGTGGAGTTACTGGGCTCAAACTCTTGGACCCCGGTTGGGAGTTGGTCGCAGGGGATGCGGTCGGGATTGGGGGAAATAGTTTTCTTGGTGGATTCCCCCATAGTCTTGGCTAGAATTGATTTGTGAAAGCTTAAGAATTGAAATGGGCTCAAGCGAGGATGAGATCGTGAAGAGCAAAGAACACGGAGGAAGTTTGGGAGGCAAAGGCGCGTTGCGGCAGATTTGGGAATGGATTTGACCTAGGTCGTCCCTTAGACTCCTTATATAGACCCTCGCCCGGGGGCTCGGGGGTTGAGAATGAATGGGCCGGTTGAAAAGGCACAATAAGTTGAGTCTGAGCAGTTTTACTGTTTAAGGCCCAAGTTAAGTTTAAGTAGCCATTTTGGTTACAGAGGAGAAGTTCGCATGATTCGGATAATCACCGGGGCTCTTTTGCAAGTTGTGGAAGATCGGTCCGAGTGTTCATCACTTAGCCATTTAAGCATTATTCAGCCAAAACGCATAATGTCCGGAGTAATTTATACAGCAAACCGGTCGGATCGAAGGCATATTTGTCTTGCCTGATTGGTTGGAGTTAATTACAGCGCCTGAGCCCTAGGTGTTAACCATTTGGCTGATAATAGGCTTGACAAACTCGAGTTAAACATAAGTTATTTTGGCGACTGATTTGATCAGTCAGGAATTTAATACTTACTAAAATTTCACTAAGCAGAATATTAATTCAGAACGATTTTAGCGATCTGGTATTGGGTCCTGGTGCAAATCTTTAGGAGTATGAGATTACGACCGATCTGAAAATGTGTTCTTGGCAGAAACTGCTAAGAAGTATGCAATCGGTGGCCAAATCTGGTCAGGAATTCCTAAAAATAAGCATAGGCTCTTGCATTATTTGTGGATACTCAAATGATACAAGAGTCGGGGCTATACCTAATTAGGTGCACCTCACCGGCGCACCACAATCAAGAGCCGTCTGTAGAGATCGCAATAAAGAGAAGATTAATTATGAAGAATTAAGAGAGCGGTCTGTACAGATCGCAGGAGATAGAGAATAATGAAGATTCAACCAGTAGACTCTTGCATTATTTAAAAAAGCTCAAATGATACAAGAGTCGAGACTATACCCAATTGGGTGCACTGACCGAGTGCACCAGCGGAAAAATAGTCCAATTTTCGCATACCTAATTAGGTGGTATCGAGGATAAAAGACCATTTGTTTGGCTTTTGAAAGCCAAATTGCAAGATGAAGTATTCCAGAAGATGGAGTTCTTTTTAATTTCGCGCTAGAATCGGACCAACATGTAGAACACTGTTCGATCGTATTCAAGAAAAATTAAAAATTACTCGGGAGCTGCTGTCGAGTACTTACCCTATAGGTATACATTACTTGATAGAATGATTCATGAAGAATATGGTAGAATATTGAAGACGTATGACAGGTCGGGAGTGTGCACCGGGTGGTGTCCGACCGATACAAGATAGCGAAAGGTTTGATATACCGGTATGGAAATAGAGACGAACAATTCTACCGACTTTAGCTTGGTGTAATCTTCAAGAAATGTACAAGACCGATTGCATAGGACTCGGAATTGATAAGGAAGCTTAGAGATAGAGTTTCTACGTATGTAAACATTATAACCGACTAGGATTCTGCATGTAACTCTGTCTCCCCGGATATATAAGGTGGAGTAGGGACCTCTCAAAAAATAGAGTTACGCAATAGCAGTCTGCTAAGGCAATATAATACATACAGGACATAGGGTATTACTCTCGATTGAGGGGCCTGAACCTGTCTAAAATCCATGTGTGCTCTTGTGTTGCACCATCGAGTTCCTGATTCGTGCGGGGCTAAGTAGTTTATTATCGATATAAAGACTCGACAATAGTTGCTTGTGACAAAGAAAAGGCAATCTTGTTTATGATAATATATCTACTGCAACTAAGCATGTTCATTACAATAATAGTAAAGGATAAGAGTTAAAAATCATATCTTCTTTTATTTGAGTTGTTTAGGTTATGTCGGATTTGATTTTCTTTGTCTGAATAGTTTGAAGAATGAAGTATTCCATTAATCTCATTTGTTATATCAAGATGATTTCAGTTTTTGTGCAATCGGCTCCCATGACAATAAAAACAAATACATTGTTCAATGTATATGGTTTCCCGATTTTAGCCGCATGTCAATTTTCAAGAAAGGGGAGACATGCTTGCTGCAATTTGCTTTAGTTGAAAAAAAACATATTTTTGAAAATGAATCACAATGCCAAACCAAGGAATTTTTGTAGCTCGGATATGACCACATTAATTACTTTTGATTTGAAGGTGAAATGACTCTTTATTATATATGATTATATTTAATACATTTGATGAATTGATATTGCACCATAATGTGTGTTCAATTTCATTTTCAGATAGGATTACATGGATCAAGGGAAGTGTTTAATGCACATGAAAAGCATCGAGGACCAAAGAAGTAGATTGGGGGCAGAATCTAAGCCATCCCTACATCCCCCATTAGGCCAGCACGTCCTCCACACCTTATCCTTATGGACCGTGTATCAAGTTAGACCCAATATGGGCGCGTCCAATGGTTGTGAGGCAATCCCCATCATGTCTTGGTCAATCTCCATCATCTCATAAACCTCCATAGTTGTCACAAAAAAATGAGTTTTATCTTGTTATTAGTTTAACCACTAATGCTACTACTATGTAGAAATGTGTATCAGCTAGACCATTGTTTCTACTTGATTTACTGCTTGTTTATCATGTTCTTGCTTATGTGCATCCGAGGGGGTAAAGCATCTCATACTTATGAAAATTGGTGTTGCATAGCCACCTCAAAACCGAGGTGATAACCGACTAGGATATTTCTCGGGTGACACTTGACAAAGCAAATATTCAATTAGAACACACATGAGCATCGATAAAATACATATTACATGACTTAATGGTTACTAAAAACTTGGTTTAGATTTATGTTACATAAAGAGTTGAAAGATTGAGTTTTAAAACATAGCAGAAGCGACAAACATCTTGATGATACATATCTTATAATAAATTGTATCAGCCCGTAAATTGTGTCAGCTCAGTAATTAGAGGGCAAATAAGGGACTCTTTCGAAGGTCCAATCCTTAGTTGGCTCGTTATTCTATTTAACATTGTCAGGATATTCAGAAGGCATATCTAAAATAAAATTTAACAACAAGGCCCTGAGTATCTAACATACTTCCCAAGTCTTACCCGTCAACATGGCCTTCTAAGACCGACTCCTAACATGGAGTGGGTTTGACTAGGTTAATAGATAACTTTGCAAAAAAGTAGCATTTATAGCATTTCTATCTTCTACTTTTCTCCATGTTAAAAGGTTTGTTGCCTGAAAGTAAAATTAGTGTGCAATACTAGCATACAAGGTTGCAATACAAGTTATTGAGTATAAGAACAGAAGGTATCAATATCATATTTCAATTCTTAACTAAGATGTGTCTACGCTTGCAAGTGGTACTCATAACCGCGAGGGACGGTGATATGCATTTACATCCTGTAGGAGAAACCCAGGTACACGACATACACGCACTCTTGTGGAATCACGTATGGTCACCTTTCCCAAAACATTATAGGGTCGGTCCAAGCTTTCCCCTCTCGAGTGCACGTCACCTTATGCCATCCCCAACCCTGAGAAACCATAGCTAGCCCGTACACTCTCCCTTCCAACATGAACCCAAATTCCACCAAAGCCATCATCATCACCAAAAGAGAGGAAGGGCCCATCATAATTAATAAGTTACATCGGATTCTCATTTCCCGTCCAAAGGTACGCTCTCTCATTTCTTAGAGCAACGCTTCATACAAGTTGGCAGCAAAAAGTTTTCACAAAAATGTTAGGCCTCATTTACAAGATTGTGTATAAAAGAGGTACTAATAATACTGCTGCCGATGCATTATCTCGTTGTACTCACCAAGATTTTCAATGTACAGCTATGTCCGTATGTGAACCTTCTTGGTTAGAAGAAGAGGTGACTGGTTATGAGCTTGATGCTCAAGCCAAGGAGATTATATCCAGGCTGTCAACTTCTACTACGTCTGTACCTATTTTCACAATCTATCAAGGCATCTTGAGATATAAAAATAGAGTGTGGATTGTCAGAATGAGGAATTACAAAACAAAGTATTGTCATCTTTACATACATCTGCTATAGGAGGCCATTCTGGAGCCCCTGTCACCTATAGAAAACTGAAACTGACTGTAGCTTGGAAAGGTATATGAAGACTAGTGTCCATAATTTCGTCAAGTCCTGTATGATTTGTCAACAAGGCTCCAGGTCTTCTTCAACCACTTCCAATACCACAGGGTGCCTGGCAAGTTGTCTCTCTTGACTTTGTGGAAGGTCTCCCTCGGTCGCATTCCTTTAATTGTATCCTAGTAGTGGTTGATACATTTATTAAATATGTACATTCATATACCTCTCAGGCATCCATTTAGAGCAGAAATTGTTGCCAAGCTATACATTGATAACATTTATAAACTTCATGGCCTACCAATGTCTCTTATTACCGATAGAGATAGAATATTCACTAGTAATTTGTGGTGTGATCTATTCAAGATGGTAAAAGTGGATCTTAAGATGAGCTCAGCTTACAACCCACAAACAAATGGCCAAACTGAAAGAGTGAACCAGTGCATGGATGCAGATGTTTCTGCGTTGCTTTGTGCATGTGTGCCCTCAACGGTGAACTGAGTTGTTGTCCCTAGCAGAATATTGGTACAACACAAGCTATCATACAACTATTGGTCGTTCACCGTTTGAAGCTTTGTATGGCCATTCTCCTGAGTGGCAGAGCCAGGATTCAAGACATGGGTGTTCAGAGTCATCCAATGATACCGAAACATAGATTATACAGGTAAAACTAAAGATACATGGTAGAAAATATTAAAATTAAAATAGTTCAGTTCAACATATAATAGGCAACAAACTAACAAAGTTGATAAATTCTATGAAACATTCAATTTAACTCAATGAGACTTAATATGAAATCGTGATATGATATCTTCATCACGAACTTGGAGAAAAAATCCACGCTCAAGAAACGTAACCAGACAATCATTCAAGAACTGATTTCCCATGCTATTCCTTAGATCATTATGCATCAAAGAAAAACGAGAAGACACAATGAACAACCTACCTCAGCCTTAGCAACTACTCCTTTATGCAATTCTTCCCCTTATCTGTCATTCATCACGATCCTTGACCGGCAAACAGGCAGGCGGTATGCCGATCCGTGAAGGGATCAAGGGAGGCACAGGGATAAAGCTATCCTAATTTCGTAATTGGACGAGGATGTTGGCTGGGCACCGCCGCCGCGGCGTCGCGAGAAGACGAAGCGAATGCTATGGATCGAGGGAATCGAGATGATCGATGGATTGATTAGAGATCGTGGCCGCCATCTCCCCTTGGGCCTTTTCAGTTTGTAGGACATCGTAGGCTTTTGAGTCAATGAAGCACTTTGTGTGGGCTTAAAAAACAATATTTACAACAAACACACGTTTCGGAATATCTACATATACTAACGCTTTGGAATCACTGTTTTTCCCAAAATTGATGGGTGTTCAACTGAACAGGCATGAACCATGCTAACTCCGCCCCTGTCCTCGTCACTTTGGCCTATCTACTTGCAACACAAGTGTGGTCTCTGGTCTGGATAAATGGAAGTAGGAAAGACAACTCATGTCATAGCTTATCAATCAGCATCTGTAGCGTGCTGAATAGAGAATGAAGCATCAAGCTGATAAGAACGGAATTGAGCGTCAGTTTGCTATGGGTGATAAGGTGTTTGTGAAACTTCAGCCGTATGTGCAATCATCCTTAGCTCATCGGGCCAATCAGAAACTGTCATTTAAGTTCTTTGGCCTTTTTGAGGTCATGCGTCCCAGCTGAAACAAGCAATCGGGGTAGCTGATCAAGTTTCAAGTACTCTTCCTACTGATATGGTTTCATTTCAGGTTCCTAAACAGGTATTGCATTCTAGGGTGGTGATGAAAGGCTCTAAATCTGTAGCCCAAGTGTCGGTGACATGGTCATCCATGCCTGCGTCATTGGCGACCTGAGAAGACAAGGTGGCATTGCATCAGAAATTTCCATCGACACCTGCCTGGGTACAACCAGGATCTCAATCCCGGGAAGGCATCTCCAGAGAAGGCAGATCCTCAAGTGGGCCATCAGAAGAGCAAACGTAACCGCAGGCCCAATCCGAATGTGTCTGGCCCACAATGGATGTAATGTTGTAGCCTATAAGGCATGAGTCGTGAGGTGAGAAAGTTAATATTATTGTAAACCGAATTTTGTTATCTCAATCATACATTTGTTCTTTCCCTCCTCCAAGTTTTCTCCTCCTGCTGCTCTCTTTCTCCGATTCAATTGCTCATGTTCTTGCTCTTGCTGCTAACACTTGTCCGTCATTATTTCGGAGGTAATCATCCGGCATAAGGAACACAATACTCTCTGCCATGTCCCGAGTGAACTCTACTAAACATACTTGGACAGGAAATGTCATAAACAAGGGATCTATCAACACAACCAAAAATGTACTAATAGAAATAGTGACCTTATTGTTATAGTAATCAGCGTGCTGCTTGGCGTTTTCAAAGTCCATGTTCAAAGTCTTCCCAGTCATATAAAAATATATTTGTGTGAATCTTGCAGCAAACTGCCCCAGATTAAAGAATGTTGATTATCTTTCCAGTTCGTTTGTATATACGCTGTATATACAAACTCACATTCGTTTCTACTTGATGAACCAACATCTCGATGGAGTCAGTCATATCTATCATATCAGGCAAAATATTGAGCCGGTTCATCTCCTTCATAATCAAGAACCACACGGACAGAGCATGTATCGAAGACAAACTAGAAAGGCTTGAAGCTCTCCTGTTGAGAATTCACACTGTAGTGGAGGAGGCTGAGGGACGATACATAACCAATTCAAAGATGCTCCTGCAGCTCAGGATGCTTGTTGATTCCATGTACCAAGGATACTATGCTCTCGACACCTTCAAGTTTAAGACCTTTGAGGACATCACCAACAGAAAGCAGGTGACAACATCATCTTCCGTGTCAACTCTTAAACGCACTCGTCCACCTTTTGGCTCTTTAAGGACTACATCTACCAACGATGACCTACAAGCTGCTATGGATAAATTGGAAACTGTTGTTGCAAATATGACAGATTTTGTTATTCTTTTGGGTGGATGCAAGCATATGCATAAAAGGACATACCTATCTCTATCTTGACAATTTCATGTTTAGTCGCCTTGTAGAAAGGAAGGAGTATATTAAAGCTACGATGCAAGATAGTTCCTTAATTGGTGCTCCGGATGTCATCCCAGTGATTGGTTCATATAGAGTTGGGAAGAAAATCCTAGTTCGGTATGCTTGCAATGAAAATATGGTCCGCTCTCACCTCTCCTCAGTTTTACACTTTAAAAGCAGTAATTTTTCGAAAGTAAGACATGAAACATTCATGCTTGTAAGGACTTTAGTTGTTGTTGAGTTTTTTTCAGATGTGGATGATAGTGAATGGGTAAAGTTTTATGTAGCTACATCACATATGGTTGCAGGAAGCAAAATTATCATCATAAGTAGATTCCAAAATATTACAATATTTGGGACCGTAAAGCCAATTATCATTAGAAGCTTCTCACAAACAGAATATGCTTACATGTTCAAGGTACCTGCATTTGGAAGTACAGATCCGGAGAACCACCCAGAACTGACATCAATAGCGATGGAGTTTTCCATAAACATCCATGGGTTACTTCTTGTAGCAAATGTGTTTGCTGACTTGCTAAGGAAGAATCAGAATGTGCAATTTTGGTTCCAACATCTTAAAAAGGTACAGGAATTCATTGGAGCATAATTTCACCATGTTTGGTGAGTATCCAAGACAACTTGTGGAAAGGAATTGTCACACTGACATAACAATGCTGATTTCGCCTACTTCTGGTCCACTCCACCTCATGCCATCCTATGAAGATTGCAGTTCCTGCAATAAAGAATTACCCAAAGTAAAGTTTGGTGGCCTGGTGGCAGGTTCAGTTTCTATTGTACCCAATGAGTTTCAGATGATTGTATGGGAATCTAGGATACCCCTTTTACTAAGTTTGTTGCAAGTTGTATTGAACAAAAGCAATCACGTACTTCACCAGATTACAAAAGGTGTAAGCGATCATGAACCAAATGATGCCATGATGCTTTAGTGGCACTGTACCGTGGGGCCATGTGTACCAAGAAAGTCAAGATGCCTAACTTTACAATTATATGTCATTTTAGTTAGACTTTTTTTAGCAAACGGGAGGGGAATTATCTGTAATTCTAACTAGACTTTGGCGTCTTTTACCCATCCATCAAGCAAATTGTTTGGGACGGAAAATCCCTAAACACTGCCGCGGGGGAAAATAAATAAAACGCGGGCGTGCCAGTGTACTAAAGTACACAAATAAAGAACGGGAAACATATTTCATTTATATTTGATAATAAATACAAATAGTCTCCCAAGTATGCGCTCCGTAGCCTGCTGGCGGTTATCTCACTCATGCGATGTGGTCTTCTTGGTTCCTAGGGCCTCGGAAAGCTCCTAGTTAATTACCCCGGCGAGGCTATGCTCGCACGGGAACCCCGATTAAGCTGCGTAGTCGTTGTCTTCGGTCTTCGCTTCGCGTCTCCATGCATGTGTGTTGATGGTGGTGTAGATGGGGCGTCCGCATCATCCATGGCCTCATCGGTCCATGAGCCGGTTGTAGCGCGGCCTTCACGTCGGCAACGTCCGCCCTTGTCGTCCGGCCTCGTCGGTCACGTGCGACAAAGTGTAGTTGACGTAGTAGGGGAACATGCATGGCGATGCTCGGCTTGTCCGATACGGCGATTCGGCGGCATCGTCGAAGGGGAGAAGATAAATCACGGAGTGTAGAGTGTAGAACGCGGTCTGGAGAGCATTAGCTAGCTCTTCCGTATTTGGAGCGTTGGTTTGACTTCAATCAGATGCAAACATGTATACACATGTACGTGCAACATGCACACACAGGCTATGCAAAGTGACGTGTGATCTTGTATGGCAGCGAGCTCGGGCTTCACAGCAACATCTCGTGCTCTTGCGCAGCATCAATTCTGGGTCTTGGCAGCAGCGGTTCTTCGGGTCTTGGCTCTTTGATCGGGAGCTCCGATCACTGGTCTGCCATGGATTGTCGATTCGGCGGCTCCGGCTTCTACTCTGGATCGTTGCCGGCCTCCGCAGCAACGCTTCGCCTTGGCGTCCTCACAGCAGCGACTTCACTGCCGGTGTTTGGAGCGCTTCGTCATGTACAGCACGAAGTGCATGTAGCCGGCACTTCCGTCAATGGTCATCACGAATCGCGATCGGTATCGCTGATCGCCGTCGAGCTTCATCATGCCGGTATCTCCGTCTTCATCATGATCGAGATTGCCGGCTTGACGTCCATCTCCATCTTCATCGCGATCATGTGTGCCAAGTTGACATGGATCGCACGCTAGATACAGCAGCTCCAGTGCCGGCCGCCGTGTACGTGGGTGCATGCATACGATCTGAAAGACAAGTAAAGAAAACAAACTAAAGTTGATTAATCTTACCCATGATTGACGGGAGGGTCATCGTCTTCTCGCCGGCAAGGTGCGGCAAGGTGATTGTGGTCGGTGCTCTTGGCAAGATCAGCGTCTCTCCAAGGCCTTGCGTTGCCGGCGGCTCCGGCGATCTTCTGGTTGGCGTGCTGGTTGATGTGGATGAATGGCGGCGGCTTCGCAGCATTGCGTCGCGAGCAGCCTGGCGGCGTGGTGGTGCAGAGCGAATGGTTCCTCATGCCGTAGGGTCTTGGCAGGCAGGGGATTAGGGTTAGGTTTCAACTGACGCGCTTTGCATGCGCCGCCAGGAGTTTGTTTCGTGCTGGCGAGATACGCGGAACGCCGCAACTAATCTGTTTGCTGTTTGAATTAGAGATAAGCATCGAGTCCTTGAGCTGTTGGATAAGAACTCTGCTTCGTGCGAGCAGCGGCGCCATTCGTCGCACCCGTGTATACTTCTCGCTAAGTTGTGGGGCCAGTGTGTGGCCGGTCCATCGATCAGCTTAAGCAGCTTGTGTACACATGTGTATTTTATACCAAACCTCCAAGTACACAGCAGTATGATTCGTTAATTCCTTGTGTGCTTGTCACGTAGCTCTAACTCTGGAGATAGGGCTTTCGTTGCATAACGTGCATGCAGGCACTTTGCAACGTATACGCACGTATATGTGTTTCCTTGTGTATACGCGTCCGTAGCCGGATTGAGCGTGTACTTGACTTGTACAAAATATCGTCGAACACAAATATGACTTTCAAGGTTGCATGCTTTTGCAATTCAAATAATGTAATAGTTTCACAAAGTCAATTGTGTCAATGATTTATTTAAATAACTGCAAAACTAGAGAGGTACCGTGGATGAGTGAGAAATACGGACATTTCAACAATGCCTCAGTCAATTTACATGTACTTCGATGGTCCTGAATTGTCCATCCCCCACCTGTCTACCCACCAAATTCCAACGCGGGGAACCGTACTTTGACGATTATGGAAATTAGTTATCACAAATCTCACTTGCATAGTCATTTTCGTAGACGGTAGAAGTAAATTGCTGTTTTTGTGCTAGGTGGACAACATACATCAATTGAAGACACTTCGAACAAAAAAAAGAGTTAGTAAATCAATTGAAGTCAGGATAACAGCCTACATTTATTTAATCGATGTACCGTCCAGCAAACTTACTCCTTCCCGGACTTCTCTCTCTCTCTCCTGTCGGTTGCTCTGTTCCCTTTTCTTGACAATCGGTTACTCTGTTTTAGCAGGGGATTACTCTGCTCCATTCTCTGATTGCTCTTTTCGTGGAGCCAGCAGCACAGAGTCACAATAAGAAAGGGCGTTTCACCGATTTTACAGAACCTCAAGAGTTAAGAAGAAGCAAAATTATTCTCAGACATGGAAAGAGATTATGGCAGGAAAGCTCTGGATGACGGTCGGATAAGACGAACTGGGAATGGTGAGCACATGAATGTCTGGAATGGTCGGAATTGGTAACATGGTTGTATGATGGAAGGAGGGCGCCACAGCAGAAAAAGTTGCAGATCTGCTCTCCCCTAATGCTCGCCCTTGGAGTGAGGAGGCTCTGAAGGCAAACCTGGTGGACATTCATGCTGAAGCAGTGAAGTGAATCCCTCTTGGCCTGTTACAGACAGAAATGTGGGTATGGATGGCTGAGAAAGCTGAAATGTATAGAGTAAGGTCCGCTTAGAGCCTCCACAATGCTAACTATTGTCAGGCATAAATGATAGAAAAATAAGAGAGAAGGAAGATAGTGGTTGCAGCAACAACTATCTGCAGCTACTAGCTAGGTTAGAAGTCGGATATCGCTCAACTTAGCGCCACAGGAAGGGTTTAGAGACATAAATAAGAAATACAGCCACGGTATCATTTTAAGCATTTATAGTGGATATGCTCATTGTAGCCATAAAGCTCTTGTCGCAAATAACCACAGCCAAGCTGCTTTGGCCACTAATTTCACGAAAACTAAGAAATATCCTCTTTTCTTGCTCTGCCCCTTTCCAAATAGATGCATGCCTATTTTTCTCAAATGTAGTAAAAATATAGACACTTTTATACATGTACTAGCACTCATCACAGACTTCTCATTGTTGACAGTGTCAAATTTAGGACTTGAACATGGATGGGTTAGTTCCACCACAAAGAAACTAACCAATTGAGAACTTAGTTTGCAATATATTCATGTTTTTCAGGTTGTGATAGAAAATCAAAATCCATAATTTTGGTTTCTGCGATTCTTATGACATTTGCAAATCAGATCATTTGTTCTTAACTCAAGAATTTGCTACAAAGCAATTTTGAGCTAATTGACTGTTTGTGTGATAAAATGTTTTTAAAGACCGTTGTGTGTAACAAACTCACATGAAACGTTGAAGATTTTTCTCTTATTTCAGGAGAATTCTTGCTAAGTTTCTCTCCCTTAGTCAATTTCATACCATATTTGGGTTGAGTCAATTAAAGGTGGTCCAGGCACTAAACCAGTGTACAACCGGCTCTTAACACTGGAATGTACTTTCTAGTTATCCAGCTAAAAACCGGATGGAATTCATGTGAAAGGACGAAAACAAAGTCAAACGTGACAGCGCAAACACACGCGAAAGCGCCAATCAAAAGTGACACTTCCTGATAACTACTTGGAACAGATTATGCGTCCCTTTAGGCAGATATGATACGTTCTGAATGAAAAGAACAGAAAAATGATGTGTTTATTTTCAATATTTTTTTCTGGATTTCAAAGTCATTAGAAATTTACCCAGCCCACAGAACTTTGCCTAAGCAGTAACTTACTTTCTTTCCAATCTATTCATTACTAGAAATATTCGAGTTCATTTCACTGAGAAAAAGGAAAACAATGAATTTGTATATGTGCTGGTCGACTGAGTCCATCATGGTTGGCAGATGTCTCGACTCTCGATCCTTCGCTTTTGTCCGATGCTACTCATCAGCATCTTGTCCACGCAATTTAACATAAAGACTTTACCTTTCGTCAACCACCCCTACAACTGCTATTTCTACTATTCCGTCCTTCATAACAGAGAAAATTGCAAAGCAACAAGGGAAAGAGATGGAACTCATTGTATCCGCAGTTGCAGGTGATCTAGTTAATCGATTCATCTCCTTCGTGATCAACAGGTGCCGAGGTGAAGGGAATTTAGCTGAGAAGATGGAAAAGCTGCAAGAACTCCTGATTAGAGTTCATATGATCGTCGAGGAGGCCGATGTCCGATACATCACCAACTCAAGAATGCTGCTACAGCTTAAGAAGCTTGTCGAGGTCATGTACCATGGCTATCATGTCCTGGACACCATCAAGTATAGGACACTCTGCAGTACAAGGATTGAAAACGAGGTAATTAGCAGGCTCCAAGAATCGCCCTTCCGCACTTCTATAAATCGACTTCGTACAATGAAGTACACTCCCATTACTGAGGAGCTTAAGAGTACTTTGGATAATCTCGAATCCGTTGTTTCCAATATGAATGAATTTGTATTACTTCTAAGCGGATGCCAACGCATGTTCCAGACTCCCTTTGACTCTTACCTTTACATCGATAATTTCATGTTTGGTCGTCATGTAGAAAAGCAGCAGGTCATCAATATATTATTGCAAGACAACCTTCCTCCGTTTGCTCCGACTGTTCTCCCAATCATCGGTGGTAGTAGAGTTGGTAAGAAAACTCTAGTTGCGCATGTGTGCAACAACCAGAAAGTCAGGTCGAAATTCCCTTCAATCTTGCACATGAATGGTGAAAACATTTGGAGGATGGTGCATGAGCCTCTCATAACAGGGAGGTCCTTGGTCGTTATTGAGTTTACTTCAGATGTGGATGACGAGAACTGGCTAAAGTTTTATTCGTGGGCAAGACAAATGGATCAAGGAAGCAAGATCTTGATTGTAAGCAGGGTCGCAAAACTGTCAAGGTTTGGAACGGTACAGCCAGTTCGTCTGAATAACCTGTCGCTTGAGGAGTACAGCTACCTTTTCAAGGTTCTGGCATTTGGAAGCACAAACCCAGAGGAACACCCTCAGTTAGCATGGATAGCAAATGACCTAGCGGTAGCATTGGGTGGATCACTGATCACAGCAAACGTGTATGCTGATATGCTAAGGAGGAACCAGAACGTTCGCTTCTGGCTCAACATGTTAAAGAAGTACAGGAATGTGGTGGAGAACAACTTCTCAGTGTTTGGTGAGCATCCAAAGAACCTGATGGATAAAGATCGTCCGATAGATATAACTAGACTTGCATCGTCATCACCGTCATCTGTACCATTTGCTATGCTTCGTCTCATGCCTCCTCACATAGAAATTGATGATTCCAAAAGGAAATTGCCCAAGGTCATGTTTGGAGAGATGATTGCTGGCACGGCTGTTCTTCCAAAACACGAGTTTGAGTTAGTCGCATGGGAATCTCGGATACCACCGCACAAAAGGTTTGTTAACCTTGCTACATATTGTAATGAGGAGAAGACGTCTCAGAATAGTGCAGAATCACCTAGCAATAAGCGCCAACGACATGAGTAACCTGATAGGTACCATACTATGTATTATAGCATAATATCAATATGTATTTTTTACCCATCGCGGGGTGTAGTTAAATTATATTTGTACACAAGTCCTTGTACATGTGTCCTTATAAAATTTGTTTTTTTAACTCATATAGTTGCCAAGAATTAGGGTCTCCTTTGAAATGCAGGATTGGAAAAAGAAATAGAGATAAGAAAAACACTGAAATGGGAAAACAGAGCATTTTAACATGTAGGAATTTTGTGAGGAGTCTTTGGATAGGCAGCAGGAAAAATAATAAATTCTGTATAATTTTGGCAAATGACGATTGGTGCATCAAGAAAAATTGGGTCCCATACATCAGTTGGAATTTATTTATTATTTTTGTGAATCTTGGAAGTTTTGACTCCATCCATCTGTTATGAACATTCTCATTCCTATGCACCCAATGCCGGGCATGGGAAGAAAAATAGAGGTCGCCTGGATGCTTAAAAGCCCCCAATTTCCCGTGAAATAGCCTCTGAAGGAAAATTTCCAAGCTTTTCCTCTGCCACAATCCTACTTTCCATAGGGTGCTACAGAGTGAGATCCTATTCTTTTCCTAAGAAAATCCCTCGACCCAGAGGCCAAATATGGACTGCAGGAACCATGTAGATAAAAGAGTGAAATACACCCTAGGTCTCTAAACTATTTAGGAACGGTCATTTAGGTGCACGAACTCTCAAAGTGACCACCTAAGTCCTTAAACTTTTCTCGAATAGTCATCTAGGTCCACAAACTTTATATTGATCATCTTAGATCCATGATACATTTATATCGTGTCAACCAGGTCTATAACACCACCGTCCAACCACTCTCAACATACAACGTCACTGCCCAGCTACTCTCCACGTGCACCACCACATAACTAATCTCTATGTGAGTGCCGCCATGCTACCTAGTTAACAATGCTAGCTAGTAACCGGTGTGCTCTATCCGACGCGCCCTCGTTGTCCTATCCGGCTACACCTCACCATCGGAGCCTATGTCCACTTCCCACTTTGTCGTGGATAACAAGCACGCTGTTGAGGTCAGCAATGAGTAGCAGACATGAAAAGATAAGGCATGATGGGAAGGGCGAGGTCAGATGAGAGGGTGAGATTGTGACGGGCAAAGCACACCTGTTGCTAGCTAGCATCATCGAGTAGGCTCTATTGCGTTCGTGTGGAGAGCAGTCTTGTGGCGGCGGCAACGTGTATGGAGAGTGGTTAGGTGTGACGATGTAAACCTAGTTGACACGATATAAATAGATCACGGACCTAAAAGGATCAATATAAAGTTTGTGGACCTAGATGACCATTCAGGCATAGTTTAAGGATTCAGATGGTCACTTTGAGAGTTCATGGACCTAGATGACCATTCCTAAATAGTTTAGGGACCTAGGGTGCATTTTACTCTAGATAAAAACAGGTATCCCAACAAGAGTATTGCTTCCCTCCTCTGCTTTTAGCTGTCGTCTGGGACCAACTAAATTACCACCCAATGATTTATTGGGGAAACTGTATTCTGGTTATATCAAGGTAACATGAAAAAAGTTTTAGAAAAAAGGTAACATGAAAAATTCCATGCGAATGAAGCCTTCCTAGTTCCTACCAAACCTATTCCTCAATAAACTACTATATTATACCAACGTTATCTAAACGAGATCAAGTTCAAGAGCAGCTCGTTCATATACACAGTTGCAATACAGCAGGCCTTCAGCCCTCCCAGGATGCTAGGAAATAGCTTCACTCAAAATTGTCATTACACCAAATATACACATAACTGACTGCACCACAGCGTAGCCAAGGTAACCAGATCAGTGACCCCCTTCGGCAGCTACCTTCTACAAACAGAAGTAACCTAGAACGCCAAGTATAAATATACAAACATTCAGCAAGATAGATATTAAATAAAAGAACACATCACTCCCTCAAATATAACTACAACAAAAAAGGGCTCATTTTGCTGGCATCTCAAATAGAATAGGCTGGGTATCTAAAGCACGGGCAGAGTTTGTTTTTTCACGTTCCAGTTATTGATGCCCGAGACCTCATGGATCATATATTAATGTCTGCTCGAGTTGTCCTACCACCAGAATCAGGAATAGATGAAGAGGAGAATCGGTGGTATCTATAGTTCTCTGACAACGACGACATTGGTTGCTGGGGGTAAAGCGTGGGAGGTGGAGTAAGGTTACGCTGTGCAGGCAGTGGGGCACCTCCATTGTACTTGTTGCTATGGCCGCCATAGCTGAGAAAAGGTAAGTTAAACCGTCAGTCATGCTGCTACTAGATAACCAATTAACCAGTAACAAACAATTGATCTCTTCCCCAAATATATTCAGTTATTCAATGAACAGTCACCAATTCAATGAACAGTCACCAAGAGGATGTGTATTATATCAAGTAGGCATGCATCACCTTTTTCTTTGGAACAGATCATCATCATTCCCAGTTTCGACTGGAAGAATGGTATCCTCTCTAGGAGTAAGTGACCACGGGCTAGGGGCAGGAAGCTCATTTGAAAAATATCTTCTCCTAATTAACTGCATGATGCACCTCATGAGTGTTACCTAATAATATAACAAGAATCACAATAAAACTGTGAAAACATTCTTTTGCACAAACCATGCGGAAGAACTTCATTAAAGCTTCTTTGTCATATCTTGCTTCTTTGGCAGCCTGTATTCAAAGGTCAACCTGTCATTTAAAAAATTTAAAAGCCTCACCACAAACATACAATGGAAAAGCAATTAAAAATTCATATAAAGCCTTTGGAACCACATTGTAGCTGTTACTGTATAAAACATCTGACAGTAAGTGAGGCTAATATAAATGCTTTACCGTGAGCAGGCCAGAATTGCCAGGGAAGCTCTCCACCAGTGGAAGTTCTTCACTGGATGGAAGTAGGCCTTGCTTTTCTACCCATTGACGAGCAACATCAACAAGATTTCCACTGCTTACTCTTTTACCATCTCTTGGAGCAATATCCACTTTGTTAGCAATCACTAGGTAAGGAACTGGAAGGCCGCCTGGGCCACCCGACCCAAGAGGAGCTGAAAAAGTACCAGATTCAGCAACCTCCACTGCCCACTTGTTCAAATTTGTTTTTGTCTTCCTCTGAGAGAGGTCATAAACAAATATGACACCTGATAAATAATTTAGTATGGTGAATACAGTATAAAAAACACTTTTTGAAATAAATTTAGTAGCACGTGAAAGTTTTGACAAAATAATGAGCTAAAAGCATCAGGGGATCAAACTCAAACTTAGGATTATAATTAAACGAGTTATTGATTGTTGCCTGCTATCATCCAGGATTCCAGGTAAGTGAACAAATCACTAAAATACTCTCGCCATCGCAGATGACAGATCCCTCAAAAACAAAGGGTAAGGACAAATATATATGCTTTAATTATATTTTCTTCTAAAACATACAAGCCAACACTGTAGCACTGCATTAAAAAATCAAGCCAAATACAACGAGATACAAAAGATGAAAATTTCACGCACACCAATACTTGTATGCATAGTTTGATAATGTGAACAAAATAACTCGTCACAGAATCATTCAAACAAATGCTGATTTCAGTTAATAGCAAGCCATAGCAGAATTTTAAGGAAAATGAAGTGTTGTGTCATGGTGGCATAACGTACAAGTGACACGCCAGGAGAAATGCTGAGTAGACGTGCGCAGCATGATTGCTTGCCAATTAAATTGTTTGTTTCAGCTGTTGAGAGGAGAATCCTCTGTTTGTTTCAGATTGTTATGGTGTTTAGGTCACGAGGAGTATCCTTGGTTTTTTAGTTCCGGAATTGATTGATTGCACACATCCTTGGTCTATAAAAGGGTCATGCGGGTTATTGAATAAAGCAAGCAAGTTATCAGCCTAATTCTCTATCTCCTTCTTCCAGAACCCTGCCTTGGTGGCGACCAGCCACAAGTATCCCCTTCACTCATGATCCCAGGCTCCACCCAGCAATAGGTCCATGACATGTTGATTACAATTAATAGCAAGACATAGCAGAATTGAAGGAAAAAGAAGTGTGGATTACAACTAAAAGCAGACCATATCAGCAATATGAAGACTACCGGAATAAACAGATCTAGAAGGAAATAAGAAGCAGCACTCTAACGAATATCATGCCATACAGATTACATAACTGAAGCAACTAGGAAGAATATGATGACTGTAAAAATGCAGTACAAGATTCACTGTATTGGTAAAGAAAGTACAGAAACATTTACCATTAATTTGTGAATAAAAAAGTGAACGACACTCTTTGTAGCGTTCATGCCCTGAAACATCCCAAAGCTCAACAAAGAAGTTCCTTTCAGCATCACCATTAATGCTATTTGATGAACTGCCCTGACTACTGTAAGTAATGTGCTGAAATGACAGGAGTCAAAGTTTGTGTGAGAATATATATTAAAATGTAGAACAAATGATGTTATGCACCACACTACTAACTTTAACACCAACGGTGCATCCAATTGTCTGTGCCGGTCGAGCAACTGCTGAACCTTCTAATAAGAGATGAACCAATGAAGATTTCCCCACCCCTGTAAAAAAAGAAACATGATCATCTCATCTCTCACTCTCAGACTTTCACAGTTGAACAGTAACTGCATACCCAGTATTCCAGCAACATACACAAGTATCATTCAATATGTTCACCAGAATCACATTAAACATATTGGTCTACACAACGTATGACAAAAGCATTACTTAGATTACATTGGTCAGAATATATGAGAATCATATTTCAGAAGTGATTCAATGCTCCCTCACACATACAGGGGTATGTGCTTTGTTTCTTTGGGCTGTCATGATTCATCTCTAGCCTAACCCAACTTGCTTGGCATTAAAGGCTTTGTTCTTTGTTGTTGTTGTTGTTGTGTTATGACAAGTTGACAAGTGCAATAAAAGTCCAGATTGACACAAATGAAGGGATATCTCCTCAGCGGATGCATTTATAATAATGAACATATTAAAGAAGAGAGGACTGGCACATTAGAAAAAGGGCATAACAGTTAATGAAAGAGCTAGAGGTTTCATTAAGTGAAAAGTGCTTTACAGAGGGTGACGCTGAACTCTGCACAAGATGATCTTAATTCATACCTATGTATAGTTTACGTACAGTCCAAGCTCCCCTAGAAACAAATCATAGATTCACAGTGGATGTCCAATATTTTTATAAAGGGAAAATTGGTTCTGTAGCACTGAAAGATTGTCTGATCCAGAAATACCACCGAGAGATTCATCCTCCGAAAAATACCACCAAAATATGAACATTGTTTCGGAAAATAGCATTCTAGACGTTTTTAATCTGAAGAGATGGATAAAATGTCATATTTACCCTTCTTTAGTTAATGACATGTTAATGACTTGTAGAGCAGAATGTGCCTAGGTCGAATGAAACATAGACAACGGCAACCAGCTACTGCCTTTCGGTGTTAGTTACTGCTGAGTAACGCACGCAGCTAGCACCAGCTGCTCTCAGAGCTTAATTAACTCGGAAACTGCCGGCCAGCTGCCACACCTGCCGCCCGTGCTGCAGCCACCCCAAGTTCTCGCTCCGGCACCGCTACTCCCCATGTTCCTGCTCCGGCCCTGCTGCTCGATCTGCCATTGATATAGCCGTCAGACCTGCTGCTTGCTCTGCCGTCAAGCCGTCCGCCCTGCTGCTATCGCCTCAGTCGACCGTCAGCCCTGCTCTTGCTCTGCCCTCTGCACGACTACTTGCAAACTCTGTTGGGTAGTTTGTATCCTCAGGTTGCAAACATACGTGCAAGCATGCGATTGGACACTAATGCATCACACAAGTTTTAAGTATCAAATCCTAGCTTCAAGAGTGAAGGGAATTAATATTTGTCCGAGGCATTTGCTTATGTTTCTTAGCTGGGCTCATATCGGAACTAAATTGCACATAAAAACACTGGTAAACCATAAGAATCGCATACCATGTAACCCAACAATAATGAACAGAAAAAGATTCAAATGACATTGTAATCTTTCTGGAATCAGAAGAATCACATACCGTGCAAGATTCAAATGACTCACTCAATCACAAGCACACATGCTTTGTAATCTCAATAGACAAACATATAGGCAAACGGGCAGTTCAAATAGCATCAAATTTGCTTACGATGGTAGGTTCACATTAACATCTGATTACAAATTAACCAATGTTAAATCAGAAGGATCGATGGATCATTCATCCCCCCAATTAGGCAAAAAGCAAGATGAATCGGAGTGCCAGTAACTAGTGCAGGAAGGCAAAAGGTGAGGCTGACCTGAGTCGCCGACGACGAGGACGCGCACCTGGCCGCAGGGCGGCCCGGCGTTGAGCTCCCGCCCGCTACCGCCGCTATCCCGCCAGAACCTCATCTTCCTCGCCTGGCCACAACCAGAAAGCACTAGCTAGATCGGCGGATCCGGTGGCAGTGACGGCCCCGGCCGCATCCAGGAACGCGGGATCGGAGTAACCGGAGAAGAGCAGGAGGAGGTTGGTGGGGGAAGGGATCTGCGGGTTCGCGGCTCCCGAGGCGGTTGGTTGGTCAGCTGGTCGGCTGCCGAGTTCCGGGAGTGCTGGGCTGCAGGCAGGAGGGAGACGGAGACGCGCCAGCCGCCAGGCCACCCTCGCCGGATGGAGATGCGGACGGCGGAGATTACTACCCTGCTCGGTTAGGCTGACATGGCAGCAACATGATGCTGCTAGTTTACTCCCATCTTCTCAACAATAACTGGAACAATTCTTTCAAAAAGATACTCAAACAATTTACTTTGTCAGTTTTACTTTCCAAACAAAATCATGGTTACCTCAAAAAAGTTGAAGTTGGCAAAAATAAATTAGTTAAATTTGACGTTTAGATCCTACATCATAATTGGTTTTATATCGTTTAGCGTGTGTTCGTTTCCTGGGTCTAAATTTTAGAGTTGTTATATCAAAAAGAATCTTATTATTTAAGAGTATTAAATAAAGTTTAATTATAAAACAAATTACAGGCCCCTAGACTAATTTACGAGATGAATCTAATGAGGTTAATTAAGTCGTGATTAGAAGACGATTCATTGTAGCATCACTTTAGCAAAATATAGATTAATTAAGCTCATTAGATTCATCTTGAAAATTAGCACCAATCTGTCAATAGGGTTTTGTCATTAAATTGATCAAAATATTCATAAATAATAAGATTCTCTTTGATGTGACAGTGTTAAATTTTAGAGGGGGGAAACGAACACACCCTTAGTTTTAAATGTGAGATTTGCTACTATATCTCAAGCGATTGAGATTCTGAATATGTCTCATTCACCAAAAAATTGAATTGCCGTTGAACTAGCTGCAGCGGCAGAGTACCGTGGCGGTGTGGGCGACGCTGCACGACAACGAGGGTGTTGTCGCGTCATTGCAGGTGAAATGTACTCCCTTATATAATTTTGGCTTATTTTACCTACTCAAACAATTTAATTTAGTGCAATCTATTCCCGTAATTTCTTTTTTTTCGTTTTTTTTTATAATTTGAATTTGAAGTTCATATTTTACATGATAATAGATGGTATTATAAATAAGAGTAGGCGTGAAGAGCTTTTTGCAGGGAAACTTGCAAGTCAACTTTGGTGGGGGAGGCAGGCATCGACCCAACCTTATGAGTATTCGGACTATAACAGTTCCGATGAACAGTCACTCACTTTTGACAGTTATATGATTCCAGAAGATGATCTAGAATTGGGCCAATCACGTTTATTAGAAGTTGACAATAGAGTGGTTGTACCAGCCAAAACTCATGTACGTATTAATATGATATTTGATATTATTAAACTAAAAAGAATATGTTTATAATATATAATATAGTTTTTGGTGTGAAATTCAACAAAACTTAACATTGTCCAAAATTTGAGCACTAAATTGCATAAATAAAAATAAAAAATACAAGTCATATTAGGGAGTATATTGCAACACATAAATTGTTTGAGGGAGTAAAGTGAGTCAAGATTTTGTTTGGCGTAATTTGGACAAAATGGATTGTTTGGAAAGTAAAATAGACCTTTCCTAATAGAATGAACGACGATGGCCTACTGAATGGAATGGTGTTATGCAACCAATTTGGGTCGAAGGATACAGTCAAGAATGAGCACAAGCTTGTATCTCAATTGCGGGTGACTTGAATGTGGATGACACCGAAACATTCACGGGGGCGAATAGGGGACCAATGATTCACGGCCTCGAAGAATGTTGGGATTGTTGGATCGAGACCGCCGAAGGGTGGCCACACCATTTCGCGACCTCAACCTCAACGGAGAATGCTAGCAGCGATCCAATCGCGACGGGAAAATGGAGGTCGCACGGATTAGTGTCCTCGACATAAGGGAGGGAGGGCACACCGATTCATGGACTCGGGGAAAATGCTGGTGGGGATCTGATCGGGAAGAGCAAAGTGAGGTCACATGAATTGACGTCGTCGATGGGGGAATGCTGAATCAATAATGGCTAGAGAAAGGACGAATGGAGGAGTATGACGGTTGGAGGACCACATTATGATTCAAATTATTTGTTAAAAGACCAATTACCCTATTACCGTTTCAAATGAATGGTTAGATTGTGTTCATCATACCAGTGACTATAAAGTATCATGGAGCACAATAAAGATGCTCTAACGCCCTACATCAACTGCATTTTGATCAAGATAAGAGAAGCACAATAAAAGTGTTCATGAGCGGGCACAACAACCTCTATCCAAAGTTTTAAATCTCCTGCTATAGCTGGCGCTATAGTCAGTTGTAGCCTTTTGAGGTGGTACACCATTAGTCATGTTCATGTACAATTTAGCCGCTATCTTTCCACTATAGCAATAATGCACTATGGCCACGGTTTGGGAGGGGGGGGGGCTATAGCCGTGGGCTGTCCTAACCGTGGCTATGTTGTGAGGCTACAAATAACCATTTGATTGCAACAGGTATGGTATTCAATATCTTCGTGTTTGTTTTTAGGTTTAAGAAGGCGGCAGTCCAAAATCCATCCCAAGCATCAAGAAGCTAACTTGTTCCTGTTTTTATGCCATTCCATATGAGAGCTAACTGATGTTCACCTGTTACCTTCACATTAAAAACAATTCTTTTAGCTTAGCTTTGCCTATGCCAATTTACATCTGATTGAGAAGGAAATCGCGGGGCATCGGGCGCGTCATTGGGCCTTATTGGACCACAAGTGTTACTTTATGGACAGCACGGTAATTATGAGTAACCGCCCGAGCCGTGTATAAGACTGACTCCAACAACTAAAATGCAAATTGAAGAGGCAAATAGACAATTGCATGTTGTGTACAGTAAAAAGCAGAAGCAATATTTTTTTATCACTCCAACAACAAGAGGCAAAGTCAAATGGAGTTGGCCTGCTGCCCTGCATACCGCGTCCGTGTCGACGCTGCGCCTAGAGCTCGTCCAGGCCGCTGTGCTCCATGTCGCGCTCGCACCGCCCATGTGCCCTAAGCTCGCCCTGCTGAGCGCCGAGCTTGCCTCCGCCGCCCCCAAGCTCTCTCCCTGCCATGCTCCCCGCTTCAGCTCTGCGCCCAAGCACGCCCTGCCGCGCGTCGAGCTTGCATCTGTCGTGCCCAAGGTCTCCTTGCCTCGCTCCCTGCTTCCCCGCTGCAGCTCCGCGCTCGCGTGATCGCGGTCCAGCTCTACGCAGGGTGAATCTCTACACCTGCACCGCGCGTTCCAGGTCACTCGTCCCCGCTCTCCCCGCTGCAGCTCCGCGCCCGTGTTGCGCGGAGGAGGCCGCCGTGGCGGGCGGGCTTTGGCGCGAGAAGGAAGAGGAGGACGGGGAACAGCGCCATCAGCCTCACGCCGCCGCTGCTGCAGCCCTCGCTCGAGTCGCCTGCCGTCGCAGCCTGTGCCCGCGCGCCGCAGCTCGCCTCGTGCTCAGCTTCGCGCACCGTCGCTCCCCTACCATCCTCCTGCGTTCATGACGCTCGGCTCGCCTGCCGCCATGGCTGGCCCCGCCCGCGATCGTGTTTGCCGGTGCGCTTTTCGACCCGTGACCGCGCTGCTCTCCCACCCGCCGTCGGTGCTCGCCCTGCCTGTCGCCGCTACCCACGTGCCACCGGCTGCGGAGCTCGCCCTGCTGTCGGCCACCACCCACCTAGCCCCGCTCCTGAATGCATTCGGAGGAGAGAGGACACTCAATTTTAGCTCGCCTCTTTCCTCGAAGTTAAAAATGGCCGCTGCGATGCCTTCTCTATTGGAGACGATAACACCGTGAACAGTACCCTATGGAGAGGCATTTTTGGATTTGGCTGGCCCTTTGCATGAGCTGTTGGAGTAAGTCTAAGAAGTCCCATGGAAGGTGTGTTCAATCAGGAAGGACATAGACAAAATAGGATATACTACCAAATACGTACGTCTGTACAAAATAATATATTTCTAACTTTGGACAAAGTTTAGTGGCATTCATCTTATTTTCAAAAATTTAATGGCAGATCTCTTACATATAAAAATTATAATGACATGAATATAATTTACTCAGGTAAAAAATATGGTTTATTCCGTTTGGGCCGGTGGTGGTAAGCATGGGCCAAAGCAGCCCGGTCCGTCTACACTTTGCAACAAACCGAAACCCAAAAGTTGTTAGGTCAAGGTTGTATTCCGCTGCTGCGGTCACTAAGGCACGCTCTCTCTCTCACCGTTACTAATTTTGAATCCTTGGTATTGATCAAGCCAATAAGCTTACGGTTCAATCCACATGAACGTGACTGATTTAATTATTTTGGAGCATTTCAAGATTATAACCGAAGAAAACAAAGCAAAGTTCGAAACGAGCAAGGGATCGTAGATTCGGAAATTCAAATTACGAGGTAAAGTTGTCAAACTTGGATTCATCTAATTCGTTATTTGACTTTGTGGACTGTAGAAACAATCTGCGCCAATCTAGAGTAGGTGCAGACTCTTCTGTGTGATATGTGTCTGGCAGGAGAGCATCTGAACATGAGGAGCTTGGAAATTTAGTTGATCTCTTGCACGCTCTTTTACATTTGGGTGAATAGAGATAGAAATTTTATAATACAAAACACTACTGTGGAGTGCTGGCTAGCTGCAAGTGCATGAAAATCAATCAGAATCTGTTCATAAGGCTATATTCTTCTAATTCTTAACTTACTGCCGGATTTGACGATCATCAACTATCACCGGCTATATTGATATGCAACAATTACTGAACAAAACATGTTTAATTTTTCCCCTTCTTTGTTTAAAATTTCATGATGTACATGAACCCAACAATCTATTAGGCTACTCCCAATGGGTGGTTTCATTTTCCATGAACGAGGCGTGTCAAGTAAGAAATTTTGATGATGTGACAAGGAATTCATTATGAGAGTGAAGAGAGGGGTTTCATTTCGATGAAAGCATGTCTACACTATTTTCAAGATATTTATGTCTTGCATGTTATATCTAGGACACAAAAAAATGAAACTATGCATTGTATGAGCAATTTCAATCATACTTGATGCTCATGTGGTACTTTGGAAACAACAAAATGAAATACTCCATTGGGAGTACTACTAGCCTTGTGTAGACTAAAACAATCTATTATATGATCGAGCAAAAATTGATTACAATACGATGCCTAATTGAATATTTTATTTTTAATCCCACAACAGCGTACGGAAATTTTGCTAGTACCATAAGAAATCCTGTTGGCAGAATTTTCCATGGTCGTGTTGTTTCAGGATCTCTTCCTAAACTCGTGGCACTTTACATTTACTCCCTCCATATCTAAAAAACAATTCATTTTGAAGTTGTTTCCAAATATCACAAAATAATGCGTTCTGAAAATATTTGTCATACGAAACTGTCCGAACGCCTCGCAGCCTCTCTCGCGCTGCCTTTATGTCTCTGGCCGCCGTTCTAAAAATATTGAGAAAATTCCCTCTATACTATTGGAAAATTTTTAACTTCCTTCTATGTCATCAAAATTTTAAAAGTTCCCTCTATACCATCGGTTTAAAATTTTCATGCCCTATATACCATCGGCGTCCGTGCTTAACATTTATCTCTATTCGCTAGCTCTAAAAAATAATTTCTTTACTCTAAAATTTATGAAAATTTGTACATTTATAGAGTAACACGTGGAGAATATTTTTTTTATTGAAAAATAGTTTGGTTCTATAACATTTTTGAATTTGAAATCGATGAACATGGTAAAGCATTAAGGTTCGAAATACTTTCGAAGTTAAATTTCGAAGTTTTGAACCTTAACACTTTGCCAGGTTCACCCATTTCAAATTAAAAAATGTTATAAAATCAAACCGTTTTCTAACAATAAAAAATGTTCTCCACGTGTTACTCTATAAATTTACAAATTTTCATAAATTTGGGAGTGAAGAAAGTATTTTTTTCGAGCTAGCGATTAGAGATAAATGTTAAGCACTAATGTCGAGTGGTATAGAGGGCATAGAAATTTTAAACCGATGATACGGAAGGAACTTTTAAAATTTCAATGGTATAGAGAGAAGTTAAAAAAATTCAATGGTACGGAGGGAATTTACTCGAATACCTCCGTTAATATCGCTTGATTCCGAGACCCGAATTAATATCGACGCCTCGCAGCCGGTCTTGCGCACGTACTTTTTGGGTGTGTTCGTTTCCTCCCCTCTAAAATTTAGCACTGTCACATCAAAGATAATCTTATTATTTATGAATATTTCGATCAATTTAATGACAAAACCCTATTGACAGATTGGTGCTAATTTTCGAGATGAATCTAATGAACTTAATTAATCTATATTTTGCTAAAGTAATGCTACGAGTAACCGTCTTCTAATCATGACTTAATTAACCTCATTAGATTCGTCTCGTAAATTAGTCTAGGGGCCTGTAATTTGTTTTATAATTAAACTTTATTTAATACTCATAAATAATAAGATTCTTTTTGATATGACAGCTCTAAAATTTAGATCCTAGGAAACGAACACACCCTATGTCTCTCAGATTATATTTCCACTCGTATGAGCCACCGCTGCGCTTATTATCTGACGTTCTATATTCAGCATCTTTTCTCGAGATATGGGAAAGAGGACCCGCTGCATGCAAGTATGTTGTTTCTTTGTTGGAGAGGGCCTGGTCAAATCTCTCGTGAGGGAATCTGCTCCACCGCTTCAAACAACGCTGCTTAGGGCATCTTCAACCCACGAGACAGCTGTTGTAAGTTTTTGAAATCTTCAACACGAGACAACCTTGTAGACATTATACAACCCATAGACAGAGATTGTCTATATAAATGTTTAATGCCTTACATGCAACCTATGATCAATTGCGAATACCATACCATTTGTACATATCATTGTGTTGCTTTATACCTCTTATCATGAATAATTCAAAGATTTAGAACTCTCAATATTTTTACTATATAAAAAATTAAAACTATATTTATGTTTAATGCGTATTAGTGAAATTCACTTTTTTTAGATAATAAATGAAATTCGCCTCGTTGTATAGAGTACGTTCTAGCTACTCCAGCCAGCCAGCTCTCATTGCGAGATCCATCGCTGGTGGCTACGCCCGGGGATTTGGATTTCAATGATTATCAAAATGGAATCGCTAGCAGGTTTAGAAGGTACGGGTGTGATCAGTTTCTCCAATTTCACAGCTTGTGTTGCCAATTTTACGGAATCGTGGCTATGGATGAAAAGAGGAAAAATGGTCGTTGAGGAAGAAACAGTTGAATCCATCGTCACGGCGTATGTTCATCAATTCCTCAACTTGGCCCTGGTGTTGTGCGTGGGAGGCTATTGCGTTTCGGGTCCTTGGTGGGCGGAGAGGCGATCTCCGCGGCTCCCAGCGGCGAGTTCCGTCTCGGGCAGGCAGCGCGGACCTCCATGATAGGCTACATCCGAGGCTGGCGGTCGCGAGATCCCCGGTGGCAGGCTCGGCACCGAGTGGGCGGGTGACGAGGAGCACGGTGAGGTGATGGCCGGTGGCTGTTGCTCGGGAATTCGACGCGAACGGGAAGAATTGCGACGCGCGTGCGCCAAATCGGGAGCGGCAGCGAGACCCCGCAGCGGATCCCTCGCGTCGTCGCCTCCTAGCATCTGCTCCGTACAACGCGTCGATACGCCGTCGCCTTTCCTCGGGCCACGGGTCAATGCCGTTGCCTCGCGAGGCGACGGCTCGGCCGTCTGTGAGCTGAGGGAAGGAGCTTTTTGCAAAAACGCTGTCTCGTAGACGGCTCATTTATTTGCGTTGGAGATGCCATTATGTCATGAGTCCTTCCTTCTGATGGATACTGCCGTGTGTTGTGCACCGTGCCCGAGCGGTGCTCGTCCAATTTCATTGTTGTAACCAAGAACACGTAGTTCCAGCCTAATGGCCTTGCAGGTCTGGTTTTCATTTTAAAACTCAATCTTTCACTGAGTATTTGCAAATTGTTACTTTTTGTTCTGAACTGATTAGTGGCAAACTCCAACTAGAGAAGAAGCATAAGGAGTGTTGGTACTTTATGCCCTTTTTTTGTGGCGAAACTGATAGATATTATTAGTACAATACTAAAACTGTTTTTTTATTTCCAGCCACGACTCTATTTTTCTCCAGTTCTAATTTTAGAGTTGTTTCAGCAGACCTCTTTATATATGCAGCTGCAAAACACCTTTGCCCCACTGATCTTCCAAAGCTAAAAGTGATCAGAACCCTAGCTTGGGGCAAAAATGTACTACTCCCTTATTAAATTGTTGTTGCCGTTGACTTTTTTCTTAAGTTTGACCATTTGTCTTATTCAAATAAAGTTTAAAAATATGATATATTTTTTTGATTATATTTTATCACTAAATAAACTTGAAATATAATATATAACTTTTTGTATTTGAAGAAATTTTTTGAATAAGACGAATGGTCAAACGTAACGAAAAAAGTCAATGACGACAACAATTTAGTAAAGGAGGGAGTACGTATTTGTCAAGCACATATACGAAAAAGCTGATCAAGTGTACCTTTTCTTTCGTAAACTAACTCGGTCTTGTTGGTATGCCTATTCATGTCCAAAACGAACTGTCTCTTTTAGATTCGGAGTCGGAGAGAGGGAGTACCGAAGAAAGACTCAACACCAAACCCGTGTCGAAGAAGAGAGAAACGAAGACGGACGCGCACGCTGGAAGGACTGCTACAAGAGTAGACAAGGCCACGCGTACGTTTTATTCCGACGATCCAATTTCGCCGAGCATCTTTTTCCTCTTGCGCTGCTGCGCCGGCGATCCGAGAAGGAATCGACGCGATGGGTCGTACCCATAACTTGGATCTGTACAGGAACCCGTGTCCCGACCGCATCATCGAAGACGCCGGCGCGAGCTACGCGACGGCATCCTGGTCGGCTCCGTGTACCACTTCCTCAAAGGCGCCCTGTACGACTCGCCCAACGGCCGCCGCCTCGCCGGCGGCGCCACCGCCGTCCGCATGAACACGCCGCAGCTCGGCGGCAGCTTCGCGGTCCGGGGCCTCGTCTTCTCCAGCATGGACTGCGGCCTGGTCTACGTGCGGAACAAGGAGGACCCCTAGAACTCCATCGCCGCCGGCGCCGCCACCGGCGGACTGCTCACCCTGCGCCGGGGCCTCCGCGCCTCTGCACGGTCCGCCCTCTTCGGTGCCGCGTTCTTAGCCGTCTTCGAGGGCTTGGGCATGGTGATCCAGCGCAAGTGGCTGACGGTGCCGCCTCCGGTGCCGGAGGACATGATGAACCAGCCGCAGGCACCAGGTCAGCAGGAGTTTCCAGGCGCCGGCTTCCCCCGCTCGGAATCCCGGATGAGCTCCCGGTCCCCGAGCCGGCTAGCCAATCCGGGTGGTTTGCTGGTTTGTTTGGGAGGAAGAAGCAGCAGCAGCAGCAGGACAAGGTTGCCGCAAAGTCGGAGGTGTTGGAGCTAGAGCTACCCAGCCCGGCAATTCCCAACTTCGATTACAAGTGAAAAATAAAGAGAGTTAGCTTGTCAGAAGCATGATTTTTCTCGTGTCGGACTTCATCATCTTATTTGGTCGTCGCATGCACCCTAACTGATGCACGGTGACCACGTCCTTAATTATGTATAGTGATTTAGAATCGTTGTGACGACTGTCAACAGTAGATTTCGGTTGTTTCTTGTGTGTTATATACCGCGTGCATCAAATACAATGTTGGTCTCTTATGTTTCTTCAAAAAAAACAATGTTGGTCTTATACTAACAATAATATGTGATGATATATAGTCGTAGCTGCATAGGTAGAGATCTCCTATTTGGATTGTCCATTTATTCTCGCCAGTGAGCCGTGAAATAATGTTAGTGTTGGCTCAGCAATCTGCAGAGCGAACACTAGCATTCCTTCATTGCGTAGATAGAGATCTCTTATTTTGATTGTCCGTTCAATTTAGAACAACCGTGTCATGCTCGTACCCATAATTAACTCATTATGTTAGTGTTCTCACCTGCAATTTTGCTGGCACCGGTTCGTAACTTTTGTGGCTTAATATATACAACGGCCAGCGTACGTCATGTTGTCACTATTTTGATATATGCATTGCGAAAAATAGTGCATGAAAATCATGGACAATTATTTGTTTTAAAATAATACTAAAGTGAATTTGTTGTGTGTCGCATTTTTTTCTTTTATATGTGGCATTTTCTTATTTAGTTTCCCAATTGTTTGCATAACTTTTTAGCTAAGCAAATGTTTAAGATTCAAATCAAACTATGAAAATAACTGGCAAAAATTAATAAAAAATACATAGATAGAAAACAAAACAAATGTATATCTATATCAAATTGCAAGTAGCAATATAATGAATTTTGTGCATTAATATTAAAAAAATGAAAATATCCCCTTCTTCTCCTATTAGAGTGTCCTGGAGTCAAAAGTCAAACCTTCTCAGTGTTCAGGAGGCAAAATATGGAGAGTATGGATGTGCCACCAACAAAACAATACCTTTTTATTGTGCCCAGGGGCGAAGCCAGAAGATTAGCTCGTAGGGGTCTTAGTTGTGATCAGCAGGGTCATAAAGTTTGCTAAACAGTGATATACGGTGATTTTCTATTGGTTTTGTCAGAATTTGTCGGGGTCGGCCGATCCCAGTGGTGAACATAGATTCGCCCCTGATTGTGCCATGGACAGAAAGCCCTATATACAAACAATCAAGAGTGATACTGTAATTTATCATTATGCTCATTCCAAAGTAAATTGTGGATGTATGTAAATTCACATTACGAAGGGGAAGTAGTCATTCTCAAGAAGTACCATGTGAAGACCAACATATACCATTAAGTGTCTAAATATTTTCTGCCATAAAGAAAACAGCATCGTGGCAGAGCTTTGCTATGTTCGAGAGGAATTTTATATCCTCGGTTTGAAACACAAGTGATTAATCAATACCTCATTTGTGTAAAGCATTTGAGCGATGCACACTATCAAATATTATTTGGTCGTCTCTTCCGAGGTTCAATTAAATAAACAAGGGGATTCATTGAAACATGAATTTCAATTAAAACCAATTTGATTGTGCAAGATGAAAGAGAATAAATAAGAACACAACTTTATTCCCATAGCTTGAGTTGTCTTTTTTCTCTCGGACAAGGAACTTGATTTCAGTTATTTGCATCCTCTAGTGAATATAGTCAAATCTTATTAACTATCTCTAATCTGCCAGAAAACCCATTAATCGAATTGTCATAATTAAAGTCCTCGGTCCAAGCTGAGTATATAGTAAAATTTCATCACAAAAAGAGTTTAGAGTATAATTATTCGTATGCGATAGTTGTACAATTGCATGAGCAATAATGCGGGAAGCTATATTTGTGTTACAATATTAGAACACCATGTGTAGAGGCTTCACTCCACGGCACGGACACTGGTTACAATTTGGACTCTGGATAACATCCATTAATAGTCATACCTCCATCAACAGCGATCACCTGTCCAGTGATGTAACTCGAACCAGACATGCAAAGAAAAGAAACCACGGCAGATATTTCCTCTGGTTCTCCAGCACGCCTCATCGGAGCTCGACTCAAAATACTGTCCCTCAATCGCATATCTGCAAAAATCTGCCAAAAATAAATCATAAGATGAGGGCAAATCCGCACACATGGTTGTTTCAGTTCTGCGTATTCAATATTATTAGTTCTGGGTCAGGAGCATAATTGTGGGCCCATCAGAATCACCGGCATTGGTATATCAGTTTTCAAGTATAAAATCTGATGGCATGCAAAAATCTTTCCCTTGCTATACCCTGCTTAATGAAGTTGTTTTCGTTAAGCTTGCTATCTTCTTTGCCATGTTTCAGTCATAATCCAGGCCTAATAATTACAGTAGTGTACTCCTCCTTTACTAAATTGTTGTCGCCATTGACTTTTTCGTGGCGTTTGACCATTCGTCTTATTCAAAAAATTTCTTCAAATACAAAAAGTAATATGCTACATTTTAAGTTTCTTTAGTGATAAATCATATTCGAACAAAACATATGACATTTGTTAAACTTTATTTGAATAAGACAAATGGTCAAACTTAACAAAAAAGTCAACGGCGACAACAATTTAGTAAAGGAGTAGTACACTGTAATTACTCCAATGATGTTATACATGTTGTAGCATGAATTTTTGATCTGCTGAGAAGCTAGTCAAGTAATAAGACCCTTACTCCTTTTGTAAGCGACGTTGATATATAACCTGGTGCCACAGCGTTAGTTCTTATATTGTCTTTCGCCCATTCACATGCTAAGTTCTTCGATAATTGGTTCAAGGAAGCTGAAAAATAAAAACACCACAAGCTCTTTATTTATGCTACTAGGCGTAACCATATGTCAAGGAACAAAATCAACATACATGTTTGGTACTTACCTTTAGTCATACCATAAATAGGTCCGCTAAATAAGGCAACAATTCCTGCAATGGAAGATATGAAAACAATGCTTCCTGACCCTGAGGCTTTAAGGAGCGGATGTTCTAGTAGGGACAAATGATATGCAGCTTCGAGATTAGTTCCCATCAAAAGTGAGTATTCGTCAGCAGAATGTTCCATGGCTGATTTCCTTATCGCTATCCCTGCATTGTTTACCTAGAAGGGAATCAAAATGGTCAAATAAATGAATATGAATATTGAGACTGTATAGAGTGAGCAAAATATACCAAAGATGTGTTCTGGGAATGTAGTCAAATTGAGAATGTTTCCCACCGTATTTTAGAAGCATAGTTGATAGCGAGTTGCTAATTTTCGATCAATTGAAAGTTTGAGACAATACAAATTATGGTATAAATTACGTCGATTGAAGAAGGAAAGATGTAGCTGTTATATACCAAAGACTATAATTTTTTATGAACGTAATCGAAATAGAGTGAGGCCTGCTCACGAGGATGTTGAGCTTGCCACTGAAACGGTCGGCGACCTCGTGGATCAGGCGTTCCCTCTGTTCCCGCACAGAGACATCGCAGACGGTGCCGGTGACGCGACAGCCCCTAAACTCCCACTCAGCAAGGCGCTCGCCTAGCTCCACCTCTTCACAAGAGCAAGTATGCACAACCGCCCCCAGCGCCACCAGCTCCTCCACCACGGCCCGCCTGCTCAACATACAACTGTGTGAAATATGACTGAAGGTGGCAGATAGCTAGGGTGCGAGAACACTACATACCCTATGCCGCGAGAGCCGCCGGTGACGAGGGCCGTCTTTCCTTGGAGTGACCATCTCCCCGAGGTCGCCATGGATCACCTTGTTTTATTGCTGGCCAGTGAGATTGTTCCCGGGATGGCTGGAACAGCTGACGCGATTGAGTGCTCCCCTTTGCATGCGCCTTCCTATATGTATAGGAAGGGTGAACTGAAGATGATACCAGCTGCTAGCCTGTGACTGTGACTTATATAATTGTATATTCCCATTTGTTCATAAAGAAGTAGGCCAGTGTATCGTTTATACTCTTATGAGCGAATTGACAACTTTGTGTCCCCTCAGGCTGCCATTCAAGTACCGTACACACATCAACGTCTAATACTGTTCTGACATCCTTGACATGGCCATGCGATTTTCCTATTAAATTACTTAGTGCCAAGAATGAACACCTCGTCCTCAATAATTTTGGCATGCTCCTCAGCCATGCAAGTACAAGGGCACATCTCGGTTTATATTTGGTGCTACGTACCGCTTCAAAGAACTCCATCGCGTCGTATGTCACTTTTGCCTGACACAAGTTTAACACGTGTCCTTGCTTAGGCAAAAGGGGTCATTGTAATGTATTGTAGTCCATCTAATCTAACTGATCAAGATCTTTTTGAAAGACGATGAAACTACACTCTTTCACCCACACGTACGAGAACTCTCATCCTTATGGACGAAGACCGATCCATGGCTGATGATATTGAGAGATACGTACATGTGTGTTGTATCATGAAAGGCCGACAAAAACATTGTTGAAATAAAAATGGCCCAAAAGTAAGATATTTGTTAGCAACTCTATCACACTATAATCTCAAAAGATCAAACAGCAAAACAATAGCGGTTAGCAAAGCTGGCAGAGATCTGATTTCACACACTGATCGATAGGGATTAATAGGCCCAGAAAGTGGCATCCGGGCGGGTCCCGGGTGGACAAGGTGAGACAGAATAAACAACCTGAGATCCCTTTTATAATGGTTTTCAGGTCCAAAATAATGGCCATTGTTTTTCCTCAACTAATGGCCATTAGTTCAAGGGTAGTTTAGTAATTGCACTAAACATTAATATTTTTTATCATACAAACTTGTGTTAAATACACTAAAACTTGACTACAATAATAATGATGATGATTAATCAAATTTAAAATAAATATTTTATAACAAATTCATGTAAAAATTGACTAACTTATAATTTTTGTATTATAATCATATTATTTTGACAATATTACCCTTAATAATGGCCATTAGTTATTAATTTCTAAAATTTAATCTACACCGTTAGATCCAACTAATGGCCATTAGTTGAGAAAAAATAATGACCATTATTTTGGACCTGAAAACATTACTCCTTTCTTTTAGTTTAATGGAGAAAGATGCGTACGCTACACCTCATCCTCTCATCCATCATACTCAACGTGCGCCTCGTGTTGTTAGTTTTTTCATGCCCGTGAATCATGCACAGCCCAAGTGGGCTTTTACATGGAGTTTTGCCGATGCCATCAGGATCACGGGGAGGCCTCTGTTTGCTTGGCGACAGCCGCCGCAACGACTGCAGCCGCGCCGCGAGTGTGGTGGAACCTAACCTTGTCGGGGCGAAGCCAGGAAATCACATCGTCGGGGTCATTGGGGTCGAGCTTTATTACCTAACATGATGATTATAGAGTATAACAATAATTTGTTAAAGGATTTAGACATTTCGTCGGGTCGGTTGACCGCGACAACAATGCATAGATTCGCCCCTGCCTTGGGTTGGGTGAGTTTCGACTTTCGAGCAACCTACTTACCGCATGCCTAATATCGAAACCTACCGAGTACGGACTGCATAGCATTAACAGCTGAAAGCAGTTGGATACCTCCGAATGGAACCCTATGATTGGCAAAAAGGGAACATGGCGATATATTAAAGAATTTGATAAGCATCCGGTTAAAACTCAAACTCAAGGATAAGTAACCTATTAAATTCTACGAGTAGTACAGTTGTACGGGGATGCTATTTACTCGAAGGATAGAAACTTGTGAATGGATAGCACAAATTTGTTGAATCATAAGTGAATTGCACACATTTTCTCATCGACTTGGCCTTTTGGGTGCAACTAGTTAGTATATAGTAACTTAACATGGTATCAAAGTCAAAGGTCTTGAGTTCAAATCCCGGCGATTGCGCCCATGGGAGCTACACATGAGAGGGAGTGTTGAACCATAAATGACTTACACAACTTTCTCCATCGGTTTAGACTTTTAGGTGCAACTGGTTAGTGTATAGTAACTTAATAGAATCAAGGTACATGGTCATGGTCATGAAATGTATGCAAAGTTTCTTAAACTGCAATGATCCAAGATTGACCATGTAGATCCCATCACCATCTGCCAATAGAAACACAACACTATTGTCTTCAGCCAGCCCAAGAATTTATATAGGGCACCAACTTTCACGTGGCCTCGGAACATGTTTGTCCAGGTCAATAGTATTTGTGAGCACCAGGATAAGGTCGGTCTCGAGTGGGAGTTTTATAGACAATAAATAGAGTGGCATGTAGACATTTTTGATGATGTGGCGGTGTATTAACGAGGAGAGAGGTGAAATGAGTTTCATAAGGATGAAACTCTACATACACGATTACCTAGACAGCTTGTGTCTTGCATGTCACCTAGAAAACAACAATAGATGAAACTATGCATTGAGAGAGGGGTGTTTCATCCTAGTTTTAAACATTTTTATATGACGTATCACTCTAGGTAATTGTGCCCATAAAACTTCCTTTGAGACTGGCCTAAAACGAGAAAACTGAGTCCACCATCTTCTGCAGCTCGCCTCTTTCAATTGCCTCAGAGTATGCACTCTGTGGCGCTGGTCCCTCTAAGAGTTAGGCTTTGCCGCCAAATCAAACTGAAGCATGGCAAGATTTTCACTAGGAAGCAGCCAAAAAATAGAATTCGCTACCGAAGTGTTATTGGGACATTTGGTAGAAATAGCCAGGCTACTCTGCGGCAACGGCATTGAGATGACATTCCCCAGTCCCCAATACCATTACTAAAAAAGTCATGTCTCGAACACCACTGGTGAGCTAGTCCCACTTTTCCCTATACCAAAAACTCTCTCAGCAGTAAATTTCATTCCTATTTTACCCCTCTCTTTACCACAAGGTGGAAATAATTTCGTTCGTTCTCGTGCGTCTCTTGATATCGCTGGGTGGCCGGAGCTCGCGCGCAATAGGCAGGCGGGGACAGCGAACGCGTGCAGCAGCAGACAGCGGAGACGGATCTCGCACGAGCGCGCACGGGCCAATGGCGGACTATGCGCGTGTGGGCTAGCAGGGGCAGCGGCAGGTGCGGGCGAGCTCGTGCGTGGGCAGGCAGCTCTGAGCAAGGGCATGCAGGTGCAGGCGGCTGAAGGCGGGCGAAGCTCATGCGCGCGAGGGACAGCGGCGGCAGTGGATCTTACGCGCGGGCTAGCGGTGGCGGAGGAGCTCGCTCTCGCCTGGCAGGCAGGGGTAAAATAGGGACAAAATTATGTGTTGGGAGAGTTTTTGGTATTGGGGAGAGTTGGACGGCTCGGAAGTGGTGTTAAGGCAAATAATCCATTGCCCAAACATTGAAATTGAAACCAGAAGATGCGTAACGTTTGTATTTGTATACTGAGGAGCTAACTTCAGTGAGTACATCACTAGGTTACAACCTAGTGTAGGATTAGTAAACAGTTTATAGTACTACTGTAGGCTCAATTCAAATATCCTATTCGTGTACAATTTGAGTCATCATAGTAATCGAAAAGCATTCACATGGAATTTTAAACAACTGGCTATTATAGATTCATTAGATTGGAACAAAATTGTATAATACAGTTAGATCTGTAGCAATTTCTCTTAATCAAAGGTCAAGATCGAAGAATTATCTAATAATAGCGATAGTCCCTTTCTAAATACAATACCGAGGAGGTAAGGACGCCGTCGGTCACGATGGTAATGGATGATGGTTGGTAGTTGTCACACCCGGTTTTAACGACCAAAACCGAATGCATCCGTATGCGTGCCCGGGAACAAGTTTTCACGCACACGGGATAATTAATGTGATAAAAGAACAATGTCTTTATTAAATCGAATACTTACATCGATATTGTCTCAAAGGACTAAATACAAATATACGCTAGCGGAAGACTCCATAACACCACGAGCAATCGACCAGGGGTTTCGCACGCCTAGACCTTTCCCATCGGTGGTCTTCTCCATCTTCCGAGCAGCGAGTAGTTGGTAGCAAAAAGGAAATAGCAAGAGTGAGTACATGTCGTACTCGAGCAAGTGTGGGAATACATGACATGTAAGCTGAATGAAAGGAAGACTAACACATGGTTTGCAATAGAAAGCACCTACACTAGTCAAATTAATTAAAGCAACCTATTTACTAAGTGAATATGAACCAACAGAGCTACCCCACTGTCAACCACCGCAAGCTACTCTACTTGCGAGCAAACCACACCTACGAGGTTACCCCGCTCGTAGCAAACCACACTACGAGGTTACCCCGCCTCGTAGCCAACCACACTACGAGGTTACCCCGCCTGTAGCAATCTACGAGTTACTCCACCCGTCCATACCCTCTAGTTCTCGTGAGGATCCGGGCCGTTCGTGACCGTGAACACGGCTGTTATAACAGTTTTACACTCTGTAGAGGTGGCACAACTTTACCCACAGGTCGGTGATTCCATCACCCGTCGGTGACTAAAACCTCTATTATACCGAGCACACTTCCTTAGGTGTGAGGCCAAGAGATCACCGCAAGGTCTTTCAAAGGACTTCCCGGTTTGCAAAACGTCCATGCTAAGGTTTCGCCGTCATCAAAGTGACGCATCACCCAGGGGCCCCCTCTTGCACCGTGGCTTCAAGTACTCTGCCTTTCCTCGCCCGAATCCGGAAGACACCTTCTTCCTTCATCCTTCCTCGACGCCCGCAAAGCCGGGAAGTTACCTTGGTACTAAACCTTACCTACCCATTATCAGCCCCGTGCTTTGTGCGGAAGTCCTGGGTTGCCGCTCCAAGAACCGGTCCTTATGATCCCAAACAGTACCACCACACCCAACAGGTGTGCACCGGCACCATCATCGACAATCCTCCTGTCGGGATCACCTAAGTTCCATGTTGCTAAAAAGCATTACCAGTTCTTTATCATTATGTTCAAGTGGATACTTAATCAAGATTAGCATTTAATTCAGTTGTAAACCCCATTGTGAGCATGCTAAGCAATGACGTACCCATACTATAACACTACACCCAAAACCGAGGCGACAAGGGAATAGTATGGAACAAGATATGACACAATAGGATTCAAATTAAATGCAATGCATTAAAAGTAAATTCAGATAGTAAGAAGTAGGCGCAATGTGCATCAAGGACACTTGCCTGTTTCCCTTTGCTGCTGCTCATGTCTTCAAGTCTTGCTCTTGAGTTCTTCGGAAAATACGTTCCTCTATTTAACGTCACACCGATACAAACATGCAAGAAACAAGCATACAAGCAAACTAAGAAACAGTACACCAAACAATACCTAATGAATATGAAAACAGTACTAATAAATAGTACTCGTCGCTACGATCTCGTGAGCGCAAGAATCGGCTTAATCGGAGTTACGAGTGAAAAGTTACGAAGGTTTCAAGATCTAGGGTTTAAACTGCAAATTAAGGATCATTTTGTAAATATGGAAAAGTTTAAGGACTAGAGTGTAAAAAGGTTAAGGTCTAAAAGTATAAGTTTATAAAACAACGGGGTTCATTTTGCAAAAGAACATGATTTAATGTGGTTTGAGAAAATAGGGGCACAAACGTAATTTGATGAAAGGTTAGGGGTGTTTCTATAAAAAGACCATAGCTAAAGCGTTGGAATAAATATGGCTCAACGACCTAAAAATAGTTTAATAATTAAATAAAAGTCTTAACGAAAAAGATTAGGTCGAAAACGAACTAAATCGAAGGCTAGGATGGCTTTTATAAAATAAAGGGCATAAACGTAATTAACTATAGACTTAGGGGGCTAGCATGTAAATTTCCCTAGTCACAAAATATACGTTCGCAAAATTAACAAACTACAAGGGTTGATTTACAAATTTTATAGTCCCAGCGAGGATTAAAACAGAATTAAAATAAACCCTATGGTTGGATTTTATAAAAAAGAAGGATCTAATCGTTAATTTACAAAACTATAAGGGCCTATTTATAAAATAGCCGGATCGGGGACCTATCCGTAATTTTCAAAAAGTATTGGGACTAAAATGTAAAAGTTCGGGACAGAAATATAATTTATGAAGAACATAGGGTTGTTTTTGTAAATATGCAGGACCTAAACATAATTAAAAATAAGTTCAGGGGTTTATTAGTAAAAATAGCATTTGATCGGGAACCGGGGGCTTAAACATAATTAAAACTAAAAATAAGGGAGTTTATGTAAAAATAGAGGGCTTGGTTGTAATTAAATTAAACTACGGGGCCTATGTGTAAATCTACCATACCGGTTCAGGGCGATCTAATCTCGCACGTCCAAGGGTAATCCAACGGCCGACGTGGCTCCGACCGGCTTTGGTCGCCGCCGGCGAGCTCCGCGGTGGCGCACGCCGGAGTTGCTCGATCCGGCACGGTAGGGCTTCGTTCCTTGCCGCGCTTGGTCCGGGAGAGAGAGGAGAGGGCGGCGAAGCTCACCACGGTGGTCGCGCGGCGACGGGGAGAGGCGACGGCGGCCGGCGACAAAGAGGTGCAGGCGGCGGTGTTCGGTCGTGGTGCGCGAGCGTCTCGGTTGACAAGGAGGCGGTGCGTCTTGTAGGAGGGAGCGGTGCGACTTTGCGAAGACCGGCTTGGCGTCGACGGCGACCAGGGCGACCTCTCGGCAGCTAGCGACGGTGTTGGGCGGGCGGCGCCAATGGTGGCGATGGCGATGGCGGCTAGGGCTCGAGAGGCGACGGATTGAGGGAAAAAAATGGACACGGGGGTGCGGGCCGGTATTTATGGAGCTCGGGCGAGGCTGCCTTGGCGCGCACGCCGAGGATGGCCGGATTGCGGTCGGAGGCGGTTAGGGTTGGGGGAGGGCTCGCGCGCGGCCCGGGCGCGAGCTTGCGAGGGCCGGGCTGGGAATAGAGCAGAGCCGAGAAGGGAGAGAAGGGGGAGCTGGGTCGGGAGCGAGCTGGGCAGCTGGCGAGCCGAGGAAAAGAGAGCAAAGAGAGAGAAGAGAGTTGGGTCGGGAGGTTTCGGCCCATGGCCTGGTTTGGAGTTTTCTTTTCCTTTTCGATTTTATTTCATTCCTATTCTATTTCTACAAGCCAATAAAAATGCAAATAATTCTATCCGAATTTTCAAATGAAATAATCACACAATAAAGACCGAATGTAACTAATCAACACGCATGCATTACAACCAAAATATAATCCATATTAATTAATTAAATTTAGAACATAAATGGCTTTTGCATAAAAGGGTTTATAAATTGACTTTTTAAAGCCAATCTTTAATCAACTAAAGACAAACATTTTAATTCTTTGGAATTACCTTGGAGCCAAAACAAAATACTTTAAACAAAAATAAATATTATTTCATAAGTTCTTTTATAAACCCCATGTATGGATAAAAGAAACTAGTTTTCGTAGATCTATTTCATTTATTAAGTAAACCTTTGCATAAATCAAATTCATTTATTTGATAAGCCTTTTTCACCCATTTAAAGTATTTAACTATAAATAAAAAATAACGTATTTCTGAAAGCAAAATCTTTTATAAATCAAACTTTAATTAGTTTTGGAAATAACTCCTTTTTCTCACATGAAATGATAAAGCTCTCATTTTGTTTTCAAAGTGAAATACCTTGTATAAAATAATGCCTTTTGAAATAAATTTATTTTCGTAAATCAAAAGTATTTCTTAAATAAATGTTTCTTTAGATCAAACTTTATTTATCTTTCAAAAACAACTCTTTGGTTCACATAAAATGACAACACACTTCTACTTTTCTTGCAAATGGAAAATACCTTGTGTGAAATTTTGCTCTCTAAAATAATCAGATAAAATCTTTTTATTAAGTCATTTTCACAACCAAAACAAAATCATACGTTCCTTTGGAAAAATTCATTATTGAAACTTTATAAACCAAAATAATTGTTTGAGTTTAAAAGATAATCTCTTCCTCTTAAATAAGAAAGAAAGAAAGATATATTTATAATATTATCCTTTAGATAATATTTAAATATGCTTTAAAAAGTTTTAAAATTTTGTGAATTTCGTGCATAACCCAGAATTAGAAATTCGGGGTGTTACAAGGCTACCCCCTTAACAGGAATCTCGTCCGAGATTCGACGTGGCTAGCAAGAAATTTTAGGTGGATGATCTTTTCCTAACGGAATCTAGGGCTTCACGATCGATTGTACACGTCCGTCGTGACTCTTCCAACATCCAACGGTCTTATGTCCATAAGTCCTACTCTCCTCGTATATGGCACTTTTCCTCGGTTCCGTTACGAAAGATTGATGTCGATCTCTATCCCGTAATTACGCGTAGTCTTCAAAGAACTAAGACAATACGATTCCATATACTCCAAGGTAAATATCACTTAATCGTACGGACTCATTGTCTTGATTACATTGTTCAAACGACTCAACAACCATAATACTTGGAAAAATTTAAACAAACTACCGACAAAACACTATTGTCCTCTTGATCGGAAATCCATTGATCCTTCTAGATTTGCACCTCTTCATGGACGAGGTTTCTTTACTTGCCTCTTGTTGCACGTGTTGGAACCTCTTGGACTAGGATGACACATCTGCTGCGGGAGTTGACGGCGTCGTGTTGTGGTGGCTATCGATATTCCCTTTTGTTGGTTCTTGGGACACTCATTAGCATAGTGTCCTTCCTCTTTGCAACTATAACAAATCCCACGCTTAAAGACGACTTGAGCTTTATCGGATCCTTCGGGCTTCACACTGAGCTGAGAAGATTCGGGGTATATACAAGAGGTTGAGGGGCGATCATCTAGTGAACAACGACTCATGGCTTGACGAGAGAGTTTCTGTTTCCACCAGCTTCGAAACAACCAATATTCGAGTTCGATGGAGTAAACTTCCCCATTGGACACTTATCGAGCATAATGGCCATATTGCTCACAAGCTGAAACACATTATATCCTTCCTTGGGCGAGTCTCGAAGTAATGACCACGTTTTCCACGAAGTGAACATTGATTCCTTCCAAGTGTGGGCCTTCGGAAAAATCGGTTGGAATCACCTCGTTGGAAACTCCTCTTTCTCGGAGGGTTGATGCGATGTCGTAGGCTCACGCTGGGTGATCTGAAGAAAACACGGGTGACCACGACGTTTGCAGCAATAGCAAGCTTCACGGACGCTTGGGTTCTTGTAGTGCCGATCCGGAGTTTCGGTACCACAATCCGATATGAGCTTCTTCTTCTTTCTTGACATGCTCTCTTCATCCAAGGCTAACAAGCTGCGAAGTGATCTGTTGGTCATTAGAAACCGGTCGTGACCTCTTCATTGGGAAATTACCTATCTTGTTGTCCTTGCTTGGAGCTAGTGAGGGGGATGAACTGTCTCGAATGGTGTTCTCCTCGAAATGAAGGCTACCATCATCGGTTCCAATTCTTGGGTTCATCAACTGAGAAAGTAGATTTGTTTTGGGCATAAGAGGAGAGAATAGAGAATGGGGTTCGGAAAGGAACGAGGAATAACGAAACTAGATACCCAACTAATACAAAACAATAGATGTAGTGACAAAACTAAAAGCTTTGCAATACACCTTCGGACAATCAAAGGTCCAACTCAACACAAGACACACCACAAATCAAACACTTAACCTAAATTGTACAACGACTCGACGTTACGCTAAACGTTTAACTGCTAAAGGACACTACTACTAATCCTCCTCATCTTGGTTTGGAACAACGTAGGTCAGGGGTGCGCGACTTGCAATCTTGCGTGCGAGGTGATTCGAGCGCTTCTTCTTCCAATCCTTCATCCGAGGACAACTCCAAATCTTCGGGTAGACGACGCTTCAGCTTGCGGTTGATCCTCATAGCCTCGGTGTACTTCTCATGCCAAAAGTCCACTTCTTCTGCATTCTCATCCAACTCTTTTGTGAGCACCTTGGCGAGAGCCACTTGCTTCTTAAGCTTCCAATTTCCTTGTTCCTCCACCGGGTCTGCGTGGATGTAGGTGGATCCGCTTGCTCGTTGAGGGAAGTGAGCATACTCCGTCTCTTCCAAATAAGCACGGGACCTTGAGCGAGTAACCGGGATGGCTTGGCGAGCAGACATCACGAAACTCCTCCTTGGGGCAATGGCTTTGTGAGTTCTCTCAATCTCATGAGCTCCTTCAACGAGGCTCTCGTGCATAGATGAGCACATGAACGTCCCGAGTGTGGCACCGATCCTTCAATGACTTCTCGAGCTCCAAAGTACTTTGGTGGCTTCACGTATCCTATTTCTTGCAGCATCTCCAAAAGCATGTTAGGAAGTCTCCCAAGCACTTAGTCCATCACTCTCAAACTCACGAACCTCTTGATATGGTAGTGGAACTTCCATCATTTCTTGTTCCACTGCTTCCTCGTCATGGCTATGGGTGATCTCGGGAGCATGGTGAATGCGATGGCTGAAGCTGCATTTGCGATCAACGGTCTTGGCTAGGGCCAGCTATAAAATGTTTGGAACAAAATAGACTTAACAAAATGAGACAAAAAGCAAGAAATTGTTTGAGCAAGGAATGACACTAGAGTGAGAGAATCCAAAGAAAGAATTTGTAGGAAAGAAATGAAGAATTTTTCCAACATAGTTTTTATCTCAAAACAAAATACTCCTAGAGGCGACAATCCTTCCTAGGCTTGCGTCCTACGGTCGACAAGGCGTACGTCCTACGATCGACAAGGCGTACGTCCTACGGTCGACAAGGCTCGATACCACTTTTGTCACACCCGGTTTTAACGACCAAAATCGAATGCATCCGTATGCGTGCCCAAGAACAAGTTTTCACGCACACGGGATAATTAATGTGATAAAAGAACAATGTCTTTATTAAATCGAATACTTACATCGATATTGTCTCAAAGGACTAAATACAAATATACGCTAGCGGAAGACTCCATAACACCACGAGGCAATCGACCGGGGTTTCGCACGCCTAGACCTTTCCCATCGGTGGTCTTCTCCATCTTCCGAGCGAGCGGTAGTTGGTAGCAAAAAGGAAATAGCAAGAGTGAGTACATGTCGTACTCGGCAAGTGTGGGAATACATGACATGTAAGCTGAATGAAAGGAAGACTAACACATGGTTTGCAATAGAAAGCACCTACACTAGTCAAATTAATTAAAGCAACCTATTTACTAAGTGAATATGAACCAACGAGGCTACCCCACCTGTCAACCACTGCAAGCTACTCTAATTGCAGCAAACCACACCTACGAGGTTACCCCGCCTGTAGCAAACCACACTACGAGGTTACCCCGCTCGTAGCCAACCACACTACGAGGTTACCCCGCTCGTAGCAATCTACGAGTTACTCCACCCGTCCATACCCTCTAGTTCTCGTGAGGATCCAGGCCGTTCGTGACCGTGAACACGGCTGTTATAACAGTTTTACACTCTGCAGAGGTGGCACAACTTTACCCACGGGTCGGTGATTCCATCACTCGTTGGTGACTAAAACCTCCATTATACCAGACACACTTCCTTAGGTGTGAGGCCAAGAGATCACCGCAAGGTCTTTCAAAGGACTTCCGGCTTGCAAAACGTCCATGCTAAGGTTTCGCCGCCATCAAAGTGACGCATCACCCGGGGGCCCCCTCTTGCACCGTGGCTTCAAGTACTCTGCCTTTCCTCGCCCGAATCCGGAAGACACCTTCTTCCTTCATCCTTCCTCGACGCCCGCAAAGCCGGGAAGTTATCTTGGTACTAAACCTTACCTACCCATTATCAGCCACGTGCTTTGTGCGGAAGTCCTGGGTTGCCGCTCCAAGAACCGGTCCTTATGATCCCAAACAGGTACCACCACACCCAACGAGTGTGCACCGGCACCATCATCGACAATCCTCCTGTCGGGATCACCTAAGTTCCATGTTGCTAAAAAGCATTACCAGTTCTTTATCATTATGTTCAAGTGGATACTTAATCAAGATTAGCATTTAATTCAGTTGTAAACCCCATTGTGAGCATGCTAAGCAATGACGTACCCATACTATAACACTACACCCAAAACCGAGGCGACAAGGGAATAGTATGGAACAAGATATGACACAATAGGATTCAAATTAAATGCAATGCATTAAAAGTAAATTCAGATAGTAAGAAGTAGGCGCAATGTGCATCAAGGACACTTGCCTGTTTCCCTTTGCTGCTGCTCATGTCTTCAAGTCTTGCTCTTGAGTTCTTCGGAAAATACGTTCCTCTATTTAACGTCACACCGATACAAACATGCAAGAAACAAGCATACAAGCAAACTAAGAAACAGTACACCAAACAATACCTAATGAATATGAAAACAGTACTAATAAATAGTACTCGTCGCTACGATCTCGTGAGCGCAAGAATCGACTTAATCGGAGTTACGAGTGAAAAGTTACGAAGGTTTCAAGATCTAGGGTTTAAACCGCAAATTAAGGATCATTTTGTAAATATGGAAAAGTTTAAGGACTAGAGTGTAAAAAGGTTAAGGTCTAAAAGTATAAGTTTATAAAACAACAGGGTTCATTTTGCAAAAGAACATGATTTAATGTGGTTTGAGAAAATAGGGGCACAAACGTAATTTGATGAAAGGTTAGGGGTGTTTCTATAAAAAGACCATAGCTAAAGCGTTGGAATAAATATGGCTCAACGACCTAAAAATAGTTTAATAATTAAATAAAAGTCTTAACAAAAAAGATTAGGTCGAAAACAGAACTAAATCGAAGGCTAGGATGGCTTTTATAAAATAAAGGGCATAAACGTAATTAACTATAGACTTAGGGGGCTAGCATGTAAATTTCCCTAGTCACAAAATATACGTTCGCAAAATTAACAAACTACAAGGGTTGATTTACAAATTTTATAGTCCCAGCAGGGATTAAAACAGAATTAAAATAAACCCTATGGTTGGATTTTATAAAAAAGAAGGATCTAATCGTTAATTTACAAAACTATAAGGGCCTATTTATAAAATAGCCAGATCAGGGACCTATCCGTAATTTTCAAAAAGTATTGGGACTAAAATGTAAAAGTTCAGGACAGAAATATAATTTATGAAGAACATAGGGTTGTTTTTGTAAATATGTAGGACCTAAACATAATTAAAAATAAGTTCAGGGGTTTATTAGTAAAAATAGCATTTGATCGGGAACCAGGGGCTTAAACATAATTAAAACTAAAAATAAGGGAGTTTATGTAAAAATAGAGGGCTTGGTTGTAATTAAATTAAACTACGGGGCCTATGTGTAAATCTACCATACCGGTTCAGGGCGATCTAATCTCGCACGTCCAAGGGTAATCCAACGGCCGACGTGGCTCCGACCGGCTTTGGTCGCCGCCGGCGAGGCTCCGCGGTGGCGCACGCCGGAGTTGCTCGATCTGGCGCAGTAGGGCTTCGTTCCTTGCCGCGCTTGGTCCGGGAGAGAGAGGAGAGGGCGGCGAAGCTCACCACGGTGGTCGCGCGGCGACGGGGAGAGGCGACGGCGGCTGGCGACAAAGAGGTGCAGGCGGCGGTGTTCGGTCGTTGTGCGCGAGCGTCTCAGTTGACAAGGAGGCGGTGCGTCTTGTAGGAGGGAGCGGTGCGACTTTGCGAAGACCGGCTTGGCGTCGACGGCGACCGGGGCGACCTCCTGGCAGCTAGCGACGGTGTTGGGCGGGCGGCGCCAATGGTGGCGATGGCGGTGGCGGCTAGGGCTCGAGAGGCGACGGATTGAGGGAAAAAAATGGACACGGGGGTGCGGGCCAGGTATTTATGGAGCTCGGGCGAGGCTGCCTTGGCGCGCACGCCGAGGATGGCCGGATTGCGGTCGGAGGCGGTTAGGGTTGGGGGAGGGCTCGCGCGCGGGCCTGGGCGCGGGCTTGCGAGGGCCGGGCTAGGAATAGAGCAGGCCGAGAAGGGAGAGAAGGGGGAGCTGGGTCGGGAGCGAGCTGGGCCGCTGGCAGGCCGGGGAAAAGAGAGCAAAGAGAGAGAAGAGAGTTGGGCCGGGAGGTTTCGGCCCATGGCCTGGTTTGGAGTTTTCTTTTCCTTTTCTGATTTTATTTCATTCCTATTCTATTTCTACAAGCCAATAAAAATGCAAATAATTCTATCCGAATTTTCAAATGAAATAATCACACAATAAAGACCAAATGTAACTAATCAACACGCATGCATTACAACCAAAATATAATCCATATTAATTAATTAAATTTAGAACATAAATGGCTTTTGCATAAAAGGGTTTATAAATTGACTTTTTAAAGCCAATCTTTAATCAACTAAAGACAAACATTTTAATTGTTTGGAATTACCTTGGAGCCAAAACAAAATACTTTAAACAAAAATAAATATTATTTCATAAGTTCTTTTATAAACCCCATGTATGGATAAAAGAAACTAGTTTTCAGTAGATCTATTTCATTTATTAAGTAAACCTTTGCATAAATCAAATACATTTATTTGATAAGCCTTTTTCACCCATTTAAAGTATTTAACTATAAATAAAAAATAACGTATTTCTCAAAGCAAAATCTTTTATAAATCAAACTTTAATTAGTTTTGGAAATAACTCCTTTTTCTCACATGAAATGATAAAGCTCTCATTTTGTTTTCAAAGTGAAATACCTTGTATAAAATAATGCCTTTTGAAATAAATTTATTTTCGTAAATCAAAAGTATTTCTTAAATAAATGTTTCTTTAGATCAAACTTTATTTATCTTTCAAAAACAACTCTTTGGTTCACATAAAATGACAACACACTTCTACTTTTCTTGCAAATGGAAAATACCTTGTGTTAAATTTTGCTCTCTAAAATAATCAGATAAAATCTTTTTATTAAGTCATTTTCACAACCAAAACAAAATCATACGTTCCTTTGGAAAAATTCATTATTGAAACTTTATAAACCAAAATAATTGTTTGAGTTTAAAAGATAATCTCTTCCTCTTAAATAAGAAAGAAAGAAAGATATATTTATAATATTATCCTTTAGATAATATTTAAATATGCTTTAAAAAGTTTTAAAATTTTGTGAATTTCGTGCATAACCCAGAATTAGAAATTCCGGGGTGTTACGAGTAGTAGGGTAGGATCAAGGATAGTGGTGATGGTGATTCAAGGGAATGGAGCATTATGGAGGTAATACGACATGATGAAGATGTCACCACCCGTCAAGGTGGTGTGAAGGATGACCGGAGAGTTGAACTAGGGAAAAGACAATTTACGATATTGAGGACGAAGATAAATGAAGGTTGTGGTCAAAGGTGGTAGAGCGCATGGTGGCTATGTCATCGAAGTGAGTCCCCTGTCAAGGTGGTGGAAGACAACTAGCTATAGAGCTTGAGCAGGAAAGACGCGAGTTGCGGTGGCTACATTGACAAAGTTATGTCTTTGTAAAACCTTCAAGCCCTTAGAGCATCTACAAGAGAACCTAAAAAATTGTCCCTAAGCTAAATTAATGGAGTATAATCCAAAAGTTGATCTCCAACAACAGCTAAAACAAGACTGATCCAAGCATTGACATAACTCATTTATTCGTGTCGGGCCGACACGGTTCAGAATTTCGTGTCATGCTTGGACTGAGGTGGCAGCTCGATTTGCCACACGGGCACAACCTATTTACATGGAGACACGCAAAAGCCCGATAAAGGTCGGTTAAGGCACTAAAAGGTTATAAATACATTCAGATTAGCAGTGAAATTCAATAAAGATACTCACTCCAATGATAAGGCAAGTCACTCATTTTTACCATTGCTTTTGCATTATTCTGACTAATGGGCCAAACAGACCCAAAGGCTAGAGAGTAGGCTTTCGTGCTTAACGGGTCGACCCGGCACATTAAATCTAATTCGTGTCATGTCATGGGCTGATGCCCAGGCACATGGGTTAGCACGATACAACTTGATATTAATGTTGTATCGTGTCGGTTTGAAACTATTAGTCTAGGCTATTTCGTACTTGGATCGGACTATGTCTGGTACCACAACACTAGTCAAGCATAATCGCGTGTCAAGCAATTGAATCGTCAATGCTAATGCGCCACCACGACATTTCTTTTTGTCTCTATTAAGAGGCTATTCAGTTGAATACTCAATATTTTTAACAAATAATTTATCACATAACATATCGCATGTGTGTGTGTAAATAAAAAAAACAGAAGAAAAACAACCTGTCATTCAATCCCAACAAACAAAGCCCATATGGATAGCATCTGCAGCCCAATAGCAAAATGGCCCATTAGCTCACGGTGCTTCGGAACCTAGGGTTAGGCGAACCTGCGCTGCCAAGGGACCTTGACTGATTCCGACAACCCACGACGTAAACTATGTTTGGGGAGTGTTCGGGATAATCATGGGGCTGACCGGCTCAGCTACCCGACCTTGGCGTTCCTGAAGTGGTAGTTTTTGCATGGGTTGTAGGGATTAGGGTGTGTTTGAAGATGGCGACGAGGCCTCCCGGGAACTCGGGAGGAGTAAAGATTGTTGAGGTGGATGAATTGCTCCATAAGCTTAACCTGAGCTATACGGGGAAGGAAGGAGTGTTCCTGGTAAAGGAGATGTGGGAAAAACTGTCGGAGGTCAAGTGGATGGTGGTGGCAAGGCTGCTTACATCTAAAGATTTCAGTGCTACTACCCTCGCATCAACTATGCGTTCTGCTTCGAATCTGGTGAGAGAGGTCACTTTTGTAACCCTATTGGGAAGAATCTTTTCATAGTGCAAGCTTTTTGCTTGGTAGATTGGAAGAAGATAATGGAAGATGGGCCATGGACTTTTCGGGGATGTGCGTTGATGCTGGAAGAGTTTGACGATTCGACCACCAACCCCATGGTGGTTCCTGACAAAGTGTTAGTGTGGCCACAAAATCCCACACTTGTACCACACAGAGGAGATCATAAAACTGCTAGCAGGCAAGGTGGGTGAGAAGATACCGGTGGAGCTGAGAGCTATCTCAACAATGAGTAGCGACTTTCACAAGGTTAGGGTGCAGCTGGTGGCATCAAAACCGCTAGTGTATTTTGTTACGCTCTCTCTAGAGAGTGAACCTAGTATGTTGCTCCAGGTGAAGTATGAGAAGATGTCGTGCTTCTTCTTTCATTGCTGCAAGATGGGCCACTCTTATCTGAAATGTGGAACTCGAGAATACAAGGATGAGGAGCTACAATTTGGTGATTGGATGCTAGCAAGTGAGGACACAAGGAAATTAGGGACACATCGTGTTCCTGTTTTTTGTCGAACCAGAAGTAGTGATGCTGAGACGAGGATGTGGAAGTGATAGAGGGGGGGCGTGCCCTAGGGCGCTCCACAAGAGGAGGCATTGCTATTGCTAAGATTAGCAGCGGTGCGGGCCGATGTGCCGAGAGAAGGAGCCTACCGGAAAAACCACAACGATCCCTCGTAAGAGGAACTCTCGGGAGGCTGGCATGGGGGAGGACAATGAGGATGCACGGCGTGATACAGCACAAAGTTCGTTGAAGGCTACCAACGAAGTGGTCGAGGATAAGAATGATAGGTCGGTTGCCACGAAGAAGCTTGACCTCGTAGGAGTCTTGTCCTCTGATTTGGTTCCGCCTCCACCACCACAATATGTGTCGCTGCATGATCTTAAGAAACAGAAGAGAGCGGAGACTGAAACGGCGAAGGAGGAATCATTACAAGATACGAGGGCTGGCTCCTCCGAGGAGTGCCGCCATCAGCAATGAGTTGCTTAAGCTGGAATTGTCGCGGTTTGGGTAACGCCGGGACAATTAAAGAATTCTGAGAGCTTGCAAGGAGTGTTGCTATGTGTCCTTTAAACACAGGTCCATAAGACACTGGTTGAAGGTTTAAAAAGTAAGCTTGGTTCCGATTGTGCTTTTGTTGTTAGCAGCCCAGGCGTAGCAACGGCCTGAGAATTTTTTGGAATAAGAATACCAGTGTGACACTTTTATGTACCGTATTCACAATATCACTTAGATGCAATTATCACAGAGGAGAACACTGACCCTTGGAGACTTACATGCGTATATGGGGAAGCGTAGGCCAATGAATGTCACAAGACGTAGGACACGCTGAAGTTCATTAAGTCATCATAACCGCTGTCGTGGGGTTTGTATTGATGATTTTAGTGAAATATTACATAGATCGAAACATGTGGGTGTCCATGAGAGAAGTTATGCTAAGATTGCGGGCTTCCGAGATATGGTTGATGTATGCGGGCTGCCAGACCTCGATTTTGAGGACCGTGCATGGACCTTTGAAAGGAGGATAGCATGCGCCCGTATTCTCGTGTACAGTTGGACAGGGCTCTAGCCACAGCGGACTAGTGCATTCATTTTCCTTTGGCCAAGGTATGCCACCTGATGATTGCTGCCTCGGATCACGATCCTACGGTCTTGAAGTGGAGAGAAACTCAACCATAGAGGCGACAAGAGAAGCGTTTCAAATATGAGGTTATGTGGGATACACACGAGAGCTTCTCAAATAAATTGGCTGACTCATGGCACTAAGATGGGGAAGCCACATCTCTGAATGAGCTTCGACCAAGCTCGAGGAAGTTTCAACCCAATTGGGGCACTGGGACAAGCACACATTTGGTAATGTACGAAATGGGTTGTGACAACACAAAGTGGAACTAGAACGAGCAAGGGTGGACACTAGACTAGTCGGGCCCTCTCATGCCAAACTCAAACTGGTTGATCGGATAAATGAACTTTGCACAGGGAGGAGATAATATGGTGTTAGCGGTCATGACTTCAATAGTTTGCCACATGCGTGCGAGCAAGAGAAGAAGGAATCAAATAACATGACTAAGGAAGTTGGACGGGACACACACGATAGATGAAGCGAGAGATGGGAAGACTGGAGACGACTTTCTACAAAAATCTATACTAGTCGGAGGGAACGATTGAGATGGAGGAGGTCCTGCACACAGTACCATGCAAAGTGACTACGGATATGAACAACTCCCTTTTGCCTCCGTACTTAGAAGTGGAGGTTAAGACACCACTCTTTCAAATGTTTCCTACCAAAGCACTATGGCCCCCGATGGGTATCCTGCCCATTTTTTCAGAGCATTGGGAGTTATGTGAAAAGGAGGTAGCATCCGTAGTGTTGCACGTGGTACATAGGGAAGATGATCCGACTTTCAATAACAAGACTTTCATTGTTCTTATACCAAAGGTGGCTAGTCCAAAGGAGTTAGGGAAATTTTGGCCGATAAGTCTGTGCAATGTGATATACAAAATAGCTTCTAAAATTGTGGCAAACATATTGAAAGCTTTCCTACCGGAGATCATCTCCGAGGAGCAATCGACTTTTGTTCCAGGGAGACTCATTATAGATAACATTATTACAGCCTACGAAGGTCTCCACTTTATGAAAAAGAAGAAGGCCGGACACCTTAGATGTTGCGCTCTCAAGCTGGATGTGAAGAAGACCTACAATCGGGTTGTATGGAGCTATTTGCGAGCGATCATGTTAAGGCTCGGCTTCCATCAATTATGGGTAGACTCGGGATGCGGTTAGTCAATTCAATATCTTTTTTTGTGTTATTTAACAGAGCCTATTTGGAAAACTTTCAGCCTTCAAGAGGAATTAGCCAGGATGACCCTATTCGCCTTATTTGTTTCTATTAGCAACAGAGAGCCTTTCGTGCCTCTTAAAAGCTAGAACTCAATCATCAACAATCAATGGAATTAAAGTGGCTACCTCGGCTCCGATGGTTAGTCACCTTCTCTTTGCAGATGATAGCCTATTGTTTTTTAGAGCAAATGGGAAAGATGCAGAAGTGGTGAAGGAATCTCTATGGCTATACTTCCAAGCTTCGGGGCAGCAAATCAATACAGATAAATCATCTATACACTTTTCAAAGGGCTGCCATCCGACCTAAATGGAGAAAATCAAGACTACCCTCGATGTTCACAATGAGACTTTGAGTAAGAAGTATCTTGGCATGCCTTCTGATGTGGGATTAGCGACAAATGGGGCATTCAAGTATCTCAAGGACATGATTTGGACCAAGGTCGAAGGTTGGATGGGGCAACATTTATTTGCTGCGGGCAAGGAAGTGCTCAAGCTATACCAACCTACTCCATGGCTTGCTTTAGGCTTCCTCAGGGTTTATGCAAGAACATCACAAGTTTATTTCGGAACTTTTGGTGGGACAGCAAGGAAGGCAAGAGAAAGATGGTATCGATGGCATGGGATGATATGGTGATGCCAAAACACCTGGGTGGTATGGGCTTCAGGGACATGGAGACCTTCCACTTGGCACTGGCCAAAGAGGCGTGGCGCTTACTAGTTGATCCGAGCACTTTGAGTGCTCATATTCTGAAATATGTATACTTCCCAGATGGAGACTTCCTAGGTGCTGCTCTAGGTTCATCGCCATCAAGGATTTGGTGTGCGGTCATGGATGGGAGGGAAGTTTTAGAACAGGGTCTAATCAGACTTATCGGCAACAGTGAGCCAACGATGATCTAGAACACGAGCTGGTTGCCATCGAACTGCCTATAAAAACACCCATTGGTTGCACCTTGCTGAGTGAGCTTATCGACCAGATGACAACAACTTGCGACCCGGTGAAACTCCATCGTTTTTTACGCCGGATAATAGGGAAGTCATCACTAATATTCCACTGTACCGGTCGCCACGACGTCTGTTGGGCCTCGCACTATGAGAAGAATGGGATATTTATGGTTAGATCAGCTTACAGAATGCTTGTGACCAAGAGGATGATCGTCAACCGGGAAATTAGATCGGACAGAGGATCTGGGGAAAAGGAATGGAAATCTTCTCTGGCATGTGAAGGTTCCATAAAAAGTTAGTGTTTCTATGGAGGGTGGCAAGACACTCTTTGCCGAATAAGGATCTCCTTCAACATAGAAACATGGCAGACCATAGCTTTTCTGGGATATGTGGTGCCAATGATCCATGGCAGCACTCTATCCTAGAGTGCAACGATGGCGCATTGTGTATGGGCCATACAGGAAGAAGAAATTGTTGATCAACTCAGCACTATGCGGAGACTCGACCTAGGGACTCGTTGATGACACTGATCCAGTCCTTCGGTCATGACAAGTTGATTAAAGTGACAGTCACTCTATGGGCTATGTGGTACGTGCAGAGGAAGGTAACTCGCAAGAACATTTTTTAGAGCCCGCAGTCAACGCATAGTTTCGTTCTTCAGTTCATATCAGAGCTTCAGGCTGTAAAGCAACTAGAGGAGGCAAGAGAAAAGTTGAACAAGCCTAAACTGCAATGGATACCACCGCCGACGGGCCTCATGAAAATCAATGTGGACGCTGCGATTTCAAAGAATGCGGCAAGGGGCTCAGTCGTTGTGGACCTAATTGACATAATATACACAGATTACGGACCCAAGGGATTACTATAAAGTTTATGGACCTAGATGACCATCCGAGAATAGTTGAAGGACCCATGCGGTCAGTTTGAGAGTTCATAGACCTAAATGACTATATTTCTTAATAGTTTAGGGACCTGGGTGCATTTCACTCTTCGGGAATTCATTAAGCATGTATTGATCAGCACACTTTAGTTTACCTAAAAATGCGTACCTTATTTTTACCACTCTATTTTTTATTTTAATTCACTATTACATTGTTTGACATCTTTTAAGAACTTCTCAAATTGGTGCTAGTTTTTCATGTTGAAAGATGGTATTAATTCTTCGAGGGGGTCCATTATTCAAGGTGTCAAAAAAAAAACAATTTACCACTGTAAATTTTGAATACCCATTATCTAAATCCTAGACCCACCACAGCTCTATTATCGATGCTTGTCCATCATATTTCACATAAAAGAGGGAAATCAGTGAGCTGGTGGCGTTCTTCTTCTTTATTCCAGTGACCGACGCAGAAACTGGAACTTGGATATTCGGAAGCAATTCAGCAAGCAAATAAATAGAAACCAAGAGTCCAAGACACCCATAATAACGAATTGAAAGACAAATTTTAGCACAAGACATCCGATAGATAATTTAAGATAATTTGTTCACAATTCGAACTAAGATAAATTACAGAATATTAAGAAAAATACAATTCTACTTTGTGGTTGTGCTTCTTCATTGTTTAAAACCGCTTGATGATGCCCTTGTCCATTATTTGTTGAAAGAAATCGCACTCAATAACAGAACCAAGCAGTCATTCAAATATTGGTCTCCCATCTTATTCCTAAAACCATTTCTTCACATAATTCATTGAAGAAAAAAACTCTCTCAACGCTAGCGGTTGCTACGGGAAGACTCAACACTAACCTGAGAAGCTTGTACACAACATCGTACCTAAGATTCTTTTTTTATTTTAAATAAGCTTAATGGAAAGCTGAGAAATATTGTGTACCTCTTCATCTAAATGCATACCATTGACGAACCGATCCAATTGCAAAGGCAGATGGTTTATTTCAATAGAAGAGGAATGTTTGGGATAAAATCCAGCAAGCTTGACCAAGCCATGTTTGTCATAAGCAACAAAGGAATCTATAGGGTTGAATGCAGCCATTCAAATAAGTAACTCTGTATACCTCATCAAATCTGTCATTAACCTCTTGAAGTTGCATATTCTTGATCTTTATAAAAAAACCTCTTGTCTCTTCCAACCGGCTTGTAGAAAGCATCCATATTAGCAACTTTAAGACCATGTTTGACACAAAAAGAGTTGAATGCAGCAAGAAAATCTTCCCACCTTGATCTTCACGCGTTGTCTGCAACTGAAACTTTGTCAACTCTATTAGCTCTATTGCATTAACAATATCTTGATCCCTCTTCTGCAGAGCATGATTTAAGTCATTTTGTATATCAAATATGTGATACATCAAGTGTGCCATGAAAACAAACTCAAAAGATTCAAATGGTTTCATCATTGTTTGAGCTTGGGAACACTCCTCCTTTTGAGAGCAATCATTTCCAATAGTTAAGAGAACTTGCCGGATTGAAGAATACATATAGATAACATGCATAACATTTTTATAATGAGATTCCCAACGAGTGTCTCCCGGTCTGCTTAAACCCATCTCTTGATTTTGCCCCCTTTTCACTTTCAATGTCACCCAACTCACCAACTCACCAACTCTCCAATGCTGTTACAAGTTCTTCAACTTGAGCTACTCAAAGCATTTGTATCTTCTTACAAGATCTTCCAATAACAATAAACAAATATCTGTTGAGTTGATCAAAGAACCAAACACAATCTCAATTTTCCCTAGCAACATCCATAAGAGTCAACTGAAGCTGGTTTGGTTCTTTGATCAACTCATCAGATATTTGTTGATTGTTATTGGAAGATCTTGTAAGAAGATACAAACAATCTGGATTTTCCCTAGCAACATCCATAAGAGTCAACTGAAGCTGAAGTGCAAAGTAGTGCACATAATAAGCAGAAAGGCTGTCATCCATGATTACCTTCTTTAGACCGTTAATGACTCTTCATATTGCTTGCTCTGTCATAGCCTTTCCTACGACCATGGACAAGCTCAAACCCCTGGCTTATAAGCATGGTCACACTTTCAGATTTAAGTGTCAAAAGCAGTAGTATTTTCAACATGAACTACGCCAAGAAACCTCTCAACTACCCTTCCTTGTTTATCAGCACTAGAGGCTGGGGCACGCTAGCGTGCCTTTTCTTTCCGATTATTTTAGACAGTAATTTGATTGAAATTAAAGAACATAAATAAGACTATCTGCACCGGGGCTACTAGAAGAAACCTACTCCAGTACTTGTATAGCAGAAAAAACGTTTCATCGGGGATGTGTCGACGTGGCGTGGGCCGGCTGTTGGCCATGCTCCTCCCGCCATGAGCTGGAAACTGCCGGTAGAGAGTGAGAGAGACAGAAACCTAGCCGTGAGCTCGCCGTTGCCACCGCCGCCATCCCCTCTCTCCGTGAGCCGCGCTACCAAAGATCCGAGCCTTGGCTGTCAGATCCACGCCCCGATGGCTAGATCTGCACCCTAGTTGTCACGCAGGGCGAGAGGACAGGAAAGAGGCGGGCTCCGATGGCGACGACGCACGGGGGATGCGGGCCTGATGGCGCACGCAGGGAGCGGTCTCAGGCGGCGGCGCACGGGGGAGCAGGGTCCAGCAGAGTTGACAACGGGAGGGAGGGGGATACACAACAACGGACGGAAGAAGGAGGAGCATGCTCCGCCGACGGCGGCGCGCGGGGGTGGTGGAGGTGCGCTGCGGCGGACATAAACAAAGGAAGTGCGCGGATGGCTGGTGTGGAGTGGGAAAAAGAAAGGGAAAAGCGAGAGAAATGGAAAGAAAAAAGGAAAAGAGAGAGAAAAAGAAAAAATGGAAAAGAAAAGAGAAAAGAGAGAAAAAGAAAACTATTAGTATTTAATTAAAAAAATTAGATTGCTAACTATTGTGAAAGCGAAAGAAGTGAAAAAAGAATAGAAAATGAGGAGAGATGAAAGGAGATGGTAGTTGAAGATGGTTGAATAAAATATTGTGTAATTAAAATAAAGGATGCATATAGAGAATCTCGCTAGTCGGGACAGAATATTCCTTTTAAGGATGAATTTAGAGTATGTCAAGTATGGTTAGTCTAAACAGAAAAAAAAAGAAAGGTGGGCCCACGTCATGGATGAGGTCCCTAGCGAGGCGGCTTACCGGGGAACCGAGATCTGCCATATGTTGCCTCTCCTCTTTCTGTTCCCTTCCGCCCCTTCCTCTATTGGACATACCCAGTCCTAAGGAAATAAATAGCGGTTGTAGCGGCCTCTGTAGCGGAAGTGGTCCTGTGAGTGGGTTAGAACTTTGTGGCCACAATTGCGTGTATCGTCCACAATATCGGGCCGTAATTACAATGTAGCGATCGTAATAGCAGTTTGTCTCAAGATATAGCAATTGTTTATAGGTCAACATGTAAAGTGCACACCTATAACCACGTTCAGATTATCCCTTACGACTCCCTACGACGTCGAAGTTCAAGGCACCACCACAATATTTCGTGATGGCTATTCATCAATTTTTATGTAAAAAATTTATAGATGTATGAAAAAATTATTGATATTTTTTAATTTTGCTATTAAAATTTAGCGCCAGCAATAACGCTCGTTATCTATTTTGCTACAGAAACACTAATCCGCAGCTATAGTTTACGTTGCGTAGTCCCCAGCCAGCGTCCCTTCTTTCCGTCAGTCCGACGCCAGCATTGAGGACAGAGGCGTGCTTCAGCACTTCCGCTTGTCGCACCCCGTGCCCGCATCAGAACAAATCAATCCTGTAGCGGTGAAGAGGCGGGCATGCATGAGCCAATGGTCTTGCTCCATCAGAATGAGCTGAACCTCCATGAATACTCTCAGGTCCAATTCACCCTCCTCTTTATTAACTAAGATGATTGCATTGAACATGTGGACACTTATTAACATTCTCAGTTTCTTTGTTAAATTGCTTACAAAGGCACCTATTCGCCACCTCCACAAGACCTTCCATGGTTAGCCTAGAACCGGCTTTGACTCATATGATCCCTCATTCCATCTTATTGCTGGAATATGCCACCATGGATGCCTAAACGAAACGTTGTCTCTACAAGGCTTGTAGATTGTCTTCACGATAGAACAGACTCTTCATGTTCGTTTTTCGTTTCTGGTAAAAATGACAAATCAGTGTTGTTGGTTCTTTTTTCTTATATGGCCATACTCTACCTCGCTTGCCCCATCCACAAATGCATGTCCCTACGCCTCAATTATCTGAGGGTTGCCCTGAGAATCACAGCAGGGTCACCAGTGGTTAAGCTATGGAGATCGCCCATAGGTCTCTGAGTTTTGTTGTTATTTAAAAGGCTCTGCATTGTGGCAGAACACTTCATAGGTCAGCCAAGATGGGACAACCCTCTATTTTGTCTTCACGCCAATGAGCTGTTTATTGATAGTTGAATAATATTCTTTGTTAAGACTAACATATCTAGCTATGGACAAATGAAGTCTCATAATAGCAATGTCATTGGCAAGATCTTTTGCACTAAAGTATAAAAAACTAACAATCTGAAGTAGTGGTGTACTAATTCACTATTTGTCTCAGACCTTTCGCATGTGTCCCAGAAAATTGGATTAAATAAATTTTCCTAGATTCTTCTCATAAAAAACAACAATAATCAGTTACTAATTTTGTTTATTTGTCTGGTGTGTGTTGCGCGTGCCGTTGTTCTCATTGGTGTGTCCACCAAAACAGGGTATGCTAGCTTTGTGCTTGATTGCTTGTAGAAATGCCAAGCAACCATATATTAGTCAAGCTTAGTATATTTCAATATCCCTATGTTTTGATTCCTTTACAAGGGCCTGGGTATTTAAAATGATGGAATTGTGCTGAAAGGTACCTCAGACATTAAAGTTTGAGAGTTTTGTGATCCAATCTTTGAACCAAAAAACCGATTCATAATCTAAGTTTCTTGAATCACCCAATTTTTTCAGTTCATAAATGACATTCCCTCTACAATTATCTTTTTGTCTGTTACAGAGAGAGAGAAAAAGATATATGGAAAAAACAACTATAATTTTACTTGAATTTTAGTGCAGCTCCCAGTTTGGTTGTTCCTTAGTGAAATCTGTTTTTTTTAATGGAAAAGCCTTAGTGCAATTTGTGACATTCTAACATTATACTGATTTGCATTAAAATTCCAAATGTGGGGAATCAACATAGTATTAACTTGCGAAGTTTGGCATTTTGACATTGCACATGGCATATGGTATGATACATCTGAACAAATACATATCTACTCCACTTAATTATCATGCAAAATATAGTTCTACTTAGTTTTGAGATTTAGTGCTATTTGTTTCTTTACTTATTCTGGCTATGCATTCCTTTCTACATTCTTCAAGGATTTACACTCTATATTTTCTTAATGAAAATTACAGAGTCAAATAACACATTTATTGCTGCAGTGAATTTGAGAAAGTTTTTGCCTTTTTTGTCATTGAAATTAGTAAATAGAATATTACTATTTTCTACTCAAATCAAGCAACAATTTACTCAGTATTATTTAAATTTCCAATAATGCACAGCCTGCCACATTTACAACCACTAATGCAAGAGTACGGATATATTTGCCACAAATAAAAACTTTTTTTAACTGGACCACAAATAAAAACTTGCAAAGGGTATAACCGCTAATGCAAGAGTTATTCATGTGAAATTACCCAAAACCAATAAAAAAATGCAAAGGGGTATGCACTAATGCAAGATTACCATACAAGTACTACCTCCGTTCCACAATGTAAGCATTCATAGAATCTCGAGATAAAAATAGTCAATATGAGAAAAGTCATATATACCCCTCATTTTACACTATCTCGTCAATTCCTCACCCAACCACCAACCCACCAGATTTTGTCTTATCTCTAGGAATGCTTACATTGTGGACAAACATTTGAATGTTTCAAATGCTTACATTGTGGAATGGAGGAAGTAATAAACTATATCAATAAATTTCAATCTAAGTAATTAGTTTAATTTACATTTAATTTACAAAGAGCACGTATAAAAATAAAATCAAATATGTGGTCCACGCAGGTAGCCAAAATGGGCATCTTCGATAAAAAAGTAGAAAAGATTGGCTCGCTTTAGCTCCCACGGACGGTCGAGAACCGGAAACGTGGGCCCGGGCTACTATCTACGAGGCCCGCTCGGCCCGACCGAGCCCTTGGCTACCGTCCGCCGTTGGATTTGAAATCGACGGCGCATGTACTACGTGGCGCGATCAACACCCGAGATGGCCGACTCCCGACCTAACCCTAGCTCACTTGCTCCCCCTCCCCCTCTCTCTGTACACGCAGCGACGGCGATCGTATCCCTGCGAGCGGGTGGTGGAGGAGCTCGGCGTCGGTGAGATCCCCCTCGTCGGAGCACGGGTGTGGCTTAGCCTGCACCGGATCCGTTGAGTGATTTCTCGATGGCGCCCGTGGCGAGGCGGTGGTGGGTGGCACAATAAGAGGGCGACGGTGGCTACGAGCCGTGGGGGGAGGGGAGGGGGGATCGGCCACGATGCGACGTAGCAACGGCCGAACAGCCGACGATGGGTGAGCTACCGATGACGAGATCTAAATCTCTCTTCGGAGACACCCAGCCTGCACCTTTTATAGCCACGGAGATGGGAAGTCCAGCGACACTTGTTCTCCTCCCAACACGGGAGAGGACGACACACGTCCGTTATACGACCGACGACTCCTCCAAACCGACCTCCGCTGCAACCGACGACGGATAACGACGACCGTAATGTAGGAGAACACCACGTATCGATTACCCGGCCCGTGGCCATGGTTTAACTTACCGCTCGGTAACCGGCCGGTTACCGCGGTTACCGCAGTTACCGAGTCGGTCCAGTAACCGCGGACGACCGGTTATCGATCATTTGAAATTTGAATTTTTAAATTTTTGAAAAATTTTGATAGAAAAATTCGTAAAAAAAACTAGACATTATATGATGATTTTTGGTGAAATAATGTTACGAAAATTCACAAATTTGAGGGGTTAAAAAATGAAAAACGTAAAAATGGAGAAAATGAATAAAAATATAAAAATAATCTTATCCCACTTCATATGAAGGTCATTTGTTCAATATTTATTGTACCTATTTGTTGTCACTAACAATTATACTCTAATTACATATGAGGCATTGACTACTCGTAGGATTGCGCTCGTATTAATGGATGAATACGCTAATTGGATGTAGCAACCATTGTCACTTGTGTAATGTATAATAAATTTATTATAATATGCGTAATATATTCTAGGTTGTATAATTATTTGTTTAAAAACTATGTGATGTAATGGACAATTTATTTGAACCATATGTAGTATGGATTACATGTCTTGTGAGTTTACATGATGTTATCTGGATTATATGTGTTTAATATATGTGTTTTATTGATGTAAAAATTATGCAAAGCTCATGTCAACTATTTTTTGCCTTTTTTTATATTTTTCATTTTTCATTTTATGTCGGTTTTCCGTTGCGTTTGGCGGTAAACCGCACTTACCGAACGGTAAACCGCACTTACCGTTCGGTAACCGTCCGAAAAACCGTTTTCGACTCAAACAAATTCAAATCCGTCACTTGTGCGGTTTTCCGAACGGTTACCGCGGTAACCGCGGTTACCGCAATCTCGCGACTGGGCGGTAGCAGCGGTACAATCGGTAAGCTAAACCATGCCCGTGGCTCCTCCAAACCGACCTTCGTTGCCAAGGAGGACAGCGCCGTCCATGACGCAGGAGAGCGCCACGCGTTGTCCATGCGTCGGGCGAGCTCCAGGCCGGCAGTAGGTACCTATGTCGGATTCACTATTAGCGTAAACAAAGAGCAAGTCGTTCTTCACTTCTTTATAATTATTCGGACCACATCCCCACCCCCGTCCACTTTCCTCAAAAATAATTTTATCATTTAATGTCTGCACACGAAACCTCTCTTTTTTGGTGCATGTTAAACAAAAAGAGCTCGGATGGTGCCACTGACAAAATTCCCTTATATGTTATTATTACTCCTTTGTTATCAGAAGAAGATTTTTTATTTCTGAAGCCATACATACAGTACGGATTGTCTTTTGTTTGTACAGTTTTGATTTCGTTGGACGAGATGTGACGTAAAGTCGCGGATAAACAAAACAGCACCAGACAAGCAAAGAAAAAGTCCAAGACCCCTAGCATGCGTAAACGAGCGCAACACACCTCCTTTTCCTCGGAAAAGAGGGGAAAAAGAATTCCCTCCAATAAATGGCGTCGGAGCCACGGGCCTTCGCGAAGGTCTTCCTCCCGGTGCTGCCGTCGCCGCCCCTTCCTCCCTCCTCTCGCGGTAGGTAGGTCGCCGGCTCCGCGCTTCCGCACCCTATTTAGTCCCGGCGGATCTACTTAATTGCTAACCAACTCCGTACGCCATCTCAGCCGGCGCCGCTGGACTGCCCAGGGAGCGGGCGCGGGCGCGGGCGCGAGCACGTCTGGGATGGCGGCGCCTGCTCCGGCGCCGAGAAAATGGGAGGGCGTAGTGGACGAGGCGCTGGAGAGGGATGTGCTGGCAGCTTGCCTGGACCAGGCACCTGAGCGCCGCCGCGTCAGGGAGGCCTTCAAGGATGTGCAGCTCAGCATCGACCACTGCCTCTTCAAGGTCCCGAACCCCCTTAAGACTCTCTTTTTAGAGTTCCTAATCTGGATAACCTGTTCTGCTTTTAGTGACGTGTCCACACCGGACTGGTCAATTAAGCCCAACAACTTTAAGCTTGTTTTGGCTGCATTAAACGGTGCGAATTACCAAATTAAGGTTGCATCTTTTTTTATCAATGGTAAAAGCTTGTTTTTCTTACGAAATAGTGCATATTCACCCACTAGTTCTGATAAAAGGTTCTCCTTTTAAAGTTTCCCAATTGTTGACTGTATTGGATTCATTCACTAATAAATCACTAATCACCCTAGTCTATATGCATTCAGAAGATAACATGTGCAAGATAAAATGTTTTATGCCATTTGTCATGCCTCTTGCCATGTATGGCTTTTCCTTACATGAATTTGTCTTATTATGCAGGAGCAATATAGTGGGGTCGTAACAAAGGAGGTACAGATTCTTAATATAACCTCCGTTTTACACAGTTTCTTCATACAATCTTTCTAGTTTACTGTTTTAGTATATAAATTTCTATTGCATATTTCTAGAAGAAAGAATTTTGGAGCCATAATACGGACTTAATCCATCCTTTCCTCATTATGATGGAAGACTTATATTGGGTTATTTAACTATGCGGTTCCATAATTCCAGTATTTGTTCATAAAGAGAAATTAATACAGCCGGCATCAATGTTGAAGTGTATTGCTCATATGAAAATTTCTTTGGTAAATTTTTCTGCTACGAGTGTTAAAAGTTTAGATGTTGGCTGTTGTACATAATTCTTTTTTGGTGAAACATTAAGATCATATGCTTGAAAAGTGGTTTGTTTTTTTATACTCTCTTAACTCTTAATCATGATAATGCACCATATGACCATTTTTCTTCAGAAACTTCCACTAAGATTGTATTCTCCTCTCATTGTGACATTGTTCCCTGCAACAGGCATTTGAAAAGAATTCCAGAGGTGTGGAGATTTTCACAAAATGTTGGTTTCCAGAAAATGATCACTTGAAAGCAATTGTTTGTCTATGCCATGGTTATGGAGACACCTGTACCTTCTTCCTTGATGGTAGGTTTTGCCCTGTGATGCTATTACTCCTGAGTTTTATCTGATGCTTTGCTATTGTTATATAATGATTCTTTTTTGTTTTAGGGATTGCCAGGAAGATTGCTTCAGCAGGATATGGGGTATTTGCACTGGACTACCCTGGTTTCGGCCTTTCGGAAGGACTTCATGGTTATATTTCAAGTTTCGATACTCTTGTTGATGATGTGGCAGAGCATTTTACCAGTGTCAAAGGTATGCTTCCATTTCTGTAAACAGTGATGAAATAACTTTATTCATTTTCTATAAAAAAATTTTAGAACGATTCATTTTCTATAATTAACTTATCGATTTGTGGAATTTAGTTTGTATATGGCCGTACTACTCTCCCTCCCTCCCCCCGAAGTTGGATCTTGTTTGAAGTAAATCAATTTTACTGCAGATGTGTAAATTCTAAATTTTTGTAGGAAATCCTGAATATAGAGGTCTGCCAAGCTTTCTCTTTGGTCAATCTATGGGTGGAGCTGTTGCATTAAAGGTTCATTTTAAGCAACCCAATGAATGGAATGGTGCAATACTTGTTGCACCCATGTGCAAGGTAGGTTTTATCTATGTGGAACTCTTTCTATATAAGTTATTTCTAAATGCGTATTTACAAATTCCTTTTGTAGATAGCAGACGATGTTGTTCCACCTTGGCCTGTTCAGCAAGTCCTAATCTTTTTGGCCAGGCTTCTTCCAAAAGAAAAACTTGTTCCTCAAAAAATTTAGCTGAGTTGGCTTTTAAGGAGAAGAAAAAACAAGAGCAGGTCAGTATCTGTCACACTAAATCCCCTGGATCTTGTATACATCTACTTGGCTACAGTATTTTCTTAAGTTTTTCCCTTTTAATTGCCGTCAAATTATCGGAGACAGTTGTTCACAATCTACATAATACCTGAGACAGGGTCCATTTTGTATTACTTTGTTTGCCCATCTCAATAGCATTGGTAATAGGATTTGATATTGCTTTGTGCGATCAGCTCAAAAGAATGGGCATTGTCAGTTATTGCTGGTAGTGTGGCTTTGTCCAGAGTACCTACTCAGATGTATATTAAAATTTACATTTGGTCTTGTGGCATAGTTTATTACTGTTGAAATAAACCAGTCAGATATTTGAAGATATATTTGTGCAATTTAATTTCTAACACTTTTCTTATGCTTTGAAAAAGGAATGCAATTATTAATTTGCTACTACTTGCAGTGTTCTTACAATGTGATTGCCTACAAGGATAAACCACGTCTCCGAACAGCTTTGGAGATGCTTAAGACAACTCAAGAGATCGAAAGACGTCTCCAAGAAGTATGTGGTTATTTATTTTCTTTGCTTTACTAGTTATGTTATTGTTATGGATGTCCATTTTTATGATTTCAATTTGAAGAACCGTACTCTTTTGTGATACGATTTTGTAGGTTGCCTATAATTGTCAAATTATAGGCAAATTAATTCATCTTGAACACCATGCTTTGCTGAATTAAACAAAAACAGAAAGCTTTATTTTAATCTGATAGGTGTCCCTTTATATGTTTTCAATTTAAAGAAGGGCTCTTTTGTAATACAATTTTGTTGGTTGCCTATAATTGTCAAGTGTAGTTTTCTCTCTTGAACTGTTCAGTACATTGATGGTTGTAGCTCACTCATATTTCACAGGTTTCTTTGCCCATGATCATTTTACACGGTGAGGCTGACTTGGTTACTGACCCAGCCGTGAGTAAAGCTCTGTATGAAAAAGCAAGTAGCTCAGACAAAAAGCTTTGCCTTTACAAAGACTCATGCCATGCTATCTTGGAAGGTGAACCAGACGAGACAATTTTCCAAGTTCTCAATGATATAATATCTTGGCTGGATCAACATGCTGCAAATGAAATTCCAATTTCGTAACTTGGACACAGCTATTCCCATGTTCTCAATGATATATCTTGGCTGGATCAACACGCGGCAAAGGAAATTCCAATTTCATAACTTGGACACAGCTATTCTCCACGGTAAAGTTATTTGGTCTCTAGTTACGCTGTCTGGGACCTAGACACGGAAGTTGATAGTTCCATTCTGCCTCCGGCTGTATGCATTATTGACCTGAAGTCTGAATGATGTAAATAACCGATCATTCAATCAATGTGTATATTTATTTCTCACGAATTATTTATGAAAAAATTAGTCAAAGTTTAATTATTACCTTTCATTTCCACTGTTTGATAAACTGCAGCTTCTATATGTTTTAAGATGGTTTTTTAACCAAAGTTACAAGTATATAACAGCATGGCATGCATCACCAAAGTTGTAAGTGGATTTAGTGCTATGCTAGCGCTCCTGGCAACAGAAGTTTCAGTTGTGATTTCTAGTGGATCGTCCTATTGATTGTGTAATATAGTGGTGCAATTTTTGCTGATGAACCAGCTGAAATCGGCATGTACTGGTCTGTCGGTTTTTTTGGGGGAAACCGATACAACCATTAAAAAAGCTGAACGAATTTGAAATGTTGAAATTTTTTAAACTGAAATCGGTTAGCTGATCGGTTTCACCGATTGGTTTCACTGATAAACCGGTGATTTGTAGACGACAGTAAAATTGCTAGGAAGCTAGAAACAAAAGTTGTAGAAAATTTTGCATAACCTCTTCTAAATACATACAATAATATTAGACATCGATTCAGAACATACAATCCATAAACATTCAAAATATCATGTACGACAAAAATTACTGACATTCATTTGTTTGTTCTGAGAATGAAATGAGCAATAGCACCGGTGCTTTCACTTTGAATTTGAGAGCACTACTACACTGCCGACGGAAGAAGTGCTCTGTCAGACCACCTCTTGAAAACACAATAATTTCACAACTAGGTCACAAAATTCGCTTCATACCAAATACAAAAATGATGTTATGAGCCGTTGCCCATGCATGTATATGATCCCGTGTCCCCGTTGCCGTTGGTGAAAATGAACTTTGTTTTTCCTTGAACCGTTCCCTCGAATATTTTTGCAAATGAATTGTATTCCCCTCACAGGGACAAGACTATGGCACCGACAGTCTCCCAGTTGCAAATATAAATTCTGGCGGGACCAAATAAGATCCTCCCATATACAAGTAAAAAGTGTGTATAAAACTTTATTTTTAAGTAGATATTGGCATACATTCGAGATTTCATATGAACAAAGATTGGCAATAACCCCCGAAATACGTTTCTATAGGCCAGCCTCAATGGCTATTTTATTTTTAATTAATTAGATACCACATCAACAAAATGGTGACATGACAAAAAAGAATTAATATGCCACATGCCACATGCCACATCTCACTTTTGGAAATCGTGAGATGAAAATGTCCATTGCTTAGAACAGTCCTTTAAAGAAAAAATCTTGGTGAGATGATCGAAAATATATGGGGGTGGCCGGCCCATAATCACCGCCGCTCGGTCTTTGTTTTTGGCTCTCGCCGTTAGTTTAGTAAGTACCACGTCGGAGAAATAAAGCAATGGATCGCGCGTGTGTGCATGTGCATGCCTCATTTTTCTGCTCTGATAGAGAAGTATACAAGGATCATCGAGCTCTCAGGATCATCCCATCGCCGTCGTAATAATTTGGCGGCGAAGCCGAGCCTCCACTTGAACTTGAACGTGTTCCTCCACGTGCTCTCCTCCCATCGCCAACTCACGCCTTCCTAGCTACCTTTGCAGATCTGATTGGCTAGTGCAAACCGCATCGGGACCGTGCGTCCATCCATCTCAGCCGGAGCTGCCACGAGCGCTGCTACGGCCTACGGCAATGGCGCCGCCGCCGAGGAAGTGGGAGGGTGTGGTGGACGAGGCGCTGGAGAGGGAGGTACTGGGCGCGTGCCTGGACCAGGCGCCCGAGCGCCGCCGCATCCGGGAATTGTTCAAGGACGTGCAGCTCAACATCGACTGCCTCTTCAAGGTCAGCATGCTTGCCATCCTCAGTGTTGCATGTCCTCTCTCGGAAAAAAAAATTGGTTTTGCTTTGTCTCGTTACAAGTTGAGTGAATCTTTTCGGGTGATCGGAGCTTTAGTTCAATATATGTAGGGAGTGCCAAATTGATCTCGATATCAGTTTAGTTTCTTTTCTGGTTCTGAGTTCTAGGATTGAGATCACTTTAATGACGACTTGATCTGTGGGTGAAAAAAGGCACGAGCACATGAGCCTTTGATCCATCTATCTGGACAGTGGTCGTCTCACCCCAACTGCTCTGCTCTGCTCTGCTGTGCTTCCATCTCACTCTCATCCCAAGCTCAAATGCCAGAGTCCACGTGGCCTCCCCTCTTAAGACATGCCTTTCGACATGTGAAGTGCAGAGTGTCCTGAAAGGTATGGGAATGAAATGTTGGAATTGCCGTGTGCCTTGATATACATGCGCCGATTTTTGCCGGCTACTCTGTTTCTCGGCCTGTAGAATGATCGACCATCCTTCCTATCCTGCCAGATCTCTTCTTAGACGTCTGGATCATTTTACAACAGCAGAGCGGAGAGATACTAAAGTCTCTCACTATTCAAAATATTTTTTTCTGTACCTTACTCATGGGTGATGAATATGGGACTAGATAGACAATTTTCTTTAAGTGTGTGTTGCATGCCATTGATAGTTTCCCTTATTGGATGTTTTATGATGCAGGGACAATACAGCGGCATTGGAACAAAGGAGGTATTATTTCTGATACAGCTGATTCAATAAAAAAAATCAAGTCACCAGTTTGTATATACGAAAATCTATAGCAATACAGTCTTTATACATCTTCTTTTAGTATACAATCTCAGTCACAAAAAAGGATTCAAGTATTTTATTGTATATACAGTACCAGGTTGGTAATGCATTTCACAATTGATCACGATAGGAAGTATCAATGCAAGGAAAGGTACTGTATGTCGAAATACACTATTATCCACCGGTTCCCCTTCCTTACTTGGTATGCTCTGGGTGATTGTTCATAGAAGGCCCATGGACACATACTTTTTTCGAGAAGTGGCACCTCATATGATGCTACATTACAAATTTTAATTTTATCTTTTCTTCAGAAATAGCAAATTTCTGTATAGTACTAGGCAAAATCATGGCACACCAGCTGATCATCTTGCTTTAAAAGTTTACACCCACTTACAATGGAGTATATCCTTAATTTAGCAACAACATTACAGCCCATGGATGAATTCAATTAGTCGTAGAAACTAGTAGCTTCTTCTTTTTTTCAGCCTTTGGGGCTAGCAGCTTCTTTTTTATCTTTTCCTTCTCCATTGTACCGTTGTTGTTTTCAATTAATTAGAATATGCATGCCTTTTTAATCTTATAAATCAGAAGAGGGAGATATTCTTTATAGTTACAGTAACAAATGGATTATATTCTCGTCATCAAGATGTGATGTTTTCTCCTCTTCGACAGTCATATGAGCGGAACAGCCGTGGTCTGGAGATTTTCACAAAATGTTGGTTTCCTGAGAACCAAAAGATGAAAGCTATTGTTTGTATCTGCCATGGTTATGGAGACACCTGTACATTTTTCCTTGATGGCAGTTTTTGATGCTACATGAGTATAGCATGTATGGTGGCTTGGTTTTGTTACATATTCTTATCATTTTTTTTTCTATAGGAATTGCTAGAAGGATTGCTTTTGCTGGATATGGAATATTTGCACTGGACTACCCTGGTTTTGGACTTTCTGAAGGACTTCATGGATACATTCCAAGTTTTGAAACTCTTGTTGGCGATGCAGCTGAACATTTTGCTAAGGTCAAGGGTATGATGGTGATACGTTGTTGATTGTGTTCATATATTTTCACTTTCCAACACATTTTGGAAACAGCCGTGTAGTGCTACTATATGCTATTGTAACTTAAATGAACTCTCTTTTCTACCATTCTAATTCCGAAAACCACAGGAAATCCTGAATATGGAGGTCTGCCAAGCTTTCTGTTTGGTCAGTCTATGGGTGGAGCAGTTGCATTGAAGGTTCACTTGAAGCAACCAGGTGAATGGGATGGTGCGATACTAGTTGCACCTATGTGCAAGGTAGTTCTGTGTCCTTGTAGAATTCATAATCTTTATGTCATATTTGATCACTTGAGCACAAACTCTTTTTGTAGATTGCAGATGATGTGATTCCTCCTTGGCCCATTCAACAAATTATGATTTTAATGGCTACACTTCTTCCAAAGTTAAAGCTTGTTCCTCAAAAGGATTTAGCAGAGCTGGCATTCAGAGAGGAGAAAAAACGAGAGCAGGTCTATCTCTGTTGCAACAAATAATCTTGCATTAATATTTTAATTCTCTCACTTAATTACTATAGCTTATATATTCATATAATTCAATTGTCTTTCATATTTTTTTATCAAAATAATTCAAAACCTTTTATCTGGCAATTTAATATTTTTGCTTCAAGGCCTCTGCTAAAAACAGTAGAGATTCTCATGTGCATTCCACTGCTAGAATTCACCGCTTTCCTAGAAATGGAATTCCTAGGGAAAACGTTTTCTTACGAACTTCCGTCGGACCATGCTCTACCGTTTTTTATGGGCAGCGTAGGGAAACACCGTGTCCTTTCCCTAGAAAATGGAAACACTTGGGAAACTGAGCCAGTCTAATAAAAAAATAAAAAGGGGCCACCTGCCGACGATGTGGCAGTACTGCCATGTGCAACAAAGAGATGATAACTTAGGCCCCGTTCGTTTCCACCCTCTAAAATTTATATACTGTCACATCAATGAGAATCTTACTATTTAGTAGTACTTTTATTAATTTAATAACAAAACCTATGTCGTGACCCTCCCTCTAATTTGCGAGACGAATCTAATAATCCTAATTAATCTATGTTTTGCTACAGTGATGCTACAGTAAACATCTTCTAATAACACCATAATTACCCTCGTTGGATTCGTCTCAGTAAATTAGATAGGGGGTCTGTACCGTCGCTTAGGGCAAGTACAACAGTGAGACAACTGCTATCTCTTGGGCACTGTTTTTTTAGGCAAGTACAACAGTGAGACAACTGCTATTTCTTGGGCACTGTTTTTTTTACTAAAAACAGTCAACAACTTCAGTCGTACAAAGGAGTGACCACTTACTACTTTTAGCATTGTTTTCTCATAAATGCAAACTGTATTGCTAGACCAATTACGTGGCTTCATTAGATCTCTTTGCTTTGGAAACGACCAAGAGCCCGGTGCTTCATGAAGAGCCCGGTGCCTCACTTCTCCACCGAAAGAAGGTGTTTTCTGCAAAAAAAAATCTTTGCCACGTAGGCTCAAGAGCCCCTAAATTAAATGGCATTGTACATGCCCTTATAGTTTTCACTCTCTTATCTATGCATGAATTTTAAAACAAGCACTGTCAGATATTTTCACGTCTTATTCATTGTTGGGAAAAAAATCATTTTCATTCCTTGTTGCTGCCTTGCAAAAAAGGGCTAAATATTGATTTTCTGCACGGTGTAGACCTCCTACAATGTGATCTGCTACCAGGACAAACCACGTGTCCGAACAGCTTTTGAGATGCTGAAAACAACGCAAGAGATAGAAAGACGTCTGGCAGAAGTATGTGGTTATTCTTGCTATGTTCTACTTACTTCTCTGTTATGCATGTCATACAGTGTTATATAGTCCCTACTCGACCTAGTCACTGAATAGATGGTTTTGACTTTCAAAGTATTAATTACTTCAGGTGGTCGTTTTCTTTTCTTTTACATATTAACATTATTCAAAATGGTAAATGTTTCACCGCGTGCTTCCACCAGTATCGACCTGGCCAATATAGAGTCACAAAGGATAGTTTGCCGAGAACTCATGTTGTTTTCATAGCATATACTATGATTCCCTTTGCATCTAGTCATGAGAATAGAAAAGTTTCATCAGATGGCACTTTTTGTGATGAATCAGATGGGAACTTGTCTTAAAAGATTTTAATGCAAAGTATATTGTGGTGTTGAGGAAGGCAGTGGCTTTATCAAGATATATTATAAACACTAGAATTGCGGATGGACTATATATTTTCCTATATTCTGTTCAAGGAAGCTCCATCTTTTGCAGGTTTCTCTGCCCATGATCATTTTACATGGTGAGGCCGATAAGGTTACTGATCCAGGCGTGAGTAAAGCTCTATATGAAAAAGCAAAGAGCGCAGACAAGATGCTGTGCCTTTACAAAGACGCGTACCATTCTATACTAGAAGGTGAACCCGACGAGACAATTTTCAAAGCTCTCCAGGATATCACCTCCTGGCTCGATCAGCATTCCACAAAGCCTGTTCCGTCGTCATAAACTTTAGAGAGAGAGAGAGAGAGAGAGAGAGAGAGAGAGAGCTTTCACCAGCATCATAAATCATCTCAGCATACTTTTTATTGATAAGTTCCTTTTGATGTATTGTAATCTCTGTTTATATTATGTAATGTTCATCAACAAGGCGCAGACCCCTGTCGTTGAGCACACTCCATGTTACTGAACATTATATTACCGTATTTCCATATCAGCCATCGGAAACTGGTTTATTTGAGCCACATCTTTTCAATTGTATCCCGTTCCCGTTGTGCAACTAGGTTTAACTATGTTACTATGTTAGGAGGGTTACCATAAGTTCTTCCTTTCTTGTTAATCTTTTCGCACCTTTGGCCATATTGCCTCAAGGATGTGAGCACTTCAGGTTTTCTGACGCCGTTCCTACAGATCTGCAGCATGAAAATAAATTAAAAGGACAGGCCCAGTGCAAGCACACCTCCCACGTGATGTGGGGTCTAGGATTTCAATTTTGGTCTATTTATTTTATTAAATTACTTTATTATTTTCATAGCACATATACGCACCTGTCCATTATTGGGACCCTCATGGATCATAGCCATTAAATTTTGTCAGCTATTCTACTGACCATTAGCATTAGTAGATATTTATCATTTATGATTATTTTTTCTCGTAACGTTTTGAAATTTCATCATTGAACAAGTCCTATGCATGACAAAAAATTAATGTTCCTCATTAATCACAAGTGACGGAAGTCACCACACTATGGATATGCAAAATGAAGCATTTCAAATTGAAGTTTTATCACCAAAAATATATCAATGAATTGGGGATCATAGCAGTTAAATTTTTGGAGAAGATTAAGTGCAAACATGTATTTGACATTTCAAGGAATTTCATATGATGGTTTTTTGTTGAAGATATCAACCTCCCTGTTGCATGTCTTCATTGCAACAGTATCTCCAAAATCATTATAAGAATTGATCTTGATCCTTTAATTTTAAGGGGCTATTGTGTTTCTACCCTTGCTTTGAACTGCAATTGTGATTTTACCCCTCAATTTTCAACTTTGTGGTTTTACCCTTGCAATTTCAAAATGAAGCAACCATTTACCCCTACTCCGTTATGAGCTATTAACAGCGTTAAATATGATGTAAAAGGACATGGATGCCCTTATGATTTTACCCATAGCTTTACTCTTTGTTTGTGTTTGTACACAGATTTTAGCTATAAACGAATTGATTTGTTATTGGGGGAAAATGAATTATTTTGTGTGAGTTTTACTTCATATTATTTTTTTATCTCTCGTACTTTCTTCATTTCTTTTTTTTGTGAGGCCTTGTTTCTATTCTTTTATTTCCTACGTTGCTGAAGTGCCGAGCCAAAGCAACCAATGCAACTCGTTTTGACCTGAAGCTACGCTGCCGCCATCTCGTTTTGCAACAAGGCAGATCCACTTATGCCGCAACTTTGTTCAGCGATCTTCCTCATCAATTCGCTTCTTCTCCAGTAGTGCATCAGTTATCCATACTACATCTTTCTCTGCTCCGCTTTCCCCACAATCACTCAAACCCGGCGTTTCGGTAAGCCAATATTCACTATGAACCAGATAGGAAACAGCTCCCACCACGTGGGGCGACGACGGTGCCTCCTATTTGCAGGGGCTCTAGGTGAAGCTCGTGCCACCGAAGAATCCAGAAGCCACTTGTGGTCGGTGCCGACGCCGCCTCGGCTGCGCCCGACCTGTGCCACGCGCGCAGCGCTCACCCGCGCTCTCGTCGCGGCCGCCTTGTACCGCACCACGCCGCACGCGCTAGACTATGCCGGCAGGTTGAGCTCCTGCAGTTGGCCATGGCTAGGCTTAGGGTTAGGCTAGCGTTGGGTTGAGTTCAAGAGAGGGAGAGGAGGTCGGGCTCTGTGTGGGGATGGAACGAGGAAGATAGAAGAAAAGATAGGGAAAGGGCATTGTTGTCTTTTCATCGGTTGCTTATAATTCTTTTAATTTTTTAGGGACCTAAAATCCAGCTCAGGCTAACGGTGTGAAAAAACAGGGGTAAATGGCTCCTTCATTTCCAAATTGTAAGGGTAAAATCACAAAGTTGAAAATCGAAGGGTAAAATCACAATTGAAGTTCAGAACAAGGGTAGAAACACAATAGCCCCTAATTTTAATGGGGAACACAAATGAAAAAACATATATATTGGCGTATTGCACCTTATAGGGAGTTATGCATGCTTCCATGCATGGGGTCAACGACACATGGGATGATTTAGGGACTGAATGGTGCATATTAGATATGCAGCCTTGCATGACTTTCTGCACGCTTAATATTCCTGGCACTTCTTATTTTTATTCTTTATGTGCACATATTTCTCTTCTTTTTCTCAACTCGAGCAAATGCTAGTATTACATTTAAGAAAACTGCTATACACACGATCAGGCCAGCACATGCAGTTAATTAGCAATAGAAGACAAGCAAGAATTAGTGCTTGATTAAAAATTATGATTAAGATCTAACGATTCACTAGCAGTCGTAACATCTAGTCGGACATCTCAATCGGATCTGAAGCATTTCCGTATATTTAATTTTGGCTTGCATACAGAGAACCAAAGTCTGGTGTACAGGAACTGCCCAATGGCTGCTCCGTCGAATGCAGCATCACTATGTGTAACTCATCTATCTGGTCCCATTGAATCACTAAGGTAAGGACGACTATGTTTTCGTACAGGCGTTTCGTGGGTGCAGTCAAACAGACAATAAAAACATCAAATATTACTACGTTTAACTCATCTATCTGGTCCCATTAAATTAGTAAGGCAAGAGCAGGCATTTTTTCGTACAGTTATTTTGTGGATGCAGACAGACAGGCAAGATGCACTTGTTGTCTAACTTCCACACAATGCTGCTCTTTGCCGAACTCTAGGCTGTCGCCAGGTGTTGACTCCACGGCGTGCTGATGGATAAAGAAACCGTTTTGCACGAATCTTTACAGCGCTAAGCAAATAAACGGTTTGATGCGCAGGGAGCACGGGTCGCTCCGGACAAAAAATACACTCCCAACAATAAATCAGCGATTGGAAGCAAAATGAACCTTGCAGCGTTGCATCCCTTCGTTGTTGCGTCAGCGTGGCGTTCATCCTTGCGGATGACGTCCAGCCGTCCTTAGTCCTTTAGACTGACTTCAACAAGGCTATGTATTTTTTAGATGCAAATGGAACTTTGCCTAGCCTATACAGTGCAGAAGAGGGAAGGCACAAATTGTTATCTCCAACAGACGATGCTTTTCTTTTCTCTTCTTTCCTGAGCGCCGATTCTGCTCCAGAGCTCTACTGCTTCCCGTGCTCGTCTGCTTTCACCCGGATGAATGCGCTCGCCCCGTGCGAAGCTGTCGGATGAACGCGCCGTGTGTGCCGCCCGCTGCTTGACCTCGCGCCGCCGCCTCCTCCGCGCCCAGGCCGCCTGCCGCCTCCTCCGCTCCCCGGCGACCGCGCCGGTCGGCACGCGCACGCTGCGGGCCGCTCGCCTTGCGCGCTGCCGCGTTGCGCCGCCTCGGCCTCCCCGCGGCCACACGAGGACGTGCCCTGCCCCTGCGTGAGGACACCCCGAGGCTTGCTGCTGATGTGCCGCCGCCACTCGCCAGCACGCTCCGTGCGGCGCTCGCCTCCTGCCGACGCCGACTTCCTCCTCCGTCGAATCCCACACGTCTTCCTCGCGGCCGCGAAAGGGCGAGCGCTCCGCACGCGCCGGCCACCTTGGCGACAGCCGACCGCGCTCGCCCGCTCTCCCCGCGTGCCATGGACGAGCTCTAGGAGCTCAAATCCGCCGCCGTCGAGGGAGAGGGAGACGCGCACGCCGCCTCCGTTTCTTCGCCCGCGTCCAAGCTAGCTCGCCCGCCGCCTCCGTTTCTTCGCCCGCGCTCTCCCACGCCGCCCCGCCCCGGCCATGCCTGCCGTCTTCCTCCCCTGCCGCGTGTCGCAAGGAGACGCTACTCCTCGAATGCATGGGAGGAACGAGGTTATCCACTTTTACCTATCCTCTCTCCTCAAAGGCAATAATGCCTCCTTCGATGCCTCCTCTGTTGGAGAAGAAAATGGCATGAACAGTAGCGATTCGGAAGCCATTTTTGCCTTTACATTCTGCTGTTGGAGTCAGCCTTAGGCGAGCAACTTTAGCGGCGGTATCAAGCCGTTTGCCATCCTCAAGCGAGTGGCTTTAGCTGTAATCTCAAGCTCAAGCCGTCGTTCGTCCTCGTCAGAGGTGGTTGCTTGCTGGCGTCAGGGATGGACTTGGGTCGGTGCCAGGCGATTTGATGTCATTTTGATCGACGGCACCGTCGAGCGTGAAATCGGATTGACCCGTACGAAGCAACTCAAAGTCTCTAAAGGCAATGTACTATGGTGTGCTTGTATTGATGTTGGTTAGGATGTCTATCCAATTTTCTTTTTTCCTTCTTTTTCCCATACTCGACACGTATCTTAGCTGTATCGGCGGCTTATCAGCAGCGTGTGCACGGACAGGTATACCTATCACTTGGTGAGACAAAAATAGGAGAAGACACAAAATTTCTCTAGAAACTCTATTTTCTTCTATTTCCTCTAATCATTACAAGGCGCTTCCAAAATTAAGGGTGCAATTTTATTATTCTAAGTCAAAAATATTTTCAAAAGAATTAGATCCTAATAGTATAGACTTGACTTGTTTTTTTTTTTGAGAATAATAGTATAGACTTGGTAGAATGGACAAGAACAAGGAGGCACAAAAAAAAAGACGATAAAACTAATCTGGGTCCAAAACTCAAATTGACGTCTACTGGCCCGCCTCAACTCATCTGAGCCCAAGCCCAAAAGCCACAAGGTGGGTCCGCTAGCCATCCCAGTGGGCCGAGCACATGGCGCTGACCTCCGTAAACTGCCGAACCCGACTCGGAGCTCTCCTCTACTCTACCTCCAGGCCGTGCAGCGCTAGACGTGGTGCCGCCGCCGCCGCCGCTCGATCCGCAGGTATGCTTTCTTGTAACAGCGAATCCAGGGACGCGCCGTGCCGATTTCCCTACTCTCATTCCTGTGTGTACAGCGCGGGAGAACCCAACCCTCAGCCTTTGAATCCTTGTTTGTGGAATGTCGAAGCGGCGCGAGATCAAGGCCAACCCATTTAAGAGATTTTCGACGGAATTTCGCCGCCGCCGACCGTCCTCCGACAAGCACTGGGCGCCGCCGCCGATCTGCATCGTCGCACGCCCTCCTCCGCTCTCTCCGGACCTCTGAGACCGTCAAGGTGCGTGCGCTGTCTTTTCCTGTCTCGGGCTAACATCTCCTTCGATAACACCACCAAGCCCAGGCGAAGTTATGCTCGGTTGCCGTCTTGCCGCCGGTCCCGCTCAGAGGTCGCATGCTCCATCGACCGGCCAATCTGACCGTCAGATCTGTAGTGGACGCGCAGATATTGCACCACGTGGACACCGTAAATAATATTCTGAATTAACAAAGTATAAAACTGTATGTATATTACGATAAAATATCTTTTATTAATGAATATAAGTTATGGATTTATAGGTTAATGATTCTATTATTATTATTTTTAATCTATAACACTAGGATCCAATTCTTTTAAAAATATCTTTTACCTCTATATAATACTATCTGAACTACTCATGTTGGATCCACTTTGCACAATTGATAGAGACCGGATACGGTGCACATATTAGGATTACCTTTGCTGAAAACACAGAAATGATTTACAATTATATGTAATTTAGTTAAACTTACAACATCGCAATAAAGCTTTATAAACTTTTTATCTACCTTAATGCATTGACTTTCTAAATTTCTGCTCTATTTTTTATTTTTATTATACATTAATACACTATTTTTGCTATACTAATCAAGTGTTAAAGGTTAAGAGCAAGCCGAGTAAATGGCTTGTTGGTGACAATTTTTATGATATGAAGGGAACCCTTGGAGCAATGAGCTATATAGGGATAGAACCAAGTGGCAAAATTACTATGGTGTAATTTTTTGAAGAAGTACCTGTGGTAAAAATATTTCTTTACTAAAATAAAATAATATTGTTTTTTTATACGGCTTACTAATACACATTTTCTTTCAAAATTACCTTCCGGAACAAAGACCAAACTCATTAGGCTATATAATATTCAGTCAGATCAATCTACCTCTTTTTTTTTCAAGGTAATCTACCTCTCTTTATCTGAAACACGCAGAGAAACTGTATGCACAAATGCACAAAAATTAAAAGTATTGTTAAAAAATAATAACAGATCAATGATTGTTAGAAATTCCATTTATAGCTATATCAGTATTAAAAAATATTAACAGTTTTTCACCGCCTCTCTATACTTCCCTCTGTCCAATTCGGCCTCTCCAACAGTCCAAAATACTAATTGCTGACATTGAGTGATGTACGAGAGAAATCATGTCGATTTAGAATATGAAAGATGCAAAATGAAAAGTTACATACTAACAATCTATGTAACACTGTCTTTCGAATCAAATTTTTCATTGTACACCAATGCAATTAATAAATATTTTCTTCTGCAGTCAATTCCTTGTGACTAAACTTTTGTTTCATGCTTTTTTGTAGCTGACCATTTTTGTTTACAAGATATGTTCAAATATGTACTAGTAATTATACATTGATAAAAACTATGTGATGTATTGTGCCTTTTTTTTTGGTATTTGCTTCAATGTAGTTAAAGTTCAATTGATGAAATGTGTTTTGTTAAAGTAGCATGGACACAAAACTAGTAAAATCTCTAAGTTTGATTGATATAAACCTTGTCCTGACATGAGTTAGTGGAGGAATGGAGAAAAGGCTACCTCGTCTAAGAGGGGTCATTGTGGTAAAGAGAAACGCGGTGTCTAGTAATCTTTACTCGCAGAACTTTTAAATGGATAAACCTTTATTCACAGTAACATTGTAAATATTTGTAGTACTTAATTATTTTTGTAGTCAGATGGCTTCAATAATTGTCGTTATTGTATCACAAATAAGTTTAGTTCAATCTACACTGTATTTTTAGGATTGAGAAAATCTTACTGTATAAGAGCTTGCCCCAAAGGTGCATAGGTCTAGGATGGTTCACTCATATTTGGTGGGAATAATATAATGAGCTCTAGGGACATTTAGTGTTCCTCATAAAATAGATATATCCAATTGGTTGATTGTGTAGGTTTACTGAAAATATGGAGATGAATATCAATATAACTTTTGTATAAATCCAAGAGTAACATGATCTTTGTATAAAGAAGGATCATGAATTGAATCCACATTCTTTGACTTTTAGCCTTGTCCACTTTCCATGGGACTTGAGAACTTTTCTATGGTGAAAAGTAGTTGAACCTTGGGTCTCAACATAATGTGTAATTGATCAAGAAACAACAAACAAGTATAATCACACCTCAAGTAAAGGAAGGGTTTGTTGAACAAAAAACATTGTAAAAAGAAGTAGAGGAGGTAAGTTGTGTAGTTGGTGAGATCTAGTATGGATTATATAGTATGATAGTATTTATATTTGCCTTCGGAACATGTAATTGTCTCAAAAGGGCCATATACATACATTAAAGACTTGATTGTATTAAATCTACTAATCATAGTGTCCAGATCTAATTCTAAAAATTCTAATTTCCATTATCATCATAGGATACTAAACTGCAATGGCAAATCCTAAGCATCGTTGTCTTAAAGAATGTTCATCCATCCACCCATCCACTAAAGTATTGGCAAGGCAATTAATGACGATGGGAACGGTGCTAACTTGAACTAATTTAATGATATATTAGTGAGTGGCCTGCAAATGAATAGAGATGACGAGAGTATTGTGATACTTGTGAGAATTGTTGTAAGGCAATTACCATAGTGCACAAAATGACTCGGTGACTTGATGCATTTGGATTGCTAACAACATCATGGCTTCTAGTATATACTAGGTGATTGTAGCTCGTATTGATTAACTTATTGCATGGGCTGTATGCAAGTGTGCATGGGGAATTAAGGAAAAAATCAATTGGATAGAGTTCAACACTTTCATCCAACTTGTTGTAATTAACTATCCTTACATTGCTTTTTAAAATATCCCAACTATTTTCTAAATTTATAGATATTCTTAAGTTACCATCCAAACCATTGCCACAAGATAAGATTAGACAAGCAAACAAATAGCGTCATTTTATCCATCATTTGTCATATTACAACTTTAGCTTTATCCTTCACAACCAAACATGCACTTGGTTGAAGGGCCTAAACTACTATATGCTAAACACTTCTCATGCTTAAATTCTTTATTGTTGCATTACTTAGACACTAGGAATTAATGCATACTGGCACTAATTGTCTTTAGTATTTAGGTTGACCTTTGGTGTCTTGTTGGATAGGTACATGTCACTGTTGTGTCTGCGGTGGAGTTGGCCCATTCGTGGCCATATTTTCATTTAGGAGTTCCCATGCTTGTGCTTGTAGATCACTTTCATTGGTGATGCCATTGCCACCTCCATGAACAAACTGTTGTTGCTGCTGTTGTTGTTGGAGGGCCCACTGAATCTCTGTCTCTTGGATGTTGGAAGATGATGGTAGATTGTACGAGAGGAAAATCATTTGTCACCAATGTTTGGGGTTGTGCGACAAGTGTCGATTGTATTGGTGGAGTCATGTTGTCCAACAAGGTTTGCATATTAATAAGCTCGGTTCGGAGGGTCATAACCTTGTAAATGGTGACATGCATTAAACACGGAAACAATTAGTCATGTGAAACAAGAAGTTCTTTAAATATGAATAAGATTACGTTACAAGCCTGGAATGTATGTATACATGGGAATATGTCCAAAAGTAGAGGTTAGAGTGTATAATTCCTATTTGAGTATGAAATTATGAACCAATTGTATAACAAAGGTCTTTCTTAAGTTGGAAGTCCAAAAGACTTGAAGAATAAATGACCTCCTAAATAAAATGAAACTATGCCCCCTAACACCCCAAGTGACACACTCGTAATAGTAATATGATTGATGCATCGGATTTTGTGACTAGAGCGAAATATTGATAAGAGGTGTTTGTTCTTTGGTTATAGTAGTAACTATATGGGTGTTGTGTTGTAGTCATGAAGGTGGATGCTGGCCATGTGCATCAAGATAGGCAAACACATGCACATAATTAGTCGTGAAAGACTATTAATCTACGACGATGAGTATCTGTGTTGGGTCAACAATAGAAGTTTCATGGTCAAACTACAAGCACTAAAGATAGATGTGTCATGGATGGATCCACCTTTTATATAGTGATCCAACCAATTACATGATAGTATACGATAGATCTAGTCGATGTTAAACCTTTCTAGACAATGTTTATAGCAAAGTAGATCTAACCTAACGTTTAGTAGATGGGGTGTAGTTAGTGTAAAATGTTTTCCCACATTATCCCATAGCTATATCAAGGGAGAGAAGTAGAGAAGAGACGGTAAACACAACCCGATCAAAGATAAAGGTCAAGAGTTAAGAGGGAACACAAACATATCTTTAATCATAAATGGTGAAAAATGTAATGATTATCCGAAACAACTATCTAAATTATCAATCAACTTTATTGACAATACAATACCAAGAAGCAAGTTTCATAAACAATGACCTCCCTGGGCACCCAAAATTGTAATAAAAGAAATACTATGTAATCTTGAATCCTGGTGTACTAGACCGGATGGTTGATTCAAAGTATAATGTAAATAAAATAAAGAGATCTAGAGTAATATGATAATAGAGTAAGCAATAGAATCAATACCTCTTCCTCAAGGGCCAAAATCTCATTGGTGCAACCATAAACGAGGTTATTGAGCCGTGCTCGGCCTCATAGCGAGATGCCGAGGACGGCTTCTAGGCGCATGATTGGTGGGATATCATGTAGCATCTTGGATGCGTTGCTTGCACCAAACACCTTATGCACCGCTGCAAAGTTTGTTACGCCCTCCTCTCGAGTCAAAGTATGGTGCAAAGATACACTCATTCACGCACTTGCGCCTCAAGAACTTGCATGCCCCACATGGACCCCTTCTTCCTCCTCCTCCTCCGTCTCCACCTCCTCCTCCTCCTCCCTCCTCCTCCTCCTCCTCCTCCTCCACCTCCATGCCCACTTTCTCTACCGTCATTACCGTTGTACCCACTAGTGCCACCGACATATGCACCCACACATGTAGAGCTCATGGATCTCAACATACCGCCTACCTACCTAAGATTTGAATTAGGGAGGAAGGCTTCCTTAAGGGAGAGGGAGGGAGACACAACGGATTTTGCAAAGTGGGCGATATGATTCAAGGATGGATGCTCACGGATATATAAGAGAGGGGCAATTCATTTCAAGTTCATAAGGAAATCATGGCTCGGATATCAGCCGCGATGAAGGCATATATAGGCCATTCTCGTGAATTAAAGTACTAGTTTTAACTAGAAGAGTTTTATTCCCTGCTATCTTTTCTCGGGCGTTACTTGAGTTTCTTTAGCCCTATATTCTAGCTTTCAATATCTCGCTTCTCTTGGACATTCCATGCATGCATTAATTTTTCTTCTATAAAGTTTAGGATATTTTTTGACATAAACTTTAATCCACATATATAAAATCATGCTTATTTTTCTTCGAGGTCGTATCTCCAACAAGGGCTGCTTGGGCTATGGCACTTGTCCTATATACCCTCAAGTAAGTGTGCATGATAGACCACAACTTCAACAACCAAAGTCCCACTATCTAACCGACTTTCAACTCATTAGCCTCTACTACTCCCTTCGTCCTTGTGTACCTATAATCCTAGATGTATTTTTTGGTTTCTAGATTCATTGGATGGCAAGTGTACTTGGATAAAGGTATTGTCTAGGTTTAGAGAATGTTTAATAAATCTGGTACAAAGTCGGGATGACAAATAACTTTGAGATGAGGATGTAACTTTCATCGGGCAACACCTCACTCACACACTCGCTTATCACATGAACTTTACACGTCCATGTTCATACCCATTGTTGATCCCTAGCCACCAACCGTTATAACTATTGGACGAAGTCTTTGTGTACCACGTAACATCGTCATACTAAATATGGAGGATACAATGTGTCGGGAGTAGCAAGGTGCATAAATATTTAATGTGGGCACAATTATGGAATTAAACAACCGTGTTGTAGAAAGGTTTAGTTGATTATTGAGATGTTTTGTTTGAATCCAATAGAATTATTTTAGTAACTTCTATATGGATTTTTTTATAGAGGTTATCAAGGTTTATGCAATTATAAATGTGAACTATATTTTCCTTTGACATGAATTTGAGATAATTGTGTGGCTACAATGGGTTATACTTGTAAGGATATTATGGACCGAGAGGGGAGGGGGGGGGGTCAATCGGTTACTTCATTTTTGTGACTTTGACTAAACTCAACCAACTCCCCGGCACTCAAGCAATTCCTAAACAGTTCTAGTGGCGTGTCACTCTAGCATGAGATAAATAACCTATGCAATAAAGAGCCTATCCATGCTAGTAGATCAGTTCACCAATACAACTCCTATGCAAGCTAGTGATTAACGCAACAACACACCTAGCTAGCAAGAAAGATATGCATGCAAATCTAATAGATAGGAATTACAAGACTAGGACAAGCAAGCACTCAACTCCTATTCAAATTTAAGAGGCAAGCATCAAGCATATATGCATGAAAGGAAACAAACAAGGTAACGAGCACAATACCAACTAACATGAGGTTACTTGCTGAAGGGAAAAGCAATAAAGTAAAGGACAAGCAAGTAAAAAAGCACACTCCTTAATCTTGATCCATCTTCATGCTTCATCTTCTCTACTACAACCTTGTCTCCTTTAGATTTCCATGTGATAGGTTTGTCTTCTATGAGATTTGTCGTCCTTGACATGTCATCCTCCACTTGATCATTTACTAGGTTGATTGTATATGACCTGCATTTCACAACACTAGTGTAGACATTAGAGAACATTTAATGATTGTCATCTTAATCACCAAAACATTCATATGATTTGGATTACCAAGGGGACTCTAATGGTCATGAAGCTTACAATACTAGAATTGCATCATTATGACTAACATATTTGTAATGCTATTCATAAAAGTCCAAGGTCACAAAGAGTTGCAAACCCAAGCAAATACCATATCAACATGATCTCGATAGTTGATCACCTTGGTGATTTTGAATAATTGAGATCTTCATGGAGGTCATTGTGATGGATTGGATCAAGTCTAAGGATGAGTTAGCACCAAGTGTGTTGTGACCACTTGGTGTTATCATTAGTACTTAGTCCATATGAAAAATTAGAATATTAAGATGGCTTGAGTCATTTCTCTTAGGTAACATTAGTCAAAGAAGAGTGTCATGTTTAGTAAGTCTCTTAGGTATTAATTGTAAGAGGAGAAGAGGATGGACCAATTGGAAGAAGCAAATGAAGTCATGAGAGGACAAGAAGATTCAACTTTCAAATAGTCACAAGGCGGACCAGTCTAGTGATAGGATGCTACAGGTGACAAGAAAAGCACCTTGTATGGTGAGTAGAATTGAACGTCCACATAAGAAGGTTTTCTAAAATGGTCTAGGTTAAGTCGTTGGACAATACGATGCCATTCTATGGTCGAGTACAATATTGTTGTGTGTAGATGAGATTCAATAGACTTGGTGTTGATAAAGACAAAGTGACCCCACAACAAATGCTACTTTACATTTAGTGCCGGATCGAAGTTCGAAGAAGAGTGCTCTCTAGTGTGGCAAGAAGATAGTTGTGGTACGGTATGGTGCCATTGTATGATGAATAGTGCAATGCTCGGTGTCCGAGAAAAAATGCTGCAACGAACTTACTCTTCGAAACCACTAAAAAAATGGTCACTGCACTATCCTATGTTGTGACAAGATTATGTAATCACTAGAAAAAAAGCATAATTGAGAAAGAAGTGCTCTCTGAACTGGATGAATATAGAGTGATTATACAAGTAGGTTAAGTGACCAGGTAGTAAAATCAGTGTGAAACTAAGCAAAGTACAAATAGGGAGCTCTCTCGATTGGATTAGAGCTACAAAATTTGGATAATACGATCACTATGCAAGAACCAAAGTTGCTAAGAGGGGTGTTGGGGGTAGGACCATCGCCAAACCCTAATGGGCCAACTCGAAGATCAATAGCCTAGAACAAGGCCCAATAGTTGTTGTACAACCGATGATCCAAATAATTTACTCTCGATCCTTAAAGGGCAAATTAGAGTGGAGGAGAATGTGTAGTAGGAGAAGGCAATGAGTTAAGGGGTCTAGCTAGATCAACATGTTCGTGAGCGGTCGGAAGAGTTCATGTTAATCACGCTATCGCTTGTCCTCCTGTTGGGTTGCATCGCTAGATGGATTTCCAATATCATGTTTAGCGACTCGACCAATGAACTTTTAGAATAATGATGCCTTCATAATGAGAGTTAATATTATTGGTTATTATATGAAAAATAGGTTATTCTCGTGCTAATTTGCAGGATTTTGGCAACCCTACTATAGGGCTTCGGTGGTGAGTCTATGTATGCCATAAGTAGTTTGAACCGCAAAGTCTCATTTTCAGTGCCAATGAGTTCACTAGAAAGAAAATATCTTGTTTGATGTTGTGGAGATGTCTTACCCTTACAATGTCTTGCTGGGCCAAAGGGTTATGAAAAAGTTAATGGTTGTTATTCATCTTGGGTATTTATGTTTGAAGATGTCGGGGCCGGAAGGTTTTATCATAGTGTTTGAGGATCAAAATAAAGCCCTAAGGCTGGAGTTTGGTTTGACTCTTGGATAATGTCACATCTATGTCACCGAAAGGTACTTCGAGACATTACTAATCTAGCGTTGCCAACGACATGAAAATACATTTTAAAGATTAAACCTAGAGAAGGCGTCAAAGAGATGGTATAGATTCTTAACGATATGGATGAAACTGTTCTAGTTGTTCGAGATCTTGTAGTTCCTTCGAAACAATATTGATCTTTTTGCTTGGTCACCTAAGGACCTCTCGGGAGTAGACCAATCAATTGCTGACCATAGGCTGGATGTGGATCTGAAGTTCGCGATCATCATTGGTAGGATCTTTCATGAACACCTAACCTAACTACATTATACCAACACCAAGAGTAACAATACTAGTCCCTCCTCTGCAACCACACTTACCTAAAGGCTAAGTGGATGCTCATGTTACTCTATCAAACACAAGACCTTTGAATCTACCCCTAGTTTTCCCCTCTATTCCTCTTGGATCTCTCTAGTATTCTCCTTTTTTAAAAATGGCGAAGAGAGCTCTCCATGAGTTGTGCAACAACTATGGTCCTGTTTGGATCCACCCAACAAATTGTTACCTGACTAAATCAAGCAGGTGGACTAATGGAGGGACTATTTCTAGTTGACTACAGAACCAATTTCTTTCTTGTTAGTCCATCTAGAGGTGCAAATTCGGATTAATGATTTCATAAGAATGCAAAATAGTTTAATGCCCCTTATCCCCTTATCCATAATAATTAGTTCCGATATGGACTAATAATTAATTAGGGTTACATTTAACATTTCATGATAGATGAGACCAACAATTAGTCCAACCTCCAAACATGCATCTGACTAATTATTAGCTCACTAACTATCAGTCAACTGTTTATTGATTTAGAACTGACAACTAATTGAACAGATCCAAACAAGACCTATATATAGACAACAGTTTATAGCCATTGCCTAAAGTTTCATGCTGAAATTCTACCTATTGTATCATATGGTAACCTCGTCACTGTTTCTACCAGAGACTTTCCTTATATGGTTCCTTACTCTCCGGCGTCACCATACCTTACGATGACCATGTCGCACTTCATGACGATTACACCCTGTTCGGCACTTGTAGCATGCACCATGTGAGACTGCAAGCATACAAGTCAACGTAGTATGGCTTTTCCCCTAGAAGAGTATTCCAAGGTTTATTGAATCCTAGAACTAACAAGTAAACCATAAGCAATCAAAGTATTCCAAGGTTTCAACTAGAAGAAACCTAAACAACAGGCTACATGGTGAAACCGACGGCTTAACGCCACAAGTTTTGGCTCTTAAATTGAAATACTTTGATTATATGACAATTGGTACATAGGGGGCACCCACCGAGACGGATATGTAGTAGGGAGGCATCCTCCATCGACCTATACACGAGATCTAGGAAAAGAAAACAAATATGGGTCGGTTACAACTCGAACTCGGATTTCCTTTTCCGTAGCTCCGCCTTCCATAAATCATAACTCCCACTTCTGGAGTCTAAATGAGGCAAACTTGGATTGTATCTTGTAGCACTCTAAATTATCCACAATTCTTTTATTATTTTTATCTTCATATTCGGTGGCCTTCAAAATCCAAAACGTATTACAAGATAATTTGTTCCGATTCTGCAGTCTTCAATTTGGACCCCATATCTCCTAGCTCCAAAATCCAAATAATGACGATATAATGTGTTTTGGAAAGCTCTCGATGAGATGGTCAACTTTGGTATTCAACCAATTATCAATTGAGTCGTCTTGAATCCCTAATCCTCGTCGCAAAATGTTGCTACTCCGCGAAAATCTGAGATTTTCGGGAATATTTTTGGTGAGCCTCCTAGATGATTTGGAAACCAAGAAAATGAGTTTGGGTCTTGTTGGACTTCATGGACATCCAGGGAGTGCTTTAGGTGCCACGAGCTATGATTTTGACCCATTCACCCACTTGCATTATCTGTTGTATTTTACCTAAAATAACAGAAAGACATAAAAATACATTAAAGAAGCAAAACGTCATGATTAGTGGAAATAATCAATACAGTATGGTGAGTTATCGTCAATATATTAAGAAGATTTGGCACATACACATGGACATAGCAATCCTTACCTTGATCCATCTTCTAGTCCTTATCTTGGAGTCATCATCAATCACGAGGCGATCAATCACCATAGGTCATGTTGAGAGTAGAGATTAAGTTCTCTACACTCACAATATTTCGACTAGATGTTAGAGTCACATTTCATATTGCTATTAAATCACAAAAGCATTCATACCTTTAGAGTTATACCTTTGCACGGAGAATGAAGTTTGAATACTTCGTGTCGTCTGGATTGTAATGTGGTCAAGTGATTGAAGGGCATTGTCACTACGTCCATTTTCTTTTTGGAAAAATTGCTAATTGGTGATTGGTATGTTGTATATAGGTGTTGTTCAACTTATAAGGCACTCTTTTGGCCATTCTAATAGTTGAGAGAGAAACCAAAGTCAAGAAGAGAATAGAGAATAACTTATGCAATGGTTTGTAGGATGTTGGAACATGCCATTTTGAACTAGGTTATAATTTATGACGAATCGACACAGACCAAAATAGTAACTCGAGTACATCAATAAATGATCGTCTTGTAGATTTATTCAAAACCTAAATTTGGGTTTTATGCGATTTTATAGAAAATGGAAATACTTCATGATGATGAATCATCAGGTTAAGATCAATCTAAACCAATCCATTTTTTTCTATATACATATGACATGCCAACATTGGGCCACTCCCGCCAAAACAAAGCCTCAATTGACGATAGAATTATATGTCATGGATTCTCAAAATCCACTATGGCGAGACCTAATTACTATCTTGCCCCAACTTATAGGGATGCAAAATTTTTGAGTGATTACTACTATAATCCTAAGTATTTTATTGATCAGGCGTAAAAAGGCCATATTGGAGTTGACATCACAGACGCTCATAGCCACATCGGGCATGTCAACGTGCTGAAATTTAGTGACATTTTCTACAACGGAAAATTTACCATATCTTAGTGAAGTTCAGTCGATAATGCGTTTGATTGCCGGCAAATGGCCACTAACGATTTTTTTTTCATCACATGCTTATTAGGGACGAAAAGTTTTTGTCAATAATTTTTTTGTTACTAATAAAGTAATAAGTACAACTATACTAGGTAATGCATTCGCGACTAATAAGTATTGCACAGGTTAGTCAATTGCGAGATTATCTCGCTCTTGTGCATCATCCTAACAATTCCGAACGAGCTATTAAGGTTTCTCCAAGAGTTTCATCATCTCATACTAATAGTTTCCTTACCAAATTATGAAAATGTCACAAGCTAGCTATAATCGTGCAAAGATCTTGGTGTAAAATTATGCTGGCATCCCACAAAGCATGATCTTATTTCCCTACCAGAATTATCATTTTCATGCACACATTGCATCATATGTGGTCAACCATTTTCCTCTCTCGTCGTGGAAGTGTATCTAGGCCCCCTAGTGGGTTTTGGTGTTTTAATGACAACACGATTAAAGAACTAATGTAATTTGTTGAGTTGTAACTGGAAAATATCTTGTAAATTTATTATGAATAATATTGTATCAAGACATGGATGCATATAGATATTCTACATGTATATTATTGTATGCCATATGAAAAGGAATGTGATGAAGATGAAACTACATAGATGATCTATAATGAAAATCTTATGCCATGTGTCACACAAAGAAAAATGAAGCTTGGATGATATGTCACATATTGGTTATTGAAATTGTCACCATACAAATCTTGGTGGCTTAACTCTTGGCATTATATTCAAGCAATCAACACATATCACAACAAAGATTAATACAACAAAAAGGTGAATATCAAGCGTGCTATTGGATGATGCAAAGAAATGTGTGAACCATGATGATAAGTTGATGAAGGGTTAGCAAGGACTTGGCTACGATGCACCATACATTGGAGAAGGGCACCATACATTGGAGAAGGGCAAGTGGATGTTGAATTCGATGTATCAAAGAAGTCATGGAAGATTGCATATTTCCTAGTGTCAAATGTTTGTGAATGAAGAAAGAAAAAGGTGACATGGATAAAATATGGAGTTTTGTCTATCTAATGGTAAAATCTATGATCATCAACTCAAGGTGGATAATACTCAAGTGAAGAATTATTATCAGCCCTCAAGAAGCAAAATATGAAGTATTTCGATATATGGCTTTATCTCAAGCTCAAGTGGAGGAAAACTTGTTTTTATCTAAATCCCGAGTATAGGTATGTCGTACTATCGAGAGGGATGCAACATGTCTTGAATAACAATGTCGAAGTACTCAAAATTCTAGAGAGAAACCAATCTGAGTGACCTAAACCCCAATCCTTGTGTTCGCGCAGTTAAGGCGGTCGGGCCGCCCGATAAGGAGGTCGGACCGCCGGACCGCCTTGAACCGAGTTTCTAGGGGTAGTTCAAGGCGGTCAGGCCGCCCTATCAAGGAGGTTGGACCGTCTTGAACTAAGTTTCCTAGGGTCGGCTTTGAGGTGGTGAGTGTTTGGCCTTAGAAGTGAAGGGTAGTTAGTTTGGGTGTGATGAGCCAACAATTTTGTGGTTTGTGAAGGTTTTTTCGTCGAGTTGTTGGTTGACTCGTAAGTGCAAGGTGGTCGGGCTTCCTTGAGCCTGATAGCTCCAATAGCTAGTTTTTGAAACAACCTTTAAATAGCCCTCCACCACTCTCTTTGGTTGCTCGCTGGTTCTTGCCCGACTCTATAGCATTCCAACTGCCATTTGAGCTCTCTCCAACCTCTCATAGTCGATTCAAGTGATTTGAGCTAAATTTTTTAGTTGGGTTGAGAGATTTGAGTGTGTGAGCATAAGTGAGAAATTTCTAAGCCTTGAGCACTTTGAGCTACGTCAAGAAACACGTCATTAATTTGTTACTCTTAGAGGTGAAGCCTCCTAGACGGCTAACGTCGCCCTAAAGCTCCCAAGCTTGTTTGTGCGGGCTGTGATCTTGCCACCGATATGAAAAAGATCGAAATAGTGGATTGAGGGAAGTGGTTGAAACATCCGAGTTCAAGCGTGTCGATGGGCAGCTCAAGCTTCCTCAAATGGGGACGTAGGGGTCACCTTAGGGTGATTCCGAACTTCGGTACACAATTCGAGTGTCTCCGCCTCTCTTGTCTTTCTTATTGTTTTCTAGCTTATATTTGTGCTTCTGCTTCGATCTACTTTAGTGTGCTCATTTGTGTGTAGATAATTCGTGTATGTGCTGAGGAAAATCTATGGGGCATCACCTCAAATTTTAGTTAGAGCTAGAAATCAAATTTGGAGAGTTGACCTGTTTCTGCCTATGCAAGGCGGTCTAGCCGCACCGACAAGGAGGCCGGACCGGGTTGAACTAGAGTGCACAACTCTGCCCATGCAAGGAGGTCGGACCGGGTTGAACTAACTCTGTGTGAAAAAGTTTTACTATTTTTAGGCTTCACCTATTCACCCCCTCTAGGCGACATCGAGGTCCTTTCACGTTGTCGATGGGCTGAATCTCGAGCAGCCGACGACGGTGCAAGCTTCGAGTAATGCAACAGTGTTGTTGGCTGGCCACGATTTCTATTTAAATAATCATTTTTAATCTAAAATTATATAAAAAAACCGTCTCAAACTAAATTTTCAGGATCTAGACTTTTTTGTCACGCCATGTCACATGGCGTGATTCTATAAATCACGCTATATGGAATGGCGTGATCGTGTCCACGTCAACGTCGACCACCACGTCAATTTGGCGTAGACCGAGGTTTACCGTAATTACGCCATATGAGATGGCTTGATCTGGACTTGGTAATTTTCAAACGACTCGAACGCAGATCGGGAGCAACGGAATCATGCCAAAATATTTGGCGTTATTCGTAAAGGAATCACGCTATTTGGTATGCCATGATTCACTCTTCTCTCTTCAAAATGTCATTTTGAGGTGATGTCAGCTGACATCATCGGGTTAATTTTTTTTAAAAAAAACTCTATAAACTATGCATATAGTGTCGATTTGAATTCCGTTTTCACCATTATGTTCTACGCGACGATACGAACAGAACTAGATCTCACTTCCATACGTTTCGAAGTTTTTTTTCCATAACCTGAATGACTACTGCATGTACAAGTGGAATTTAGGTTATGAAAAAAAAAAATCTTTGAAACATATGAAAGTGGGATCTAGTTTTGTTCATCTCGTCGCGTAGAATACAATGGTAAAAGCAGAATTCAAATCGAACATTGAGTCGGACTCAATAGAATTGGATCCATTCCAAATAGCAAGAATTAGGATTCTTGATCTCTCTCAATCTCTCTTTCAATTCGAGGATCCAAAGAAGTGTTTTCATAGTCATCTCCGAACATTTGCCATCTCCGAATATTTTGATTTTCTTTTTCTGTGAATGTGACATTGGATCTAGAAATTTTCCTTTTCAACATAACAATTTTCAATCTGGTGAAAATGAAATTAATATAAGTTATATGTATTGTAGACACCAGATGAAGCAATGGTTTGTCCAAACTTTAATAAATCATAGGGCTAAAGAGAGCCAAAAAAGGATATTTCATGTATAATCCTGCAAAATCTCGAATGTTATCCGTTCCGAGTACGTAGACCAAATAATACAATGCAAGCAAAGTCCTAGATTCATGGAGATGTAGAACGAGGAACGGATGAAGATATTGTATTGGCAAGAATGTTAGACCATAAAGAAGCTATCATATCTCATTTAAGTTGGGCAAGCCTCTTCCTAGGATTCCATACCTTGGGCCTTTATGTTTATTACGACGTCATGCTTGCTTTTAGTACTCCAGAAAAGCAAATCTTGATACGTTCCCAATGTGCTTATGATGTAGCACCCGGTGAATCTTTAGCTAGCGTGTATCATCTTACGAGAATACAGTATGTTATAGATAACCCAAAAGAAGTATGCATAAAAGTTTTTACCCAAAAGGATAATCCTAGAATTCCGTCTGTCTTATGGGTTTGGAGAAGTGCCGATTTTCAATAACGCGAATCATTGCATGTAGAGTTTGTATATAGTTTTAAATTTTTTTTAACTTGATGTGAAATGACATCAGCTAAAAGTGACGAGATTTGGAAGAGAGAAGAGTAAATCACGCCAAACCAAATGGCGTGATTTGTTTATGAATCACCAAATGGTTTGGCATGATTCAATTGCTCCCGATCTGCGTCCGAGTCGTCTGAAAAATACCAAGCCCCGATAATGCTAGCTCATATGGCGTGATTGTAGTCAACCTCAGTTTACGCCGAAATCATAACAGCTAATTGATCTCTCTAAAAGAAGTACTTCCCTCCAATGTCATAGAGCAATACAGAACAATTCTTATTTTAAAGACTGCAAGGGGAAGATGAACCTCCCCTGTACATATTGCATTTCACAAAACATGGTTTAGCCATGAAACATCTTTGCATGCTAATTTCATCTGCATAGTTCTTCATCAAAATATGATTTGAAGAATAAAGCTAGTCTTCATTTAGCTGAACAACCTGGTATTGCACAATGTCAATATGGATGCACCAACAATGTCTTGTACTCCTGCGTCCATTAATCTTTTAGTAAACCACCACAAAAAAACTAAAGTGGTGTATAAATCAAAGAAAAGAAAATATGTTCTGCTCAAACTTAGATTTGTCTAGACAACTGATGATGTATAGTTAAATTTTATTTTTTTCAGTTAATCTGAAACCATGTCAAGTTCAATGGGTTACTCTTAGATCCATGTTAAATTACTCAACGAAAAGCAAGTTAGATGTGTTACTGCTCGACTGCATTATAGTGTAGCTGATATGGGTTTATCTTTTGTTGTTCAGAAGTAGTAAGCATGTAACAAAAACCATGGTCTTGGCCCATAGCTCATTACTTCCATGCGGAAGTTACAGATCGAACTAGGAGACTGACGTAATTTATATTCTCCTCACGAACTGTCAACAAACCTTCAGATAAAAAGAAAATATGCAGCTAAACCAGGATATTCATTAAACACATACCAATATTAATGTAGGAACAATAGCATGTCACTTGAGTCGTTCATGACCATCACAGTCACATCATGCAACACCAAACTAACCAATTAAGATCCATTAATCAAAGAACAGTGATCATGTCATAGGAGAGAACAATGGTTTTTACCTTCACTTAGCAAAGAGCCTAAGACAGTGAGTCTATTTGAAACTCAACACGGTCACAAACGTCAATGATTGAGGTCATGCTCGAATCAGAATCTATTGAAGATTCAAAGACAAAAAATTAGTTGATAATCTAGGTAAAAGCTTAGGAAACAAAAATTATATGTTAAGTTACCAGATGCTCGAAACCAATCCTGCAAGCATATGAGTGCCTCAGTTGTCTCTGTGGTTAATTTACTGTGATGATCACCGATACTTGTCTCTTTTGTGCAGAGATTCGTCTTCGACGCAATAATTAACATAGGCATCGCCAGCACATCCAATGCTATGCGAGAAAGTGTAGGGTATATGGGTGAGTAAACCATCCACCATTTCAATATGTCAAACTCCACATCTTTTTTAATTGGGCTCTCATTCAAGTATCTATCTATTCTGTAGACACATGAATATTGTTTCGAAGATGCTGATACCAGTCAGCAAATGGGCCATTATCTGCCTCAGCAATCATATCCATCTCCTGGTCACATCCACGTTGTGTAGGCTCAGCATTACAGTCATTCAACTGAGAGGTGTACTCATCAAACAGCCCAGTTAACACTCTATCCACTCTCTTAAGACATTTATCAGCACTAGTATCAAAAGCTTGGTTGAGATGAAACTCAACAAACATGTACTTGAACCTTGGATAAAAAATAACAGGAATGGACAGTGGTATGTATGATTTCATCCAATATCTGTTGAATGTCTTTGTCATCGCTGTTACCACCATTCTAACATTTTTATCGACTGCAGAAGCTTCTCTATCCAAAGCTAATTTGACTGACCATACCACATGAAAAATCAGGTTTGAGGTACGAGAGTGAACAATTGCCACAATGGCCTCAAAGCATGCCTCCAGCAATCTACACAATACTCCCACCCGTTCCCACTCCTCAAAAGAGGGAGCATATGTGTAGTTTGCATCCTTCAATGCCAATGAATTAAATGCAGTTCTGAACTCTAAAGCCATCTTGAGCGAACAATATGTTGAGTGCCAACTGGTGGGAGTATCCAAAGTGGGCCAATGTTCATATGAAATGCCATCTTCTGCAATAATTTCCTCAAATGTTTGCATTCTAGACTCTGATGATTGGATGTACTTGACACTCTTACGTATCTTGCTGAGAATTGGATCAGCAAAACTCAATCCATTGTTAACTATAAGATTTATGGTGTGTATTACACAACTGTTATAAAACAACTTTCCTTCTAAAGGTAGAACCTTCTTTTGCAACAAATTGTGCTTCAACATGTTAACAATTATATCATTAGTTGTGTCATCACGAAATGTAATCGCAAATATTGTTTCAACAATATTCCATTCCTGAATGCATTTAATGGCACGTAAAATTATCACACAATTATATGGCTTTTCCACAACAAAGAACTTTATTATCCTCTTTTGCACTTTCCAATCAGTGTTGACAAAATGGCACGTGACACATATGTATCCTGTTGTTTCGTTCATGGTCAATGTGTCAATGGCCAATGAAATCCTGCAATCTCCACTATTTAAGATCTCCTGCAGGACCAATTTTTGCTGTTCAAAACTGCCAATGTAGTTGTCCCATGCCATTTGATAACCTAGGGTGAATCCTGTCAATTGACAAAATGCATTAGTTTTTGGATCTGAAGCTGTGGATACAGGTGCATATTCCAAATAAAATTGGGCATTGCAAATTATAATGTGTGGTATAGAGAACACCCAACACAACAATATGGTAATGTGCAAAAACAGAGATTTTCTGACAATTTCCTTGTGTGCATCGATTATAAATGAGATTGCTCAATAAACTGAAAAGCAATAGAACAAGATAACAAACATTTACATTGTGTTGTATTTCAGGTATGTATGGTGTGCTTCACATTCTGATAACTAGCATAACAAATGGCACACAATATAGCTGAACAATATTAAAGTTAACCACCGACAATATGATTTTCTTTTATCATAACATCGATGAAGTTGAATTCTTTGTAAATTCATAGGAACTACATAAGGATAATGGTTATATTTCACAAGAAGAAAAGCTATGCTACAGGTTGGTTACTAGAACTTCAAAAACAAACCAATTACAACACGTTTACATGTCAAAATGTTCAAGGTGTGGAATGTTTGCAAAACAAAGATCATGAACACATGGAAGGAAACAAACTCTATCTGTTTGGCAATTCACATAATAAAATCATTCTACAATGATAGAATAAATTAATAAACAAGATATCTCTTAAGATGTGCATAGTTCATAACTAATGAAGCCGTATGTTAAATTGATATGCTAAACAGAGCAAGCAAATGCCAACTAGTACTGAATGATTGGACAAAGAAAAGTAAAATTACCTTTACATAAATAGAAACTTCTATAGGGATAATAGGCACAGGCGGTGATAAAACCTCTTGTGCCAATGTTCCTAAATTGCATCGACTCAAGTTGGACCATCAGGCAACCAACATCTGTCCTCACAAATATTGCATTACCATCTTCATCATACCCATGAATTATCACCTTCCCTCGGTGCTCCTGGACAACCTAGTGATCTCTTCCAGCTTAACAGCCTTCCTTAGCACCCATGTGCCAACACCATCATAACTGACCTTCCTATCCCACATATCCAAGGTATCATGTGTCATAACAGCGAGGCCAGTGCCACCATCCTCTGACAAGTACAATTTGATAGTTGTAATCAGGTGGATTATACAATAGAACAGATGGAACATTGATTGTAGCAAGGCTCGACCTAACCAGATCAAACTCAAGTATGCCGTCGCAGGCACCATCAATGTTATATATCAACCAGTATAGGGAATCCCCAATAAGAGTACTAGAAGTGGTTATATTATCCCGGAGGCCAATCTTCACGGACCGGAAATCACCCCATTCACGGGTCTCGGATGAGTACACGCAAGCAAACGCGTGTTGGTCGTCGCTGTTGATGCATATCAGAACCACCTGGAAAGTGCTCGAGTGGCAGTCCCTTCCGTGCACATGGCCTGGGTCGTGGCCGGCGCACGGAACTGCGCCGTTGCATACAGTTGTCCCCGCGACTCGGAGCTTTCTCGGCGTGGCGACGCAGCGGAGATCGCCGGTGGATGGATCCCAGACGATGAGCTCGCGGCGCGAGTAGTTGAACACGAGCACGCGCCCGTGGTAGACGCCGAAGAGGCCCCACCGGTCGCCCACATTGTGCCACAGGAGGAAGCGATGGGTCGGGATGGCATCGGGAGGGTCCAGCACGGAATGGAAGGTGGGGTGGTCGTAGCGGTCCATAAAGACACCGAGGAGGGGCGGCTTCGGTGGCGGGCGCGGTATCGGCGGAGAAAGCTAGGGCTAGAGGAGAGGCGGCGCCACATCTTGCAGACGGAGCCCGCGCGGGCTAACGAGGACGGCTGCGGCGGCGACGACGAGTCATAGCTGCGAGTGAAGGACGGTGACGCTCGGTCTTTGGAATGCAGAATGGGATTCTCCGCCTCCTCCTATATGAACGGAAATTTAGGGTTCTAGCCCACTACGAGCCCGATAGACCTATATAATGTACGAGTGGCCCTGGCCCATTAGAAATCAGTTGCCATTTTTTCTATTTCCATTTTTTAATCTTTTTCCGTGAAGTTTCTTTTTTAGAAAAGATTTCAGTAACTTAGAATACCTTAAAAACATCATGAACAACAGATTTGTGTTCCATGCCTTAAGTTTGAATGATGTTGGCGATTAGTTAGTTTGAATCTTGTGCCTTATCTCTCTAAAATTTTAGGTTGTCTGTTGCATTCGGTAAAATGATTACTACTTTGTATGTGACACGAAAGAGAAATGCTCTCGCGACTGGTCGCGCTTAGGTCCCTTTGGTACAACTTCAACTTGAAATTATAGGTCAAGCAGTACCAAAGAGTAAGGGTGTGTTCGTTTCCTCCCCTCTAAAATTTAGCACTGTCACATCAAAAAGAATCTTATTATTTATGAATATTTCGATCAATTTAATGACAAAATCCTATTGACCTAATTTTCGAGATGAATCTAATGAGCTTAATTAATCTATATTTTGCTAAAGTGATGCTACAGTAACCGTCTTCTAATCACGACTTAATTAACCTCATTAAATTCGTCTCGTAAATTAGTCTAGAGGCCTGTAATTTGTTTTATAATTAAACTTTATTTAATACTCTTAAATAATAAGATTCTTTTTGATGTGACAACTCTAAAATTTAGACCCAGGAAACGAACACACCCTAAGTTGGAAGAAGTGCTTTTAGGCATAAGCTGTTGTAAGGTGTTTTCATTTTTGTACTAGGTGATGAAGCTGGAAATAGCAACTTTTCACAGCTCACACTCACAGCATTATTTCTAAACAGACAGACATAAGCTGAAATAAGTCGGATAAACTGTTTTGACCCATAATCCAGAGCTGAAGCTGTTTTTTTATGAGCTGAAGCTCTACCAAAGAGACCCTAAAACACCAACGCACAACGGAGTGCGGCCCAGCCTTACTTGTTCGTGAGAAAGGAGGATGTCATGTCACGACATCAGCAAATAAACTATTTAGTTTGTTGTTTTGAAAATACTATAGATTCTATATATGATGTCTAATTTCAATTCCGTTTTCACAGTGTGTTCTATGTGACGAGACGAACAAAACTAGATCCCACTTGCATATGTTTCGAAGAATTTTTTTATAACCTAAATTGCTATTACACATATAAACATAATTTGCTACATAACCGAATATTATGCTACATTTTGTGTCCCGCGTGTAGCATGCCACCCAAGACCAAGGGGAGTGTTAGCACATTTTATGGACCGAGTTGTATGTAATACATAATATTATTAATTTGAGTACATCATATGATAGCACCTTGTATCCTAACTATAGCAACAATTTCTGGCCATGGTATATGGTAGTGTGCTAATATATTATACAAAAAATATAATTATACAGTAGTAATTTTAGTTCATAATATCATGGCAACAAACGAGCTCATGTTTAGGAAATCGTACACTTATTTCTTATTTACTTAGTAACAATTTGGAGTATATTTCTATAGCAATTTTTATTATACTCCCTAGTAATTTTGTCCACAGTATACGAGCAAAAACATAATTAGTAGCGACATTCTATTCATGATTTGATAGTATATCAACTTTGATATGTTACTATAGCTCGAAAAGATTTGCTATATTAGGTACAACTAAATTTGTTAGCGCAACATTCACATATTTGATGCTATGTAATGGTATCGTACTAAATTTAGCTTATGGTATGACAACAACAATTTGCTACTAAAGATCGAAGGAAATTTGCTGCCAGAGATCAAAAATAATATGCTACTAAAGATCAAAGGGAATTTGCTACGAGAGATCCAAAAGAATTTGCTACTAAAGGTCGAAGAGAGATTGCTACTAGAAAGTCAAGAGAATTTGCTACCAAAGATCAAAGAGAATTGCTACTAGAGATCTAAGCTACTAAACAAAATTTGCTACTAAAGATCGAAGAGATTTTGCCACTAAAGGCCAAAGAGAATTTGCTACATAGAGATTCAAGAGGATTATCTAGTAAAATGTCGAAAAGGGTTTGCTACTACATGTCCCAGTTTGGTCTTGGTAGCTTATTTGCGGCCTCCCAAAAATTTTATAGCAAATTATGTTATATATGTAGTAGCAAATTTGGGTTATAATTTTTTTAATAAAAAATATATGTAAGTGAAATCTAGTTTTGTTCGTCTCATTACGTAGAATACACCGGTGAAAACGAAATTAAAAACAGATATTGTATTGCATAGTTATAATGTTTTAAAGTAATGACATACCCACCGGACCACGACGGTTCGCGCAATCGGCTAAATGGGCGACCGGTTGCGCGTTAACCGTGTCCGATAGGAAACACTTGTTACAAATTAACAAAAGCCTGAAAAGCTTTCCTGATATTTTTCAGACTTATAAATTATGTTAAGGGTGTATAATTCAACATAGGCCAATGAAGCTAGATATTTCGCTAAATCTAGGTGTGTTATATTCAACTAGGTAGGGAGGCACGCTCCGCCGCGCTAGTGAGTCATTGGTGAATTGATAAAAAATTTTCTAAGTTTAGAATTGTGCCATCAATAATTGAGGAGAGAAATTTTTGATTTCATGGTAATGTATAAAAAAATTAAAATTTAGCAAGAGCTATAGGTCCCAATAGTTGCACATACACATAATCTATTTTTATTTTTTTCTTTATCTGTTCTCCAATTGCCACAATTAAAAGAAATTTGTGTAAAATTTGTATGAGATATGAACGTTGTATGTTTATAGGTTGTCCAAATAAAAAATTCAAGTACTTTTTAGTATAAAAATAATCAAGTTTGAGTGATACAGAAAAGGATTGCGGATTTATGGAATAAAGCAAGGAGTTTTCTGCAAAATGATGATAAAACACGTGGAACCATACTCCTCCACATATATATGGATCTTATCCCCCACCCCAGCTGCCTTCGTCTTCTTCGGCAGAAACCCTCTGTTTCCCGTGTTGCCATGGAGGAGGCCACCATGCCATCCAGCCCCTCCCGCCCACCGCACGGCGCCCCCCCTCTCCCCGCAGCAACGCCCCTCCCTCTCCTGCCTCCATCTCTCCGGCCCGGCAGCGCTGGCCCTCCCTTTCCTTGGCACACGCGGCGACGCCGCTCCTCTTCTCAGCTCGCGTGCGACGCGGCCTCCTCCTCTCTCCCTCGGGCGCACGCCGCCACCGCTCTCCCGCACCGACAACTCTCCCTCCATGTCTTTCACCCCATCCGCGTGTCTGCACCCCCTTCCTCTTTCCCCCTGCTCGCCACCGTCATGGTGTCCGATTCGACATTGTCGGGTGAGGTGGAAGGAGCACCTGGCGATTCGACGGTCCGCGTCGGGCTACCCAGCCTCCCGTTGCTGGGCCGGAGACCGATGGCCTACACGGGCCACCGACGTTGAGCCGGCGACGTGTCCACCCGGGCGACCACCACGCCAACCGAAAAACGGCGTGGCACGCGCGGAGGGCGGCCACGTCCGTCGGAACGCTGAGGGGAGGCGGATTCCTCCCACTATAAGCTTTAGACGATGACACTGAAAAGATATGATGAGTAAATAGCATGCATTTAAAACAGAAATTAAAACCTGAGAATCCTGCAGTCCAATCTACAGCCTCGACACAAAACAGGTCAAAGCACAAGATTATAGTTCTGTTCCACCATTAATGAAACCAAGATACAAGCAAACGAACAGTCGGTATTAATCAACGATATTAACCAGCATAACTTAAGTAATCGTCTTTAATAAACTCATAAGTCATGGACTTCGACAAAAACAAATTAGTTTAGACAACCATTCGCTGGAATGGCATTACATGGTTTTTTTGCGTACATGCACAAAACGATCTATTCCGACACCAAATGGGAGTGCCCAAGCCAACAAGACATTCCTGCATCTTTTCAATGGATTAAGGTCTACCTACCTGCATGAAAAATGCAAATGAGCACGATTTGTGTATTTCAGCAATAAAATGAAACACAAAAATTGTCAAACTTATCATCAAGGTTGAGTTACCCTACACCAGCAAAATATACCGTTAAATTATCTTCTTTTTTTTTTTTATAAAAGTAGGTTTATATTAATTAGCCAAACCAGGGGATTACATAGGCACCTATGAGTAAGGTGCTAGCAACACTGCACGACAGCAGTACACACACGGATCTAAATTCAAAACCAGACGGTCCTGCCAAAAGTAAACACGAGTATACAGCAATTAGGTCCAACTCGATGGTAGCGAGGTCGTTGGCGCAGCTCCGGCGGCATCGGCGATCGGAGGACGCCGGACGGAACGGCCTCCATGGCATCTGTGGAGGTTGACGCAGGAGCTCAATACCGGCGTGAAAGCTCGTCATCGATGGCTGAGATATGGTTGAATATGCACCGAGACGCATAAGAGCGGTATCGCTGACTTCTAGGGTGAATGGAGCTAGGCCTTCTTTCTTATGACCTAGTCGAGCTTGGCGTTGTGGCTTGGATGCTGCTGCATCACATAGTTGAGTGGGGCTACTAGGAGCCCAATCCACCAAAGGCCCGCAGAGGCCCGACTCGGGCCGATCTAGGGCCTAGCCCAGCCCACCAAGACTAGAAGCCAGCCCCGGCGATGGGCTTTGACTCGGCGGCGTAGGGGCAGCGGCTATAGCCGTGGAAGGAGCGGCACCCACGAGCCCAGCGAGGTGGCCTCCCTCAGCGGTGCCAAAACCGTCGGCGCCCGCCGGTCGGCCGGGGAGGTCTCCCGCGACGGCGGCGCCGGAGAGGCCGAACAGGGCGGCGAGGCGTCCTCCTTGGCGAGGGCCCAAGAGATCCAAGAGGGCGGAGGCGTGCAAGGCGTGGAGCAGGCTCAACGGCGGCGCATGGGAAGAGACCGCGAATCCGTTGCGGAGGGCCACCGGTCCGGGCTCGGGCGGCTCGGATCTAGTGGAGGAGGCTGGGAGCAGGCGATGGGTGGATCTGGTGGAGTGATGGAGAGGGGAAGATGGGAATGGGGTGTCCAAGTGGAGGGGAAGGACGACGGCGCCATCTCCACGGCGAGGCGCACCGGATCTCCGGCCGGAAGCTATTAGTCCGACGAGAGGAAGCCGGAGGAGGTGAGGACCGCCATGGAGGGGAGCGGGAATGGAAAGGGAAAGACGGCGACCTATAGCTACTTTATTCGAGCTCACCTTCAAATCCGGCCAGGCAACGACGAAGCACGTCGTGAAGCCGATGGCTAGCGCGACGGTGACGAAGAAAATTGACCGGAGAAGGTGGCGACGGCAGCAAGTAGCCCACTAAGGCATAACTGCAGAAACACTAAAAAACCTAGACTACTGGGAGAGGGGGCTTGACTTCAAATCCAAAATAATACTTTTTTTGCCCTAAGTATAATAAAATTTTTCATCTCCTTCCACCATCATGAAACACAAAATTAGTGACAGTATGATATGAATACATTTCACCCCAATGCATCCAGCTATGTCATTTTAAGATACCAAAGGAATAAGTAACTACAAATCAAAGAAATAAGATTCAGATTTACTTAAAACACTGACCTGTGAATGGAAGAAATTGTGTTAAACAAATATTCTTTTTAGCTTCAAATAATGTCAAAACAATTACAGGGCAAAGGAACAAGTAAAGTAAATTAGTGCTAGTCTGGATAGGGATTATACGAGGCAATGTGCAATGCAAACTTGCAAAGAGGATGCATCAAACACAAAATATCTTTGCACAAGTGGGGTGACTCAACCATTGTGCCAAGCCTATTCTTCAGGGGCTAGTTTCGTTGCTGTCCTCGTCCGATTTGCCTAAGCCTGAGGCCCTGTTTGGGGGAGCTTTTGCTAGCTTCTGCATTTCCAAACCGTGAAAAGACGCAGAAGCTCCCCCAAACGGTTCCACAGAAAAAGCCACAAAAGCACGGTACGCAAAAGCCCATAGTCATTACAACTAGAAGCGAAAAAGTGACTCTCGCGATGCTTCTGCAGCTTCTCTCCTTCATCCGCGTCACACGCCCATCGCCGCCAGCCTCCGCTCCCTTCCGCGTCCCGCGTCCGCCGCTGCTTCTATCTCTATCGGCGCCTCGCTACGGGCGAGCTCAAGCCTCATGGGATTGACCGATCGAGGACGGCGGCGGCGGTCTTGGGGAGGGAGAGGTTGCAGATCTGGTGAGGACGACCTGAGGTACCATCGGAGCTGAAGGCCGTCGCGGCATCCTCCTCTCCTCCCCGACCTTCATGCCTCTGCGGTGGGTGGAGCTGAACCGTTGCGTTGTCGTCCTCCTCCTCGAGCTTGATGCAACCATGGAGGACTAGCGGGTGGAGCTGGGATGGGCAATGCCACTGCTGAATGCTATTGCCTCGTCGTAGCAGCACGAGAAAAAGCAGACGCCAAACACGCCTACACTTTTGGGAAATGGGCTTTTGGGAGCCGGACGACAGCTGCTTCTCCGAAACGTGTTTTTTTGCAAAAGCGGAGAAGCCTCCGCTCCCCCAAACAGGGCCTGAGAAATGTATGGCCTCAACAATACGGTGTTTGGTTGGAGCCCTGAGTACATGTCTAACTCAGGCACGTGTGTGTCGCTGCCTTACGTGCCTAGCTCTTCTCCCTCTTCGTGCATCTTGAGCTACCGCTGCCACCCTCCGTCTGATTATGCAGGCTGCATCACCTGCTTGCCGGCATCCTCCCGTCTGGTGAAGATGACAGCCTCGGCAACGGTCAGCAGAGCAAACCTGAGGTCATCCGCTCCGGAAAGCTACAGAATTATTCCTTCAGTTCATGTCTGATTCATGCACTAGTGCATTTCCTGATTGATTCTCGACATAGATTAGCAATCCAACACGCCGTAATTGTAGTTTTCGCCACCATCGATGACCTTTTCCCCCTTTTCAACTGTAAGATGCAAATCCACAAATTTTGCAGCACAAACTATGAAATCGACTAGATGGATTATACCTTTATCTTCTAAGCACGCTAAGGAATCCATTTTGACTGTAACAGGCATTAATCGGGCTAGGCGTCGCCAGCAGCGTTCGATCTTCTGAAGGCGGAAGACTGTCTATGGACAGGAAGAGGAATAGGGAGTGAAACAGAAAATTAAAGTTATGTGTTTCCTTCGATAAAATGTAATTTTTACTTCTACGTTTTCTCATAAGGCATATCTTGCAACCAAACAGTTTCTTCTTCAGCATGCCTGTCGAGGCAGTGGCATTATAACTGATCAGGCACCAATTTTCACCAGGCAAAATGGTGAGGGCAGCAACCAAACTAACCCTCAGTGCTAGTCTGCTTTATATCTAACTAACCTAGCCACTGTTGTAGAATCAACAATCATGCAGCAGAAACCACACCGCTGCTGCTGTTATTTCTAAATGTCCGTCCAATGTGTTCTAAATTTTGGATCAAAATTTTGGACCCAAATATTTGCTCTCTTTAGAGGAGTGGTTCACACATCATTTTTGATAACTCAGGTATTACTACATACTACAACATAAACAACTTGGTGGAATAAAAGAAAATATACAGTTTAACAAAAAGAAATCTGTTGACAAGTGCAATATGAACCAACAATTATCTAATAAAACAAGAATAACAGTAATTATGTCAGAACAGAAAAAGGTTTTGTTACCTTAGTCAAGACATAGTGCCTCAATTGAAAATTCATCATGGTCACTAAAATCAGAGATTGACCTCATGCTTGTAAGAGAACCTAGTTAACAACAGAAAATGTAAAGACAAATTAGTATCAGATAATTAATCTAAAATCTACATGGGAAAATGTCTATGTTAAACTACCAGATGCTCGAGACCAATCATGCAGGCATATGAGTGCCTCAGTTGTCTCCACAGTCAAACTGCTGTGATGGTCACTGATAGTTCGCTCTTTCATGCTGAAACCCGACTTTGATACAACAGTAGACAGAGGCATTGCCAGCACATCCCGCGCTATTTTAGCAAGGGTAGGATATATGGGTGAGCGTACCATCCACCACCTCAGTATGTCAAGTTCCTCAGATTGTTGAATTGGGCTTTCATTCAAGTATCTATCTAGTTCTGTGGACATTTGGATATTATCACTAAGATGCTGATACCAATCAATGAATGGGTCATCATCTTCCATAGCCATTGTTAACATCTCCGAGTCACATCCATGTTGTGTGGGATCAAAATTACTGCCATTCAATTGAGAAGAGTATTCATCAAACATCCCTTGTAATACCATCCACACTCTCTTAAGATATGTGTCGGCATCAGCGCCAAATGATTGTGTGAAACGAAATTGAAGAAACATGTACTTGAACCTTGGATCAAAAACTACGGGAATGGATAGTGATACATATGACTTTATCCAAAACTTGTCAAAGGTCTTTTTCATCCCTTTTACCATCTCTCCAATAGTGTTATTCATGTTCGAAGCTTCTCCATCCAAGGCTAACATGATTTTCCATATCGCATGAAAATAGAGGTTTGAGGTCTGGCATGAGCTAGAAATTGCCCGAGTGGCCTCATAGCATGCCTGCAGCACTCTAAACACCACTCCCGTCTGTTCCCACTCCTCAAAAGAGGGTTCATTTGTGTAGTTTGTATCCTGCAATGCCAATGAATGAAATGCATTTCTGAAGTCCAAAGCCACCTGGAGCAACCAATATGTTGAGTTCCAACAGGTGGGAGTATCCAAACAAGGCCACTCATATGAAATGTCTTGTTCTGCAATGATTTCCTCAAATGTTTGCATTCGAGACTGCAACGATTCGATGTATTTGATACTCTCACGTATCTTACTAACAATTGGATCAACAAACCTCAATCCATCATTAACTATAAGATTTATAATGTGTGCTGCACAATGGTTGTGAATCAACTCTCCTTCCACAGGTAGAACCTTCTTCTGCAACAAATGGTGCTTCAGCATGTCAACCATTATATCATTGGCTGCAGAATTACCCATCGTAATCCCAAACATTTTTTCTTCAATATTCCATTCCTGTATGGATTTAAGAACAGCACTGAAAATTTTCAAACCATCATGTGGCTTCTCCACAACAAAAACTTTTATTATCCTCTTTTGCAATTTCCAATCTGTGTTGATAAAGTGACATGTGAGGCACATGTATCCCAGAGTTTCATTCAAGTTCAATGTGTTGATTGTTACTGAAATCCTACAATCTGCACTTTTCAAAACATCCTGTTGGACCAACTTTTGCTCTTCAAAAGCTGTAATGCAGTCACTCCAAACCATTCGATGATCTAGAGTGAATCCTGTCACGCAACAAAAGATGTTAGATCTCAACTTGATTCTTTTATTCGTCAGTACTGCAGTCATTATTAATTAAGTAGATGACATTTAGGACAGCTAAAAGTTCGAATCAAACTAGATTTCTTATTCTATATATGTCATATATTTAAAACAAAGGCTGTATACTCAGTAAGGTTGAAGTGATAACAAATGAAATAGAAAATCACAAGTTAAAATTTGATAACAGTTACCAACAATATTACTCCCAACCCACCTCCGCCGCACACACATAGGCCCTGTTCGTTTCCTGCCACCTAAAATTTAGCACTGTCACATCAAAGAGAATCTTACTATTCATGAATATTTCGATCAATTTACTGACAAAACCATTTTGACAGATTGATGCTAATTTTCAAGATGAATCTAATGAGATTAAGTAATCTATTTTTTTGCTAAAGTGATGCTACAGTAACCATCTTCTAATCACGACTTAATTAACCTCATTAGATTCGTCTCGTAAATTAGTCTAGGGGCATGTAATTTATTTTATAATTAAACTTTATTTGATACTTCTAAATAGTAAGATTCTTTTTGATGTGACAGCTATAAAATTTAGAAAAGAAAAGTCGTGACGATAGGATATTGTTCGGAACTTATCTACGAACACACCCGTAGATAAGTTCCGAACAATATCCTATCGTACACCAATTAGAAAGTTTAGCATTCAGTTAACTGCTAAAGCAAAAGAAAAGTGATTTAAAAGATGAGCAACTCAAGAGGTGTGATTCAAAAGTTTCATAATGTACATATCAGAGCGAAATTGCATCACGCTTTTTATACCAATAAAAACTAACACTCGGATATATTTTGCTTGCCTTTTTGGTAAATCCAAATCCACAGAAGATATAGGAAAATGATTAATATTTCATAATAAAAAGAAAAGCACTGCTACTGCTGCTGGGCTAGAGTTATGGAAATGAACCATTAAGTGCAGAAAACATGTCCAGTGCATGTCTACCATCAGCTCTTGCTGTATAACAACTAGCAGAACAAAGTACTGCACAGAATTGTATTTCTAAAGAAATCTAGGAACAAAGGGCAGAGCCAAATTAATTGTTCCACCTAACAGGGAATAGAAAATTTGTGATTATTATACAATTACAACGACCAAGTACTGAAAATGATTCGGCAACAAATTCCAAAGTACCTTTGCATGAATAAAAGCTTCTGTAGGGATGATAGGCACAGGTTTTTTTGAATTGCCTTTTCCCAAGATTTTTGAACTGCATAGACTCAAGTTGAACCATGAAGCAACCAATGTCTGTCCTTAGAAAAATCACATTATCATCTTCATCGTAACCATGTATTAGCATGTGCCCTCTCTTATCCCTAGACAGACCAGTGATCTCTTCCAGCTTAACAGTCTTCCGCAGCACCCAAGCCTCATCACCATCGATACTAACCTTCCTATCCCACATGTCGAAGGTAAAGTTTGTTGTAACAGCTAGACCAATACCGTCATCCTCTGCAGGTACGATTTGATAGTTGTAACCCGATGGGTCATGGATCATACGATGTGGAAATTCAATCAAAGATAGACTCCGCTGACCCAAATGAAATTCAAATATTCCAACTTCAGTGCCGTCAACCAGCCAGTAGAGAGAATTCCCAATAAGGATACTGGGTGAACTCATATTCTCCGCATATGGGATTGCAACTGAGCTGAAATCTCCCCATTCACCAGTCCCAGATGAGTAAACCGAGGCAACTGCTCGTCTCTCATCTTTAGTGATGCCTATAAGGACCAGCTGGAAGGGGGTGGAGTGGCAATCCCTCCCGTGTACATGGCCCTGGTCACCCGAGGTGCACATTACCGCACCATTGCGTACAATCGTCTCCTCATCACGGAGCTTTCGCGGCATGGCCACGCAGCGCCGGTCCCCGGTGGCGGGGTCCCACACAATGAACTCGCTCCGTGTGTAGTTGAACACGAGGACGCGCCCATGGCGGACGCCGAGGAGGTCCCAGCAGTCACCCTCATTGCGCCACACAAGGAAGCGCCGGTACGGGATGGCATCGGGAGGATCCATCAAGGAATGGAAGACTGGATAACCCGAGTAATCCATGAACACGCCGAGAAGGGGCGGCTCCAACTGGCGGGCGCGGTAGCGGCGAATGAAGCCGGGGCTGGAGACGAGGCGGCGCCAAATCTTGCACACGGAGGCCGCGCGGGCGAGCGAGGAGGGCTGGGGTGGGAGCCGCAGCAGGATGTCCGCGAGAAGGTCTTCATCTTCCAGAACTAGCAGCGTCGCCACCATTGAGCTGCATCCACCGCGGTGGCGGCGGCGGGTCATGGCGACGAGTGAAGACGGTGGCGGCGGCGATGCGAAGCGGCGTTTTGCACTGCTGCTCATTCTAGGCCGGGTTCCTTATAGGAGTAATTCTATAATTTCTTTGGGCCACGGCCTCCTCCCTGTTTAGGTCGGTCCACTTTCTTTTCCATGTTCCGCCATTCGGCCAATTTCTTTGGGCCGCAGCCGAAATGGTCCGAAATTAAATGCAACTTGTTCATTCAACCCCCTTCAACAACCAGATTTAGGCCCCGTTTGGAACAGATTATGTCCTGCTTTCATTGGATTTAAGCTGCGTCCGGAGCCAAACGGCTTTCACCGAACGCGAATCATTTCAACGCCCTCTTTACAACTACAACGCCGAATCGACCCTCTCCCTGGATACTGCGGGAAGCGGAACCGATTCTCCGCCTCCGCCCGCCCCTAGCCGCCACGGCCTCCTCGCACTAGCAGAAGAGGCACTTCCTCCCCAATCCTGGTCATCGCGGCGGAGGAGCACGCCGACGTTCTCTTTGCACGCACCCCCACGGTCTCAAGCTCTCCAGCCCCGACATCGGCGACGGAGCTCTGGATTTCCTCCTCTCCCCCCAATTTCTTCCTCACGCAGAGGAAACAGACGAGACGCAAATTCGTAGTCGTCGCGCGCAGCGACGCCGCTGCGCGCTGGAGGCCCTGTTCCCGTCCCCATCTGCGAGCACGGACGCGACCGGTGGCAAGCACGCGTGGTTGTGGCGCGGCCGTGGCCGTTGCTCGCCCGAGCTGCGAGGCGCGCGTGAGGGGCGGGAGGCGCCGAGGCGGGTCCTGCTCGTCGTCCACAAGGAGCTCGTCCTCCTCCTGCTCCCCGCCGCTTCTCCTGCAGCGATTCTATTGAGGGAGCCAAACACGAAGCTTTTTTCTGCAGCGATTCCGTCCTCAGCGGCTGCTCACCAACGCTGGTTTTCCACGTAAGCGATACTCACCAAAGCTATCCCAAACAGGGCCTTAGCTTCGGCCTGCGATCCTGGTCTGCAGCCTCATCTAACGCCAATGTAATTAAGAGTTTTAAAAAGGTTAATATTGGCATCTATTGACAAATTACAACCACCTGTAACTATCTTGCTCAGCGTCTACAATTGCTTATTTACTTGGACTAATCTGCCTAGTCTCATGGAGAACGCTGATGACCATCGTCCGCCACGCTCATTGCCCATGATCACCACCATCATCCCTCTCATCCTCTTTTGCTGCCATCTACTGTTGTGGTTACAAAGATCGAACAAACCAACTGGGACTCGCAGAGGATGGTATCCCGAACAGACTTCCAAACAAAGTCTTCGGAAGTCTCTACATCCTCGCACAAGCCTAAGTGGGAAGAGGAACCATGAGGCAGTGCTCGGACACAAAATTATATTCATTGAACTCTATTATAGTAGGTATTTACAGGTACAACACTACCCTCCATCTATTACATATCCCAAAGGATACTAAGGGTGTGTTCGTTTCCTCCCCTCTAAAATTTAGCACTGTCACATCAAAGAGAATCTTATTATTTATGAATATTTCGATCAATTTAATGACAAAACCCTATTGACAGATTGGTGCTAATTTTCGAGATGAATCTAATGAGCTTAATTAATCTATATTTTGCTAAAGTGATGCTACAGTAACCGTCTTCTAATCACGACTTAATTGACCTCATTAGACTCGTCTCGTAAATTAGTCTAGGGGCCTGTAATTTGTTTTATAATTAAACTTTATTTAATACTCTTAAATAATAAGATTCTTTTTTATGTGACAACTCTAAAATTTAGACTCTAGAAAACGAACACACCCTAAGTACAAGTCTTGGACGATCAATGCCAGCTGGGTTGCCACTTGCCCTCCGATCATACAACCTTTGGCCGCATCGTGCCGAGTCGGCTATTTGGGTCGTCTTCCGACAGCCCAACTAGCAGCTTGCGCCTCTTCATGCGTCCTTGTGCTTGGTTTCATGAGTCATGACCCAACCGAAGACGGCCTTTGGCCCTCCGACGGCGCCTTGGGTCGTACGAGTCTTGATTCTTGGGTTGATTTCCTCCGAATTGACCCAATAGCGATAGGCAGCGATCAACACCCAATAGTAGTCCCTCCCGGGGTGAGCTCCGATCTTAGCAGGATCGACATCATGACCAAGTGATCTCATCATCTTCTCCCCTTCTTCGGGTCTGTTGCACTCCCACCATCCCTATATGGGCCTTTGAGATTTTCTAGAAATTATACAATTATAAATGGGCCTTTACCCAATAATTCCATCAAGCCCCCACCAGATCTCATAGTCCCAACGAGACTTTGCCTCATCCTACTACTGTTCAATATAATAGTGTTTCGATGAGAGACTGTTAAGTTGAACTTCCACCTAGAACAATAAGCTACACTTGTTTACGACTTGAACAATGGACTATGCCTTGAATTGCAAGTCTTGTGTAAACAAGCTTTACTTAGAGTCACAGCTGGTACTTGGACCTCCAGCAGGCTATTCCGTGGGTGGAACATATAGGTCATACTCGTGGTCTTTTATGAGCTTAATAGAGATCACCAAAGTCTCACGGACTGCGACCTTACAACGATCGGGTGCATATAGGTGTATTCTTTCAAGAATGCTCGTAGGATAGCATCTTTGCTAATTAAAGCGAACATAATACATTAAGGCATTCGCCAATTTGCCATGCAGTGTTGAGAGTATTGCATCATTACTCGAGAAGGTTAAACGGATAATCTCTAGCTGACCAATAGCTTGTTCTTCTCAAGTCCTACTTCACAGGATCTCCGATCACATAGGTTGGGTTACCACTATGGAATAGCTCAAATGGGTCTCATACCCATCTCCTTTGATGGACTGTCTACACATTACGTGATAACCCCTTAGTAAACCGGTACTGTCGGGTTCCTATCGGTTGATATGTAATCCACCGATATTACTCCGAGTTTCTCATTTTCCTGACGGACTTTAAACATCTCTTAATATGTCTTGATGACTTTATACTCGTCCTTTGAACTGTTCACTTTGACTATTACAGTTTGATTGTCACAGTTCATCAATATTGTCGGCACTGGTTTCTCAATAATAGGTAAGTCCATCAAGAGCTCACGTAGCCAATCAGCCTCAACTGTGGCTATATCTAGCGCGGTAAGCTCTGCTTCCATGGTAGACCTCGTTAAGATGGTCTGTTTAAATGATCTCCATGAAACAGCAACACCACCAAGAGTGAAAACATATCCACTCGTGGCATATAACTCATCAACATCAGATATCCAATTGGAGTCACTATATCCCTCTAGTATCTGCAGAAAATCCGGAATAATGAATTCCATTACCCGCAGTACCAACTAGGTAGTGCATTACTCGCTCAAGTGCATGCCAATGATCATCTCCCGGATTAGAAGTAAACCAGCTCAATTTGCTCACAACAAAAGAGATGTCGGGCCTAGTAGCACTAGCCAAGTACATAAGTGATCCAATGATCCGAGAATATCTCAATTGGTCTCTACCAATTCTCTTATTCTTCCGAAGGATCAAGCTGGGATCATAAGGAGTTGGAGAAGGTTTGTTGTCCTTGTAGTCGAAGCAACTCGACATCTTTCCACATAATGAGATTGTGTTAAAGTAATCTCATTCTCTTCTTTGATTAGCTTAATGTTTAAAATAACATCAGCCTCACCCAAATCATTCATATCAAAACTTTGGAATAGAAAAGACTTGACGTCATTAATCACGTCAAGGGTTGTTCCAAAGATTAGTATGGCAGAAGCACAATATAACTCCCTCACCCCCACCATGGCGGTAGTACACACATCTATCAGCCTCATTGATCGAAAAACCTGCTGATACGAGTGTAGAGTCAAATTTCTTATGCCACTCGTTTAGGTGCTTGTTTCAGGCCGTATAAAGATTTCACCAGCTTACACACCTTGTCTTCTTGACCTTTTACTACAAAACCATCTGGTTGATCCATATGGATCTCCTCATCCAACTCTCCATTAAGGAAAGTTGTCATAGTGTCCATCCGATGAACGAGAAGACCATGAGAGGTAGCCATAGCAAGTAGTACGCGTATGGTGGTCGATCTCGCAACAGGTGAGTAAGTATCAAAGAAATCTTCACCTTCTTTCTGGGTATAACCCTTAGCCATAAGCCGAGCCTTGTACTTGTCAATAGTACCATCAGACCTAAGCTTCTTCTTAAACACCCACTTGCAACCCACGGGTTTGCACCCATATGGTCGATCAACGACCTCCCATGTTCCATTAGGGCTTGTTCGTTTTGCCATGGAACAACATGGATCGCAGCCCAAACCATGTGGAATAGAAAAATGTGGAACTGATCCAGTCCAACTCAAAATGACCGTTCGGTTACGCATGGATTGGTATGGGAACCCATCCGATTCCAGCCCATTCCATGGCTTGAAGGCCTAGCACCAATCCATGACCCTAACATATGGAACGCAGCACGCCTGGATGAAGTGAAAGAGCTGGAACCACTCAATCCATGCCTGGAAACAGATCCATGTGGGATCCATTCCCACAAAAACGAACAAGGCCTTAGAAAGAATAGAGTCCATCTCACTTTGTACAACTTCTTTTCAATCATTTGCATCAGGTGATGCATATGCCTTAGCAATTGTTCTGGGAGTATCATCCACAAGATAGACAGTGAAATCATTACCAAAAGAATTTGCAATCCTTTGTCTCTTGCTCCGTCTAGGAACTTCACTATCTATCTCCTCATTAATTGGTTCAAGTGTGTGTTCAGCATGGTCAGAAAACGTAGCAGGTTCAGGAGTAGTTTCAGCAATCACATCAGTAGATAATCTAGACATGCTATGTGAATCTTTCATAGGAAATATGTTCTCAAAGAAAGTAACATCACGACACTCCATTAAAGTATTAACATGAACATTAGACACCTCTGATTTCACTACTAAAAATCTATAGGCAATGCTATGATGAGCATATCCAAGAAAAACACAATCCACAATTTTAGGTCCCAACTTACGTTTCTTGTTGATTGGCACATTAATCTTGGCCAAACAACCCTAAGTACGCAAGTAAGAGAGCGATGGTTTTCTCCCAATCCATTCCTCATATGGCGTTTTCTCCTTATTCTTCATGGGAACTCTATTTAGGACATGACATGATGTCAATATAGCCCCCCATGCCTTAGATATTCCCACGAGTGTCTAACATGGAGTTAACCAAGTCATTCAAAGTGCGATTCTTTCTTTCGGCAATCCCGTTTGATGGGGAGAATATGGAGGTGTCCTCTCATGAATCATACCGTGTTCCGTACAAAATAAGTCGAAATCATTAGAGAAATATTCACCGCCACGATCGGACCTAATTCTTTTGATCTTTTTCTCTAGTTGAGTTTCAACTTCAGCCTTGTAGATTTTAAAGTAGTTTAGAGCCTCATATTTCGTTTTTAACAAATACACATAGCAATATCTAGACGTATCATCAATCAAAGTCATGAAATATCTTTTTCCACCTTCTGTCAATATACCATTCATTTTGCAAAGATCTGAATGTATAAGTTCTAGTGGTGCCAAGTGTCTCTCCTCGGCAGCCTTGTGAGGTTTTCGAGGTTGCTTAGATTACACATAAGTATGACACTTAAAACCTTAGACAATGGAAAAAATTCGGAATTAAATTCAAGCTGGAAAGTCGAGACATAGAACCAAAATTCAGATGACATAAACGTGAATGCCAAACATTGGCATCACTCTCATTAACACCATCACAAATATAGTTTACTGACTTATTGCAATAATTTGAAAGGGAAAAGCGGAACAAGCCTCCGCACACATAACCTTTACCAATAAATTGTCCACTCTTAGACATGACAAGTTTATTCATCCCTACACAAAAGGGAGCCACTAACGAAATTCTTCTTGATAGAAGGGACATGCTGCACGTTCTTCAATTGGACAATCTTTCCCGAAGTAAACTTCAGCTCGACCATGCCAACACCATGAACAGAAGCATGTGACCCATCTCCCATCGGGACGGAAGAATCCTGGGAGACCTGGTAAAAAGAAAACAGAGAAGCATCAAGCACACACATGAACATTTGCACCAGTATCAAGCCACCAACTTGTTGATTGAAATACTGAAAATACAAACGCTAAATTACCGTACCTAGTAGTGTCACCAGCACTACTCACCATGTACGTAGACTTCTACAGATGAGGCTTCGTCCCCTTGCGTTATAGATACTTCTTTGCCCAATGCTCAGTGGAGCCGCAAACGAAGCATCCCTCATTCTCCTTGTTCTTACTCTTCTTGAAGGTAGTGGTCTGCTTAGGCTTACTGTTCTTGCCCTTGCCTTTGCCACCATTGCCATGAGACGACCGTGATTGGTACACCATGTTGGCATTGGTCTGACTCTCAACAGCTTTAGATCTCCCATCCTTAGCCCGAGCTTTCTGCTCAATATCAAGAGACGTGATCAAATCTGAAACAGAAATGTCGATTCTCTTGTGCTTGAGAGAAGTGGCAAAATCCCTCCATGAGAGGTAATTTGGCAATGATGCCCCAGCGACAAACTTATCGGGTAAGGTGATCTTAAGCATGTCGAGTTCCTTGACCAAACACTCGTATTTCATGTGCCTGCTCGACTACAGATTTGCCTTCAGCCATCTTATAGTCGGTGCCAGCATCAAAACCACCATAGTCAGCGTAGAGAGCATCCCACAACTCTTTAGCGTCCGTGTGATGGATGTACACATCTTGCAGATGATCTACAAGGTTTCCAATCACAGCGCCCACAAAAAGAGTATTGGCCTCCTTGTACTTATTTTCCTCATATGGAGTAAGAGTACCTTTAGGCTTGCCATTTGATACCTCAAAACTTTCATGGCGTGAAGCCACAGAGTGACTTTCACTTGCCATCTCTTGAAGTGCACGCCGGTAAAACGTTCCGGCCTTAGTGCCTCCACAAATCCAGCCATAAAACTAAAGTGCCAATAATAAGGTTTTTGGATTGTTGGAAATATAAGCACTTTCAATTTTAATTTAATCCAAAAATAAATCATGAATATAATAAACAGATTGCTAAATAAATTAGACTGGTCTACGCAAGATCTAGACATGTCTAAAAAGCACAAGAAGATGAACACATCTACCATACTGTCCATTATTATCATGCAGAGATAGAATACGAAGGCTAGTATGGAAGACATAAAGCAAACAGAAGATACGTATGTTTCCAGCTTGACGGGGTAGAGGAGTCGACGACGATGTTCAGCAGCGTCACGGCAAAGACAACGACGTGTTTGGCTCACGCGGCAGGGACGAAGATGCGCCGTGGTGGAAGCGATCGAGCAGTCACGCAGAGCGCTTTCCAAAAATCTTATTCGTCCTCTCCCAGTGCAGGATCACATAAGGCGCTGGTTCCGAAGACTCTACTCTCCCGTTCGTCGGTGCACGCCGACGATCGGGATGGAGAAGCCTTGGCGGCGTAGTAGTAAGACAAGGCAAAAACCCTAAGCCAATGCGAGATAGATTTTCTACGGCGGCGCCCGTACGTTTATATAGGAGAGACCGCTAGGGTTAGGCGAACCAAAACCGAGTCGGTTTCTAAAACAAAAACGTATTGGACCCGCAACAAAAATAAAGTGCAAAAGGAAGCCGCGCCCTGCAAGGCAAGGGGCCGGATTTTGACGGACCATTCAAGTAGGTGATGCGTGGCCGCCCCACCCCGCCCGTCCCGGCCCGGCGAGGCGAGCGTGCGCGCGCGTGTGGTCTTCCCTTCTCACTTTTTCACACTTGCAAGGAAGGCAAGAGCATCCAAGTTTACATGTTGGTCTCCCTCCACCTCCACTAGCAATGTGATACTAAAGATTGCACTCCCACCATCCCTATATGGGCCTTTGAGATTTTCTAGGAATTATAGAAATTATAAATGGGCTTTGGCCCAATAATTTCATCATGTATGTCCTATCAGCAAAGGCACAAATAGAGATTGCTCAGATTTTGCTGCCATCAACGACAAGTCAGCAAGGACACTACCAGGAGTGGTTCCTTCTTTTTTAGAATCAAACCGGGTTTCACGTGGGTGGTGGTCGTCCATCCGGCCTTGAAGTTGCAGCAACTTGCCGTAGTTGTCGTTCAGGCAACGATTATATAGATTTCAATCTCAACGTCAATTGGATACATTACCATTTTCTGCAAATTCCTGTATAGATATTAGAAGAATCAAAACATTCACTCACTCAGGGTTCCCCCGCAGCTACCCCCGTCCTCTCCCTCCGGCGAGCGCGTCGACGACGAAAGGAGAGGGAAGCCCCCCCCTCTTTTCTAGTTCCTTAATAGTCTAGGCCCCTTCTGAGCTGTTTACCTTAGTTTTGGGCGCATGTCGCCTCACCTTGCTTCCAGTCGAGCCGCCATGGCTACCGGCACCGGAATCCTTCTCGTCAGCAGTCTCCTTGGTGCTCTCCTGGCCTTGGTAGGGAGATTAAATAAAGTAGATGTAGGTCTTCAATCCTCGTTGCCAGCTTTCGTCCTCCGCCAATGCTCCAATGGTGAAATAGCAACCGGCAAGCCTCTAGCTAGATCAAGACATCTCTGCTCTATTTTCGATGCAATAGAGGACAGATCAAGTGGGGCTGGCCTCCCAGGCGTGGCCCTTCCTCCTGCACCTCCATCTCCCTTCCCACTTTCCTCTTCATCTCCCCCATGCTAGATCCACCTCCGCCCGCCACCGCATCCGACAGTTCTCATGCTTCCCCCTCCACCCCCAAATCTACCTCCACCCAGCACCATCCTCTCTCGCCTCCTCGCCATCCTCCCTGCCCGCCATGCTTGTGCTCCCCTCGGACCCTCGTCGTTCTGCATGAAGACGGCTTCCATTGCAGTGGAAGGCCTCCCCTCGTGTTGGGCCACAAGGAACATACATGTGGCGTCGCCGAGGAAGGCACCCCCACCATTCCCGCGTGTGTGTGCTGGTTCCCAGTCATTAGGAGCAGTGAGGATAAAGCTAAATCTCCCATTGTAGGCGAGGTTGCCAAAACTCCACCCAATTCCTAAGCATATCCTCAAAGTAAGGCAGTGACAATTTCAGGATGGATCATCTAGAACCGCGGAAGGAACTTCCCCTCTCACAACACTTCCGTCGTTTGGCTCGAGCTCCGTCCGAGCTCCTCGGGTTTAACGAGGAGGTGTTCTCTACACTAGCCAGTTCAGTGGAGGAAGTTGGAGGGACCACCGACAGGTCAAGAGGCGAGCATGTCGGAGGTCATTGGAAGATGTCTACGCTGCGGTTATACGCTGGTCCCTCTTTCCGGTATCACCATGAGTCCCCGACGATGGCATCTGCACCATCCATGTACTGTTCACTCCGTCCTTTCATCACTGTTGCCTTACTTTTGCTCTTTCAAGGGGCTAGTTTCGGCAGATCTTAGTGTATTGTACCCGACTTTGCAGCTCAGAAGATGTATGACTGTAATCAAGGGAGAATCTCACTTCATGTACTTCAGTATAACTGATTAATCAAATGAGTACAACCCCTCTTAAAGAAAAACATTCACTCACTCATAGGAAGGGAACATGAAATAATAGATCAAAGGACGAGCGATCTCACACCTTGTCGGTCACGATGCAACAGGAACGACGACACTTGTTTTGATTGGCGTCACAATAAGGGCAGGCCTCCGTGGATCATGGCTTAAGTAACCTTGATGAGTAGGGTGACTAGGCGAGGCAGATCGAGGCGGTTGCGAGAGAAATGTTGTGATCGAACCGGATCAACTTATGGAGGTGTGTTTGCTACATGCGTAGGATTAGAACATGAGAGATCTCAACTCAGACCCTACAACATGTCTCCAGCAGGGAAGGAGAAAGAATGGCACTGGAGAGGAGGAGGAAGAAGGGGAGGAGGGGTGGGTGGAGAGAGGCGTGACCTCACCCTGGCCGGAGGCTAAGATTCCTGCTGAAAATTGGTTTGGAGACCATATTTTCAAGGCAGACATGTGAGTGAGTGTAGCATGTTGGTCCTCTAGCTAGCTGTTAAGATGGTAAGCAGATCTAAAAAATCCTAGCATACTATTTGAAATAACGCGAGTTTTGTGAGCACACATGAGGGCCCTCTTACAGGCCACAAAAGAATCCAACCGTGGTGCATGCATCCAAAGTATGTGTTTCTACTCATCTTTGGCATCTAAAGAAAAGTCATAATTCTCAAATCGATTCTCAAAATTAAAAGGAGATTGCACCATCGCTTATGTTGCGATGAAATCTTCAAAACTAGACCCCTTGTCTATGTTTCAAAATTATTTTTTTTGCTGTTATTTCCCTTTTACTTGCGACGCGTTTGGTTTGCAAATTGTAACGCAAATGGAAACGTAATCACAATACGGGGAGTTAGATATGGAATCAGTGATTTCGTTCTTTGTTTGGCCCCTCCTCTGTATCGTATTCGAAGCAAGGCCCAACTGTAGGCTGCAGCTATGCTATTTTGCGTCGTCGTCTTCCTCAAATCATCTTTCTGCCATGGCCACTCCTTCTATCTTATGCGCATATTCCCGCTCCGCCTTGTTGCGGCGGCCGTCGTGGAATCTATGTGAGTGTCTTCTCTTCATCTTCCTTGTCGCCGGCGAAACTCGCACGGGCGGCATCATCTTCCTCGTCGCCGGCGGAACTCCTCGCACGGGAAGTATTCACGCATGCTAAAGCGGAGAGGTGGCGCCGCGAAGGAGTTGCTCACTTGCTCCAGAAAGCGGACATCAAATAGAAGCCGGAATTGATTACGGTGGTGGAAGGAGGGATTCAGATTTGAGTAAGCCTGTATCCGATTACGGCGGACTTGATTACGATCGATATCAAAACAAACACGTTTAACGGTATCACATACCCTCCGCAATCTGATTCTGTTACAAAAGGTCGAACCAAACACTTCCTTGTTTCAAAAACAATTGCACATCGTTATCTCTAGTCTCGTCCCAAGTACGCCAACAACCAATAGGGATCAAATCTATTGTCCGTAGCTTTCAATGATTCCAGCCGTACGCCCATATGTGAATTCATCATGAACACGTAGAGTTCATGTCGAGTCATATACGAGTCCGTTGTGGATGCATACAAGATGTGGAGTTCCACCTGACGTCCTTCATGTCACAAGTTCTTTTACTATCATTACCTTGATTTTTTGCATTGCAAAAACTTTTCTATCATATTATATCTATCAAATATATTGTGTTTATATTTTTTTTAACCCGTAGCAATGCACGAACACTTTGCTAATTAATTATAGATGACTAACTGAGACGACAACGTGAGCGTTCGTGGGCGGACGTGTACATCACGGGCGGCCGCGGACTCCGTCGACCACGAACGCCTGACGAAACGCAGGCATGTTCTGAGCCGCCATGGCTACCATGGCCTGCACAGAGCCCGGCTCCTTCCCGGCCGTGAGGTACGCCTCACTCTTGCCGCCCAGGCATGCCCGCTCCACCCTCGCCGGCCTCCCGAAGCCCAGGTCCAGCTCGTACGCCGGAAACCTTGGCGACCCGGACAGCAGGAAGATGCGGTCCCACGGGTTATCGGCAACGCACTCCTCCTTGTTCTCCAGCGGATTCTCCTTCGCCTTCCTCGCCGCCTCCATGATCGCCGAAAGCGCACGGCCCGGCCCGTCCGGTGCCGCGAGCTCCGAAACTTTGAGGCCGATCTTGTTGAAAGTGACGAAGTTCCCGACGTACGCAGCGTTGTCCACAGCCGGTAGGGACATGACTGACCGGCAGTCGGCAAAGAAGCCCACGAATACTGGCCTCTCGTCGTCGGCACGGAAGCCACCGGCGCGTGCGAAGGAGACCCAGCCGTGCGCCGCGAGTGCAGCGAAGGTCGAAGGCACCATCTGTTCTTCACCGTTCGCAGGGACAACGAGCTTGCGCTTCAGGTGCGACAGTGCCGACGCCGTGAACACAAATGTTTGTCGAATGACGGGACATGACTGCTGTTGTTTATCAGGGGCGGAAACTGGCTTCGGTAAGACGAGCTGTACAGTTCAGGCAAACAACATGACAAACATCAACACAAATATATACTGTATTATTGTTTCAGTAATTAATTATGAATCGAAATTTCCCTTTTCGGGAGAGCTCGAGGCATTCGCGTACACTCGGTAAGTTGGGGCCATAGACTCGCAAGACCGCCCTGTAAAATTCTTCGTCGCCGTCGAGCCGGACAAAGTTCCGGTCGTGCAGGGGCGACGGTCTTGTACGACGGGACCCGCAGCTTGCGGCAGTCCAGGCATGCATGAAATGAAACAGGCCGCTCCCATCCGCCACCGCGTGATGTAACGCCACCCCCAGCGCCACGCCGCCCTTGACCTGCGTAACCTGCACGGCCATCACAAGCGCCGGCAGCGCGTCGCGCCGGATGTCTGGGACGAGCAGCCGGAGTGCCTCCGTGTCGATCTCCTCGGCCTCCAGGAGCGTCTCCATGTCGAGGTCCGTCTCGGCCTCGACGAACGGGACACTGGGTTTTTCCGGGTAGGCGACGGCGATGGAGTGGGATGACGGCAAGTAGGTGAGCTCGCCGGCGAAGGGGTGGAAGGAAGGGAGGGTTCCGGCGAGGGAACTTTTCAGCGACTCGGCTAGCTTACCGGTAAGAGCGGGAGACGACGGGAGCAGGTAGACGTGGAGCAACGGTCGTAGTGACACGAACATCGCATCGAAGGGGGACAGAGGGAGCGGCGTGGCCACGGTGGGGAGGGATACTGCTGAGGTGCAGCGGACGCGGAGGGATGTCATTGTGTTCAACTTTCCCATCACTACAGGAAAACAGTTGTGTGCCGTGTGTCCAAGGCACACGGCACAAGGCAATTAACACACGGCACAACTTGTGCCGTGTGTTACACACGGCACTAGGCACACGGCATACTACTGGTCGGCAAATTTTTTGTGCCGTGTGTAATTTATCGGGCATACGGCACAATTATTCTCAACTGTGCCGTGTGCCGTTTCAACACATGGCACAAAAAAGGACGTTGACGGCCCGCGCCGTTAAAAAAATTGTGCCGTGTGCCGCGCATTTGGCACACGGCACAGATTAAAACTGTGCCGTGTGCCAGGACCCAGACACACGGCACAGTTTTAATCTGTGCCGTGTGCCAAATATGCGGCACACGGCACAGTTTTAATCTGTGCCGTGTGTCTGGGTCCTGGCACACGGCACAGATTGAAACTGTGCCGTGTGTCAGGGTTTTGGCACACGGCACAGAGTTGCCAGTATGCCAGATAATGGCCTCTGTGCCGTGTGCTTTGGTCATGGCACACGGCACGAGAGGCCATAATCTGCCATAAAAAATTAGAAATAGCAGCCCCGAGTCATGCAAAACACAATAATTCATCACAGGCATTTAAATATCACAACGAGCATCCATAAGAGATAAATATCATCGACAATGATTTCACAATACATCCACAATGATTCCACAACACATAGTATTATCATAGGCATTAAACATAGTATCGTTATCACAAAGTATGAACACATCCAAGATCAATGGTCCCAAGGACGCCAATCACGCGCAGCTTTGTCCCATGGCGAACATTCATCTTGTGGCCCGTCATTCGATGCCGCGGATGGATTCTACACAAGTGAATGTAAAGAGATGTTGATTAATAACAAGTGAATACTATTAACACTAGAATAGAATGTTTAAGCAAAGACAAGAAAATGATATTAGCACTAGTAAATGAAGAAATGAACAAAATACAAACTAAGTCATTCGTACTCACCGGAGTAAAAGCAGGAGTAGTAGCTGGAGACGGTGCAAACGGCGCGAACAAATTTGGTGGAGGTGTCGTACCCATCCGTGACGCCATCCACTGGAGCAGCCGCTGTTGGTTCTCCTCGGCCCTCCGTCGATCCTCTTCGGCCCTCGCCGATCCTCCTCCCGTAGACGGTTCACTTCATCCAGCTGGGCCTACAAAATTTCACCGAATTGTTACGACCCAAGATAAACATATGTAAGAAGCAATGAACGACGAATGACAGTGAACTAACCCGGAGTGCCCGTAGCTGGGACAGTGTAGTGCTGCTAGGCTGAGTGCGTATAGCAGGGCTCGAGCTCGTGCTCCTCGCTCGAATCTGGGAGAGAGTCGGAGTAGTGGCCGAGTCGACGATGCTGTGCCCGATGATGTACCTTCCGTGTTTCTTTCCTCCTCCTAGCCTCATCGCCAGCTCACCATCAATGTCCTCGGTGCTTGGATCCCACTCGACCCATGTACTTCCCTTGCCATTGACGTGTACTCACCGATGCGGTTGTGGGCAGCAGGATTGCTGTACGACTCGGGTCCGTCGTCCGGGTTGAAGTCGACGCTCGACGTCGCCTTGTCCATGTGGGCCAAAGCCCATCCCTTCAAGGTGCCCAAAGGCTGGCCACCATGTGACGCCGACTGCGAAACAAAAATAAACACAGAAAAATATGCTTATTATGTGTAATATACACAATCATTTGAGTAACTCGTGAAATAGCTAGAAATGAATTCACGTACCCACGTAGCCATGTACTCGCTGAGTGTACGACTGCCTTGATGATGTGCTGCACCTTGCATCATCGGACGCCGCTCTCGCGCCGCTAGGTGCTCCTCCTCCCATGTGGGTTTGCACCACAACTTTTCCACCAAAGCCTTCCAGGCTTGCCTATTCTTAGCAGCCCACCACGGAATCACCTACACATTAGACGCATAAGTATTAAGGTCAAATTATGCATAGTTAACAACAGAAATAATGACAGTTTCATATTTACCGTGTCGTCACAATATTGCTCCTTGGTGAGCCACATGTTTCTAGCTTCCTTTTTTGTTACTTTTATCTTCCTCACGTGACCATTGTAGTTGATCACCGCCTGGATACGCGCCTCGTAAATCATGTCCTTCACCATTTTCTTACACTGGCTATGGATCATTCGGTTAGCCACTTCCCGGTAACCCTCGGCACACCTGTAGAAGTCCTGCATACATATGAGATGTACCGTGTCAGAAATTATGAACAAATGCAATGTATTGAAAAACATATAGCGTAAAGACTTACCCACAGCTCCATCACCACGCGATGTGCCTTGTTGCTAAAAGACCTACCAGCAGGATCCACCCGATCTGCTTTGCGAACGTAGTGCTCCCACTTGGTGGCCACGTGACGTTCACCGCCAATCCTAATCTTGCCCGGCCAGTGTAGCCGAACCAGAAGACCGAGGATGCCACCGATCTTGCGGTGAGACTCTCCTAGAGTGACCACGACCCAACCCCTGCCAAAGTGATTGAGATAAATTATTAGTCTCGCTCGAAATAGATGCAAAATATAATTTTGAATTGAAAATATATGAAGTTACTTACTTAGGCATTTCCGGCCGAATAACCGGGCGTCTCTCTTCGGGTATCGGTCGCCGTGGGAGCTGTGCGGGACCTCTCAACCAAACCTCCGCGACCTTCGCCTCCTCCTCGGCAGAAGGTTGCTGCTCCTGCTGCTCCTCCTCCTCATCGGAGGACTCGGACCGCGCGTCCTGGTGCTCCTCCTCCTCGTCGGAGGACTCGGACCGTGCGTCCTGGTGCTCCTCCTCGTCGTCGGAGGACTCAGACCGCGCGTCCTGCTGCTCCTCCTCCTCGTGGGAGGGCTCGGACCGCGCGTCCTGGTGCTCCTCCTCGTCCTCGGACTCCTGCACGGGAGGGGTACGAGGGCCTCTCCCTCTCCCTCGACCCTTGCCTCCCGCCCTCGCTCGACCCTTGCCTCCCGCCTTTCCTCCACGCCTCATTCCTCTCTTGGACCCGGATCCCTCAGCTTCATCCGTCTCCCCGGAGTACAACGAGGACACGGCCCTCATCCCCCTCCTCAACATACCACCGGGCCCCCCACCATCTTTGTCCTGTCACCTGCAAAAGCAAAATTGTAAACCAATCAACATAATTTTAAAGAGATGCAAAAAAAACAAAATATAATTGTACATAGTATAGTATTATGTATAATTGTAGTTATCAAATTATCATACTTGTACTAGAAATAATCATCCTCATCGGGATCAGCTCGATCATAATTCTCTCCATCACTATCAAGCATGTCATCCATATCATCATGTCCGTCATCGAGTCCTCATCAAAGTCCTCATTTGTTTTTTCAAGAAATTTGATGTCTTCCAAATCATCAACATCATCTCCACTGTCCTCATCATAAGACATATCATTGTCTACTTCCATTCCGTCATTAGTATCGGTTAGGTCTATCTCAAACCTTCCGTCTAGCCCATCGTCTTGAAAGAATTCATCTCCATCATTTCTGTTTGATTCGATGTTGTAATCGGCATCGTTTGGGACCGGTAGTTTACCGCGTGACCCGGTCTTGAACACAACAGACCAAAGTTTTAGATCCTCTTTTTGGCACGGGTACCGGACATAATAAACTTGCGTGGCCTGTTGAGCCACGATATAGACATCATCTCCTGGTAAGACGGATGACTCTTGAATTTCGACTAAGCCAAAATTAGGATATTTTCTCATTACATTCGGATCAAACCAATGGCATTTGAAAATAATCTGGATTAAGAGGTTTGCAACCATGAAATGAGAGTTCGTAAATCTCTTCAATTCTTCCATAATACTCGATACCATCAAGGCCCGGCGTAAAAACTCCGGTATTTGTGGTTTTTCTATCGGGACGACGCTGCTCGTAGCTTGTGGTGCGAAATCGAAATCCATTGACGTCATAACCGTCAAATGACTTAACCCTATAGGCACAGCCATCAGCAACTTGTCTCAACTCGGGACACATGGATGCATCAGTATGTCCCTGCAAGTTATAAAGGGATAGCTCATTAATTAATAGTAACTTGTAGTTTCAAACTAAGTACTAGGTTAATTAGACAATACCTTCTGTTGGAACCAAGAAATAAAATCAGGAGTTCCATTTCCCGCACCCTGTCTAAGTAGGGTCTCGGCTTCGCTCGGTGTGGGTTCCCTCGATCCATGCCAGAATTTATGAATAAATTGCCTATACGAACAAGGAACGAGGTTACTGCATATGAAAGATAAATAGTTTGATGACAAGGGGGGTTTGATGAGGACTTACGTAATGTAGGGCTCGACTTCGAAAAGGTTGGTCAACACATAGAACATGATTGACCGCCACTCTTTATGTGTCAAATTCTTGGGTCTTGAACCACTTGAGCTTCCAAGCTGCCCTTGGAAAAGGCCGAGGTTCGATTCATTTACGTCCTCATTGTAACGAGGGAGTGGATTATGCACGCTAGGAAGGTTATCAGCGTAGTATTTCGTTGTGAAGTTTGAAACTTCCTCGAGGATGTATGCCTCTGCAATTGAAGCTTCAATTTTACATTTATTTTTACATTTCGTTCGAGAACTTTTAGACATCTCTCAATTGGATAGCACCAACGGTTCTGGACGGGCCCACCCATTCGCACCTCATATGGAAGGTGCAATATCATATGTTGCAACGGTGTGAAGAAGCCGGGTGGAAAGATCTTCTCCAACTTACATAGCAACACGGGTGCCATTTTTTCCATGTCTTCAACCACTTTCTTTGATACCTCCTTGGCACAAAGTCGGCGGAAGAAATAGCTCAACTCGACAAGCACTTGCCACACATGATCGGGGACATATCCTCGAATCATCACCGAAACAAGACGCTCAAGCCATATGTGGTAATCATGACTCTTGAGCCCGTTAATTTTCATAGTACTTAAGTTCACGCCCCTACTGATATTCGCCGCAAACCCATCAGGGAACTTCAACGTTTTGAACCATTCAAGTACTTCCCTCCTTTGTGCCCTCGTCAGGACGAAATCAGCCTTAGGCTTTTTCCATCTCTTTTTGCCGTCCGCGGGACGCACCATTTTTAGCTTCGGTCTATCACATATCTTTTCTTGATCCACTCTTGACTTAATGTTATCTCTTGTCTTATCAATAATGTCCATGATTGTTGCGAAGAGTACCAGGCCAATACCGCTTCGAGTGTGCATTGCGTCAATATTATGTGCAAGAAGGATGTCCTCCATATAGGAAAGTATCCACAAGACCGGCTTTTGAGTCCACGCATGTACCTCACCATATCCCATGAAACAACCTTTTTCCTTATCAACCTTGAGGGTCGATACCTCGGCACGAACCGCGGCACCGGTCATGATTTGCGGCGCAGAGTTCGTAACCGCGACACCCTTCGTAAAGTTCTTTTTATCTCTTCCGAATGGATGGTCAAGAGGGAGGAATTGTCGATGTTTGTCGAATGCCGACCACTTACGACCCTTTTCCGGATAATCAAACATGAGAGTTCCCTTACATACTGGGCATGGAAACTTCCCGTGAACACCCCAGCCCATAAATGTCCCGTACGCCGGTAGGTCATGCATAGAGTAAGCATACGAGATGTGCATGTTGAAGTTTGTCTTTGTAGCTCGATCGTACGTCCGCACACCTTCATCCCAAGCACGGGCCAAATCATCAAACAGAGGCTGCATGTACACGCTCATTTTATCGCCCGGGTTTCCAGGAATTATCAATGACAGGAATATGTTCTGTCGTTGCATAATGACGCCGGGGGTAGATTGAGGGGTATCACAAACACGGGCCAGCATGAGTACGGTGCAGCCCCCATTCCATAAGGTTGGAACCCATCTGTTGCCGGTGCGACACGTACATTACGAGCATCAATGGCTTTGTCACGATGAATGCCATCAAAATGTGTCCATGATTGACCATCGGCTGGGTGCACAAGCTTATCGGGATGGTATCGAAATCCGTGTTTGTGCCACGTCATCTGTTTTGCGGACTCCTCATTCATGTAAAGACGTTGAATCCTCGGTATGAACGGAAGGTACCGTAGGATTTTCACGGCGACTTTACTCTGCCTCTTCTGACCATCACAAGAGTCTATCTCGAAGTATCTAGAGGAATTACACTTTGGACAGTACTTTGCATCTGCGTGTTCTTTCCTGAACAAGACGCATCCTTTCGGACAAGCATGTATTTGCTCATATGGCATCTTCAGTGCATGGAGTACTTTCTCGTGACTCATACATGGTCTTTGGGAGAATGTGACCTTCTGGAAGCAGGCTGCCGATGACTGTCAACATGTCATCGAAGGCGGCTCGACTCGAGGCTAAGCCGAGACTTTACGCCCATTAGGCGCGCAATGGCATCTAGTTTAGAAACCTTGGTATGCCCGTGAAGCGGTTGTTGTGCCGCCTCTAACATCTCATAATACGCCTTCGCGGTTGGCTCCAGCTCCTCCTCCTCCCTAGGTGCTTCCTCCTCAAAATGTGCTTCATGATAGTCATCTAACATGTCTCCTATCCCGGCATCGGAATCATAGTCAGCAACACGTTGCCTCACGACCTCGCGCCTCGTACGATCCAAAGTTTCTCCATGACAGGTCCACCTGGTATAGTTTGGAGTAAATCCATTCTTGCAAAGATGTTGCACCACGGTTAACTCGGTTTGTCGACGTGTGTTTCCACATCTGTCACAGGGACACCAAGTTTTCTTACACCTGGCAAATGCTAGTTTCAAGAAAGCCTCGGTCTTCTCAAGCCATCCACCGAGTATACTTGTGATTAGGTGCCCACTCCTTGTACATCCAATCACGGTCACCCATCTTTTAACATATCAATGACCAATATTATATAAATCATTATTCCAACAACACGATGCCTACACTGTCTAATAGGTAAGGATAGGTCCTAATCCCACCCAAGGATGCATAGATGGGGTTAGTTTCCAAGGTCTACTCGGTCGGAGACAAAATTTCGGCAGCACCTCCCCAATGTTCTCCAAATACACGTCCTGCAAAGGAGATTGTGTATCCGGAGAACAACGGGGAGATGTTGTCGAAACTTTGTCTCTGACCGGAGTAGACCATGGAAACTAACCCCATCTACGTATCCTCGGGCTGTCCAAAAACATGGACAATTCGAAACATATACGACCAAAGATATGCAAAGATCTGCATATCTCCAATCGTATCTCTTTCGAACGGGAGACGACTAACTAGGTTACGCGACCTACAAACATGAAGGAAAAAGGAGATATTCATCTCTCACCTTGTGGTCCGGCGAAGAGACGAGTCGATGGCGGTGGAACCCTGGCCCCTCTTCCTAAACAGAAATGTCAACATCAGTTCAAACCAAATATAGCAAACTGATGAACTATTAGTACAAAATATTTAGAAAAATCAGACCAATCTACTAAGCTAAATATTTTAAAAAAGATAAATTGTCAATCTAATTATTGTCTAATTACATGGAAATGAAAACTTAGCCACAAATACTATCTAAATGAAAATTAAAGAAGAGTCAGTAGTGCAGGTTTTACCTAAGCTTCTCGACGGTAGTGCAGCCCAGATTCCGCTTACACACCGGCCAGCATTCTACCTCCTCGTCATTGAACTTGTCGTGTATGCACTTTCTGCAAACTGCATCTGCGTAAAAGGCTTATTAGTATCAAGAGGGAGAAAGGTTCGGGCTTAGATGATTAGAACAGGAAAAAAAGAGAGAAACAAATATCGGTTCCAGTGTGCCTTTCCTAGTCTACTAGAAGTTTAAAATTCCTAGAAATTAAACAAGGATGCGTTCAATTTCTTTACTGTTTCCAGTCAATGTCTCTTCATAAATATTTACCTAATGAACAGAATACATTCAAAAGTTGTATTTTTTGTATTACACTCCATCTCAAAAGTCACTGGTTTATAAGATTTACTACATTATTTACTATTCCATACCTTGCCTGTTTACTCTAGATTAGCGATGGCTGCCAGTGGAGAAAGTACGGACAGAAGATGGCAAAGGGTAACCCAAGCCCAAGAGCATACTATCGGTGTACAATGGCTGTGGCGTGCCCCGTGAGAAAACAGGTAATACATTACTGGGATATGTGTGAACTCTGAGGAACCGTATCATCTAAATCACGCTCTAAACACCATACTGAGTTTGAAATAACATCAATAGTTAGTGTATTGTAAGAAAAAATCGTATTTAAGCTTGATTTCTTTTTTAGTTGTTTGGGCATGCAATATTTGACTCGCTGGACAGATCTGGCCAGGATCAAGTCAAGTCTAAACTAGGCTGATCCACGAACATCTGGCAGAGGCACCACACAGCTCAGTTCTGTTTGATCTACTTTTTTCTTGTATGCTTCTGATTATTATTTTAAACTATTTTAAACTTCTGATTATTATCTGGCAGAGGCACCACACAGCAATAATACAGCACCACGGATTAAAAAGAAAGAAAATAAATACTTGAAGACAGGAAAAAAAGGTACAAAATATCATGAGGGAGTGAACAAGAGGAATTGACCTGCTGAGTTTTTGAGCTGCACTCGATGTAAGAAGTAGCACCAATGAGCTTGCGAAGTTGCTCCCCCTGCAAGGTGAGGTGGAAAGTAAAGCACAGAACTATGAGATACTGGAAAGCATTTCTACCTCAATCAAAGCTGCAGTATCGACAAACTTGGTAACTATAATTCTCCGGTCCTAAAATTTCAGTGTAGGTAGGAGAAAATTTAAGACCTGTGTTGTAGTAACAGGCACTGCACCAGGATGATCATGCAAGTAATGTTTGTCTTCACGAAGATCTGTATAAGAAAAAGTTCAGTGTAAGTATACACTATTGTAGCTGCCAAAAGCTAAAATCCACTTTAAGATACGTTCAGACTTTTAAATTATGATGACATCTATTTAGTAAATGATCTAACCTGGACATTAGTACAAGTTAAACTTGCTAGTTTATAAAGGGCAGCCAGTATCATACTGAATGTTTGAAACATAATGAATCACACCCTAAATTGAACTGGTACTTCCAAAATCTCACACTCCTGTGCCCACAAGAGGGGATCAAATTCCTAACTCTAATGGAAAATCTGTAAAATGAGGATCAGATGGGAGCATAGAGGAAGTGGGGTTATTGAATTCAAGGGTAGCTAGTACAAATTTCAGACACATATTTTTTTGTCTTTTTCACTTCCTTAGCATGGCTATATGTGGTTTTGAAGCAGCAATGAGCAGGCCAAATTACAGGCAAAACTTCTATGCTTAAATAATCATCTAGAATTAACAGATGAGAGCTATATGGGGAAACAATTGAACTATTGATACATGCCCCCAACAGAAAATCGTTCAAGAAATTATTAGGGCATGAATCCCATTATATTCTGCAGGAGGTAAACAAAGCGGGACACATGGGGGATTTGAGTTCAGAGGGTAGAAGAAGACCTTAGGGAGAGAAGACGTGGAGGACGGCGGCGCTTGCAGAGGAGGGGACGACGTCAGGTGCCCAGCAGTAGGAGGGGACGACGTTGAGATCCGGCGTCCAGCAGGAGGAGGAGACGGCCTCGGGGTCGGGCGCCCAGCAGAGGAGCGCACGGCGGCCGGCGACCGCTTGCAGCGGCGCGGGGTCGAGCTGGAGGATTGGCGTCGGGCGTCGACCGGGAGGAGGCGGCGTCGGGCGTCGACCGGGAGGAGGCGGCGTCGAGCGTTGACCGGGAGGAGCTGGCGTCGACCTGCGCGGGGGCAGCAGGGTCGGCGGCGCGGAGGGCAGCGAGCGGGCGGCGCGGAGGGCAGCGGGCGAGCGGGCGGCGCGGAGGGCAGCGGGCGAGCGGGCGGCGCGGGGGAAGCGGCACGGGGGCTGGAGCTCGTGTGATTGGTTGAAGGTCCCGATTTGGATCTGGATCTTAAGTCAACCAATCTATGCCGTGTGTCCGACTCCTGGCACACGGCACAGATTCACTAAAACCATCCTGTGCCGTGTGCCACCGGACGGCGCACACGGCACACATTCCGTGCCGTGTGTCCGGTTGAAAGACACACGGCACAAATAAGGTTTCATTTTTTATATTCTATTTAGTCATATCATTTATATCTTTTTCAAATAATTTTGAGATGACAAATAAAAATACTTCGAATGTATAATCTAAGGATTGATGAAAGAAAATCTATTACTTCATCTACTTTTCTTCTCAACTTCAATTTCAATCACTAAAACCCTACATTTTCAAAAAAAATAAAATTTCAAAAGAATCCGAAAAATACCCAAATTTTGTCATGACACGTTTTATATGATGTGTGACACAAATAAAAAGGATTGCCTTCAATATCAAATTCAACCGTCAAATTGTTTCTAAATCATATAGAATCATTCTAATCACTCAGAAACTTATTGAGAGATTCTTAGATTTCTAAGCAACGTACGTGAGAACTCGTGCAAAACATCTTCAACTCTTTACCACAACATCCATGCATGAAATAATGATGTTAGCACAAATATCATGATTTTTAGACTGTATTTCCAATTTCTACAATTTAAACACGCTTGGACAACACGATATTTGCAATATTTCATGTACAATATGAGTGATATTTACTCTTTTTTGCCTGTGTACAACCTCAAATCGGTCATACGAACATGAATATAAAGTTTGTTTGCAACATATTTCAATATTTCAAACACTTTCAGTTCAAATTTTAATTTTCATGTGAAAATACAAATAAAGAAATAAATGCACCAAATATACCAAATTTTTTCAAAAAATACATAACTTTGTACCATGAGGTACCACATAAAGCCTCTATACTAAATAAAATAATAGACAAAGAAAAAGAGCTAAAAAAAATTTATTGTGCCGTGTGTCAGAGATTACACACGGCACAAGTATATATGTGCCGTGTGCCACCGTTAGAACACACGGCAAAAAGGGTCACCGTGTCGAACTGGTGGACGGCGTGAGATGTGCCGTGTGTCCGCCGTGTGGCACACGGCACAGTTACATTTGTGCCGTGTGCCGAGCGCTGACACACGGCACAATATACTTTGTGCCGTGTGTCTGGCCGTAGCACACGGCACAAAACTGTGTGCCGTGTGTATCTTTCCCGGCACACGGCACTGTTTCCTCTGTGCCGTGTGCCCGATAAAATACACACGGCACAAAGGATGGCACACGGCATATTTACTGTTTCCCGTAGTGCATGCGCTTTGGGCACGATCGGCAATAGCTTATATCCTTGCTTATATATATGTTACAAGATCACCTATGATGTAAATTTGTTGTGTGGTCTCGTGTTAAACAAATCATTCTTTGATGTCTCGCTCGCAATAATGTTCTGAATTGGATTCGTCTTCCGTGGAACGGCAAATCCTATCGTACGCCCCTCAGACAATCAACATGCATGTACTTTATGTATCACACGGGAAAATGGTTGAATGCCGAGTGCCTGGAGGTTTGCCGAGTGTAAAATCACGGACACTCGGCAAACATCAGTTTTGCCGAGTGTCTGCGGAACGACACTCGGTAAACATAAAACACTCGGCACATAGCTCTGTGCCGAGTGTCTCCACGACGACACTCGGCAAACAAAACCCACTCGTCAAATATTTTACTTTGCCGAGTGCCTAACGGCATCACCCTCGGCGAACCAACCTCCCGTGAACTACTCGCCAGGGTCAATGGTATGCCGAGTGTCCAGATGGGGGCACTCGGCAAAGCAGCAACTGTGCCGAGTGTAATGTCCGACACTCGGCACAAGTGTTTTTTTTTCTTCACTTTTTGACCACCATTTTTTCTCTCTAGCTCATAGATAGGTGCAGCTTAATCATGTTGAAGTTTGGTACAATTATTCATCTTTTTGCTATATTTAACTAATTTTGTTCCTTAATGTTATTTTCTTATGAAAAGTCAAATGTGAACTAGAAGTGTTTTGAAAAATGGAATAAACTGAACAAACAATTGATGTTCGTGTTAGTGAAACCAAAGTGACGCTGTATCCAGGAAATAAAGGAAAATTTCATTAATTTTATACATGAAATATCACTAGTTACGTATGATTGAATGATATTTTAAATTTATAAAACAAAAAATGGTAGCGAAAAATAAAGAGAACTCTCATGAGATCATGATATCATATGTAGACGTCACGGTAAAAAGTATACAACATTTTGCAAAAGTTGTGACGAACATCGTGTACAAATCTGAGAATCTCCAGAGAAGAAACATGGAAATGAGAGTGAGTCATTAAGGGTTGTACAGAATTAAAAAGCATCATTTGAATTTGACATCATGTGATTTTATATAGTTAATATATCATAAAAAAATGGTGATGCCAAAATTTTGACATTTTTTAATCAGTAAAGTAATTTATAATTTTTTTTTAACCAGGAAAAAATGTTTGCCGAGTGTCTGTCCACGTGGCACTCGGCATGTAGTGCCACGTGGACAGACACTCGGCAAACTAGGGATCTCGCCACTTGGCAAACGGATCTGCTACACTTTGACCCAACGCCGCCCAGCTCAACCAACGCCAGCTTCATTGTCGCGCTGCCGCGCTCAGGGCCGCCGTCCACCGCGCACGCCGCCGCCCACCGCGCACGCCGCCACCCACCACGCCGCCCACCGCGCACGCCGCCGCCCACGACGCCGCCCACCGCGCACGCCGCCGCCCACCACGCCGCCCACCGCGCCTTCGCCCGCTGCTCCGGTGTGGGTCCGGTCCGCCGCCTCCGCCCCGGCTCCCGCGCCTTGGCCACCTCCGCCTCAGGCCGCCTCCGTCCCGGGCTCAACGCGGCGGCGCTGCGTCTCCTCTACCCGGGCCCGACGCAGCCCTGCGCGACTGCGCTCTGCCCGGACGCCGCGCCCGGGCCACCTCTCCCCTGCGCCTCTGCCGTGCCCCGACGCCGCCTCTGCCCTGCCCCGACGCCGCCTCTGCCCTGCACTGTCCCGGTGCTCTCACCCACACAAGCACAGGTTCGCCTCTGCCCTCAATTAGCAGTTGTTAATTACCAATTCAGCAGGTAGGTGAAAACTTTTTGAGATTGAGCGTTGTTGTAGAAATCTAAATTGCATTGGGTCGATGAGTGATTTGATCCGAGTTTGCAATATGCTAGATAGTACCTTGCTGATTAGCTTAGGTGCACCGAGTTTGCAATATGCTAGATAGTACCTTGCTGATTAGCTTAGGTGCATCGTGAAGGAGTGAAATGCTATTTCAGTCCAAGTAAATGGCAAGGTTAATGCAGTCATCTCTTGTTGGTTTGTGTAAAGGGAATGCAGATAGAGACATGGCTCCCACTAATCTGCACTGAAGATATTCGCGAAGCAGGCAGTTGCTAAATCCAACTTGATCATTTTTAGCTTGTTTTCTGGTGGTGGCATGTGGCTGCGATGTAGAAGAATTTGTTATTCTCATCTCCCAATAGACAACATATTATCTTTGCTCGTCAGACTCTGAGAATTATTTAAACATTATTTAAGATCATATTACATAATGTACCAAGCTTTGGATCTGTTTCTTTCTTTACAGTAAAAAAACTTTTTAGTCCATATCTGTTCCGCTGCAAGAATTGCCTATGAAACTTAATGTACCTTGACAATCATAAAATGAAAAGAAGTTTTTTGTGGTCCCTATCCTAGTTATGTCTAGGATTGAGTAGGTTGAATAAAAATATAAGAAGGGAATTTTGAACCTTGAACTCTCCTGTGTCAAATAGGAAATATTTTATTTACATGTCAATTTGAAGTCCAAATTAATTATGTATACTATTCACAGGACAATACATTGATTCAACTACTTTTTTAGAGCACGCACCCACTTATAGCAATGCTGATCTGAATTTGCAAAAAATGAAAAGGGAAGAAAACTGTTTTGGTGAAATAGCAATTGACATTAGTGTCTTTTTTTTGTTTTGCAGGGAGCAGCTAGGGAGCGGCTATTGCACCACCGTCCTCGACTCGTTGCTTAGTAGGGAAGCAAGGTGAGACATAAAATACTCGTTGGTTACCATTCATGTTTGTAGGTCGCGTCACCTAGATAGTTAGGCGTCTCCCGTTCGAAAGAGATACAATTCGAGATATGCAGGTGTTTGCATATCTAAAACTGTATCTGTTTCGAATTGTCCACGTTTTTGGACAGCCGGAGGATGTGTAGATGAGGTCGGTTTTCGTGTTGTACTCCTGTCCGAGATAGAATTTCGGCATCATCTCCTTTGTTGTTCTCCGGATACACACTCTCCTTGGCAGGACGTGTATTTGGAGAACAGCGGGGAGGTGCTGCCGAAATTCTATATCGGATAGGAGTACAACACGAAACCGATCTCATCTACACATCCTCCGGTGGGATTAGGACCTATCTTTACCTATTAGCATCTATAGGTATTCGGTAGCTGTAATTGATGTTTCTATTACTCGGTTGTATGTTAAAGGATGGAATACCCTGATCGTGATTGGATGTACACGGGCCGCCCACGTCCGGATTCGATGACTAGTGAATGGGTTAGAAAGACCGGAGATTTCTTGGATACAGCATTTGCCAACGGGGTGTCTCGGACTTTCTGTCCATGTGCAGTGTGTAAAAACCGTAAACGACAGAATAAGGATAGAATGGGTAGACATCTCATCCTGAATGGATTTGTGGTGAACTATAAACGGTGGACCCATCATGGTGAGTCCGGTCGTGAGAGACAGGAGGTCGTGAGACAACGCATCGATGCTTTCGATGCTGAAGCCGGAGTAGGAGACATGTTGAATGACTTTAACGAAGTAGAATTCAATGAAGGACGTAGGGAGGAGGAACACGCGGAGGATGAGGAAGTGCATCGGGAGCAGGAGCCGAGCCGACTGCTAAGGCATGTTATGATATGATATCTGCGACACAACAACCCCTTCATGGGCATACCAATGTTTCACAATTGGATGCCATTGCGCGCCTAATGGCGAGTAAAGTCGCAGTTTAGCTTTAGCCGAGCTGCCTTCGATGTTATGTTGACAGTCATTAGCACCCTGCTTCCAGAAGGTCACATTCTACCAAAGAATATGTACGAGGCACGAAAGTACTTGGTGCACTTAAGATGCCATATGAGAAGATACATGCTTGTCCGAATGGATGCATCTTATTTAGGAAACAACATGCAAAAGCAACGCACTCGTCAAAAGTGTGGATCCTCTAGGTACCTGGAGGTTGAATCCGATGGTATTAAGAAGCAGCTCACGGTTCCCGTGAAAATCCTACGGTACCTTCCGTTCATACCGAGGATCCAACGTCTTTACATGACCGAGGAGTCCGCGAAACAGATGAGATGGCACAAACGAGGAAAACAATACCATCCTCAAAACCTTGTCCATCCTGCTGATGCTCAATCCTGGACACATTTTGATTCGAGACACGAAGACAAAGTCGGAGATCCTCGTAATGTACGGGTGGCATTGGCAACGGATGGGTTCAATCCTTATGGAATGGGAGCTGCGCCATACACTTGTTGGCCCGTGTTTGTTATACCCCTCAATCTGCCTCCCGGCGTCTTGTTCCAACGACAGAACATATTCTTGTCATTGATAATTCCTGGACACCCGGGGAATCATATGGGTGTGTACATGGAGCCTTTGATTGATGATTTGGAACGTGCTTGGAAAGATGGGGTATTGACATACGATCGAGCTACGAGAACAAACTTCAAAATGCATGTTTGGTACCACTACTCTCTGCATGACTTATTGGCGTATGGGGTATTCTCGGGTTGGTGTGTCCACGGGAAGTTCACATGCCCAGCATGCAAGATAAATCTGAAGTTCATTTGGTTGCCAAAGGGTGGAAAATATTCCTCTTTCGATCAACACGAGACAATTCCTCCCTCTTGACCATCCATTTAGAAAGGACAAAAAAACTTCACGAAAGGTGTCGAAGTTAACGACCCTCCACCACGAGATGATGACAGGTGCCAAGATTCGTGCCGAGTTAGATGCTCTCGAGGTCAACGCACAAGGTGGTTTCGTGGGATATGGCGAGTCACATTCATAGAAACATAAGTCGGGCTTGTATAGGCTTGAATATATGGATGACATTCTTCTTCCACATAACTTTGACGCAATGCACACTGAAAAGAATATCGGCGAAACGAATTTGCACACAATATGTGGCTTTGCCAAGAGTAGAGACAATGTTAAGGCAAGAATGGATCAAAAGACGTTATGCGATAGACCAAAGCTAGACATGGTGGCTCCTGCAAAAGGCGGAAAGAAGCTGGAAAAAGCCTAAGGCCAACTTTGTCCTGACGAGTAGCCCAAAAGAGGGAAGTATTAGATTGGTTCAAAAATTTAAAGTTCCCCGATGGTTTTGCTGCGAATCCGAGGAGGGGAGTGAACGAATCTACTATGAATATTAGTGGGCTCAAGAGTCATGACTACCATATGTGGCTCGAGTTACTTCAACCGGTGATGCTTGAGAGGCTATGTCCCCCATCATGTGTGGCTAGTCTTGGTAGAGTTGAGTTATTTCTTCCATCGGCTTTGTGCTAAAGAGGTATCTCGGGACGTGATTGCGGACATGGAGGAAATGGCTCCGGTGTTAGTCTGCAAGTTGGAGAAGATCTTTCCACCCGGCTTCTTCACTTCCATGCAACATATGATCTTGCACCTCCCATATGAGGTACGAATGGGTGGGCTCAGTGCGATACCGTTGGTGCTATTCAATTGAGAGATGTCTAAAGGTTCTTCGAACTAAATGTGGAAATAAATGCAAAATTGAAGCATCCATGGCAGAGGCATATATTCTTGAGGAGGTCTCTAATTTCACAACTAAATACTATGCTTGAGAATCTTCCTAATGTGCATAATCCACCATCTCGTTACAATGCTCGTGAAGATCAGTCGAACCTCAGCCTTTTCCAAGGGCAACTCGGAAGTGGAAGTGGTAAAACCTCCAAGAAGTTGACATATCCTGAGTGGTGCAAGATCATGTTATATGTGTTGACCAACCTTTCCGAAGTGGAGCCGTACATACGAGTAAGTTCTCAATCAATTTCTTTTCAGGTATACACTTTTCTATGTCCAACCCCCTTTGTTCCTTGTTTGTACAGGGAATTTGTACATGAATTCTGGCATGAATCAAGGGAATCTACACCACATGAAGTTGATATCCTACTCAAACATGGTGCGGGGAGTAAAATGTCCGATTTCATTTCTTGGTTCAAACAGAAGGGTCGTACGGATCCGTCGATGAGTGTCGAATTGAGACAAGTAGGCAATGGTTGTGCCTTTAAGGTCACCTCATGCAACGGTTACGACGTCAATGGTTATCGGTTTCACACGACAACCTATGAGAAAAATCGTCCCAATCGGGCTACCACAAATACTGGAGTTTTAACGAAAGGCACTGACGGGGTCGAGTATTATGGAACAGTTGAGGAAATATATGAGCTCTCATTTCCTGGTTGCAAACCTCTTAACCCGATCGTTTTCAAATGTCATTGGTTTGATCCGGAAGCGGTGAGGCGAACCACTCGTGTTGGGCTAGTCGAAGTTCGACAATCATCTGTCTATGCAGGAGATGATGTCTATATCGTTGCTCAACAAGCCACACAAGTTTATTATGTCGAGTACCCATGTAAAACAGATGCAACTCTCGAAGGTTGGGATGTTGTGTACAATGTCAGATCACACGGTAAACTACCTGTACCAAACGATGCCGATTACAACATAGACCCAAACACATATGAGGGAGATGAATTCTATCAAGACGACGGGCTACCCGGCAGGTTTGAAATAGACTTAAGCGAAATGTTCGAAATGGAAGTAGACAATGAAATGAATGTTGATGAGGATGTTGGAGATGAGGTTGATAATGAGGACATAGAATTACTTGAGCGATTACATATCGACAAGCCTCCCCTCCTCCGGTGCAAAGACAAGAGGATATCCCAAGAGACGATAGCGATGATGATACTTATGATCCAACTAATCCCGATGATGATGATTATTTCTAATACATGTATGATTCACACTAATTAATTTACCGTTTCAATTAATTTTTACTATTTATATTGCATATCTTTCTGTACTACTGAACTTTTAGTATTTATATTGCATACCTATCTGTACTAATTAACTTTTGCTATTTATTACAGGTGATTGGACAAGGATGCCGGGCGGTTGGAAGAAAACGTTGAAGTCGGTGAAGTCGTTGTACACTCGAGACGAGGAGCAGGAGGTGGCCGACAGGGGTCGAAAGAGGGGTGGAGGTGGAGGTAGGGCGGGTAGAGCCAAGGGTGGAGCCAAGGGTGGAGGCAAGGGTGCGAGGCATGGGTGGAGGCAAGGCTCGAGGGAAGAGGATAGTGAGGTCACCGTCGCCTCCTCTTGAGCAGGAGGACGAGGAGGAGCGAGGAGGAGGAGGAGGAGGAGGAGCGAGGAGCAGGAGGAGGAGGAGGAGGAGGAGTAGGAGCAGGTAGGGGGCTCCGGTTCCTGCGGACCGACACCACCGAGTGTGCGGTTGCGAGGTCCTGCGTCCCTCCCGATCCGACCGATACCTCTTGAGCGTCGTCCGATAATTCGACCTATCAACGATCGGTAAGTAACTATAAATGTTATTGGTACCTTTTATGTGAACTAATATTTTATCTAATCATTTTGACAGACGGTTCAAGATAGTCTCCCCGGTGCTCACTCACGCCTACCGTCCGGCATCCTGGGTCTTTTGTGCAAGGCAAACTTCCCGGGTCTTGTGCAAGGCAAACCAGCCACCTTGTTTAACCACTACATCGCCACTGAAGATGGGCCGGATGACGAACACCGGATATTCAACAACAAGGGGGATCGGGTGGTGAAGGAGCTGTGGGTAAGTCTTTATTACGCTACATTGTTCAACATATCACGTTCATTGAATATTCTTGAAATAATGATTGGACACATATCGTGTTTATGCAGGATTACTATAGGTGTGAGCCTGGATACGAGGACCAGGCGATGGAGACCGCTCGTAGAGCATGCTTTAAACTTGTGACCGACATGCACTACGAGGCCCGCATCCAGGCCATCATTGACTACAACGCTTCAAAGAAAATTCGGGTCACCAAAAAAGAGGCAAGGACTATGAGACTGACCCGTGAACAATATATAGAGGTAAGAATTCATTTTTTTAAAGGTTAAGTATTTTTAATTTTATCTCATTATATATCTGACATGTAGGCTATACCGGAGTGGATGGCCTCGAACAGGCCTTGCTGGGAACAGATGGCAGAAAATTGGTGCCGCGAGGACTGGGAGGAATCACATAACGCCGCCCGTGAGCGACGTTTATTGATGCGAGGTCCAGCACACCACCAGGGCAGTCTCAGCCTCGAGGAGTACGCAGACAGATGGGTATGTCCTACCGTGTTTGCATTCTAATTGTACATTGTACATTAAAACTAATCTTTTTTTTTTCCCGCAGTCGGCATCTCATGGTGGTGTTGATCTCAACACTTATCAAGCATTTGCTATGACCCACATATCAAAGGCGACGTCTAGTGTCGGGTACGACCCGGAGAACCCGCCCGCTGCCTCTGCGTACAGCAACCCAAGTGTTGTAGAACGCCTCAATGCATACACGAGAGGTGGCGAAGGAGGTCCATGGGCCGGACTACAATCCGGTCATGCACGACCGTGATGGAGAAGTCGTCATGAGGGCTGGAGGAGGAAAGAAACATGGGCGGTACTGGATCGGTGACCACACAATCAACCCGGCCACTACTCCGTCGCTCTCCTAGATTCGAGCACGGACCACGAGCTCTGGCCCTTCTATACGCTCACGACCGATTGTTTCGGGGACGCTCCGGGTACTTTCTATTTCATTCATTATTTGTTGATTATTAACATTATGATGCACGCACTTGAGATTAACATTGTCTTTAATGTTGCAGGCCCAACTTGAAGCAGAGAGGAAGAGGCGGGAGGACCCGGAGGCGAAGGTAGCAACACAAGATGAGACTATCCGACTACAAGCGGAGAGACTGCAGGAGGTCCGGATGGCGAGCCAGGCGAGCCAAGCGCAGGTGGCACAAATGTATAACTTCATGCTAGGTCTTCCAGGGTTTGCTGGTCACTCTCTACCACCACCGATCGTACCGGTTGCACCTGCTGGCATATCTCCTGTGAGTACCTTAATATTGCCATTGTTACTCATAACCTTTAAGATTGTAGTTTTAGTTTAGAAAAACTTAGTCAAATTAGAGAAACTTAGACAAATTTGTTTTTTTTCCAATCTTGTATCATAAGACATGTATTTGTTTTCTTTGTGTAGAATGCTCCTCCTTCGGCGGCGGGATCGGCAACGGAGCAGCACAGCCCTCGGATGCAAGACCCTACAATCTGCCGTAATCTATTCCCACCCCTCCCTCTCAGTGAGTCATTTGGGGTGAATGTGAACTTGCGATGTGCTTGTGAACTCGTCGGATTAGTGTTTGTGAACTTGTCAAATTGTGATTGTGAACTTATAGGATTTATGTTTGTGGACATTCTATGGATATGTTCAGGATTTGTGTTTGTGGACAAATATGTGGTTGATGTGTTTATTTATGTGGTGAATATGTGGATATATGTCAACATGTGATGAATATGTGTATATTTGAATTTGTATGAAAAACTGTGGCTTTTGTGCAGAAATAACAAAAAAATGGATCTGGATGGGCTGTTTGCCGAGTGCTATGGCCATTGCACTCGGCAAAGGACACTGTTTGCCGAGTGCAATGGCCATAGCACTCGGCAAACACGAAGGTCCCGAGACCCCTGGACACATGTGTGCCGAGTGCTCGTGGACGGGGCACTCGGCACACAGCAGCTCTTTGCCGAGTGCCTTGCACCGGCACTCGGCAAACAAGTACTGTGTGCCGAGTGCCCGGTCCACGGCACTCGGCACAGTTCAACACCTTTGCCGAGTGCACTGTACAGCGGCACTCGGCAAAAGGTCCGTCAACGCCACGTGTCAAATATTCTGCCGAGTGCGCCGTTAGACACTCGGCAAACTCTTTGCCGAGTGCCCGACGGAAGACACTCGGCAAAGGTCCTTTTGCCGATCGGACCTAAGCCGACGGGCCTTTGCCGAGTGTGGCACTCGGCAAAGTGTTTGCCGAGTGTTATCCGGTCTTTGCCGAGTGCCCGAGGCACTCGGCAAACGCCTGTTCTCCTGTAGTGTATGTACCCGCGTACTATGACTAGGACATTCATCGGACCGTTGATCTAGGGTCCGGTGTGTTGCCGATTCAAATTACCACTTAAAAATGAAACTTTATTTTTATGTGGTGTACTTTTACTGATTGGAATAATTATGTTGACCAAGGATAGGTCACAGCAAAATGGGAACAGAAAGGGAGTGCTAATTGATGGAACTATTGGGCCAAAGCCCATTAATAATTTCTATAATTTCTAGAAAATCTCAAAGGCCCATATAGGGATGGTGGGAGTGCAATCTTTAGTACCATGTTGCTAGTAGAGGTGGAGGGAGACCAACTTATAAACTTGGATGCTCTTACCTTCCTTGCAAGTGTGAGAAAGAGAGAAGGAAGACCACACGCGCTTGCCTCGCCTGGCCGGGCGGGGCGTGGCGTGGGTGATGGGCGCGGCCGCGCATCACCTGCGTGAATGGTCCGCCAAAATCCGGCTCCTTGCCTTGCAAGGGCGCAACTTCCTTTTGCACTTTATTTTTGCCGCGAGTCCAATACGTTTTCTGTTTTGGAAACCGACTCGGTTTAGGTTCGCCTAACCCTAGCGGTCTCTCCTATATAAACGTACGGGCACCGCCGCAGAAACTATCTCGAACTTACCTAGGGTTTTAGCCTCTCTTGCTGCTGCGCCGCCAAGACTACTCCATCCCGATCGTTGACGTGCACCGGCGAACAGAAGAGCAGGTCTCCGGAACCAGCATCTTCAGCGATCCTGGACCGGGAGAAGGCGAATAAGGTTTTTGGGAAGCGCTCTACGCGACTGCTCGATCGCTTCCACCACGGCGCGTCTTTCCCGCCGCCTAAGCCAAGCACGTCGCTGTCTTCGTCGTGACGCTACTGAACGTCGTCGTCAACTCCTCGACCCCGTCAGGTCGGAAAAGTACGTACCTTCTACTTCTATTATGTTTTCCATATAGCCTTCACGTTCTATGTCTGCATGATAGTTATAGATAGTATGGTAGATGTTTTCATCTTCTTGTGCTTATTAGACATGTCTAGATCTTGCGTAGACCAGTCTAATTTAATTAGTAATTTGTTTATCATATTAATAATTTATTTCTGGATTAAATTAAAACTGAAAGTGTTTATATTTTCAACACTAATAAATGATGTGTCGTAACCACGCGCTGAATTTGTTAGTTTTTTTAGTCTAAACAAGATTTATATTAAAACGCATATGATTACATCAAGTTACAAGCTCTTTCAAAACAATAAGATTACAACCAAAATTACTCATTAAATACTTCCAAATCTCAAATGTAAACCTGTGTGGCGATTCATATCACATGCAGACACTCAGCAAATAGGATGAGAACATATGTCCAAAAAATGATGGTCAACATTGCTATAGGTGAGAATTGAGAGTAATCTTCTTTCTTGTGTTTTTCTTCTTCATTCTTTGGCCATCAAAGAAGAAGAAAAAGGAAATATGATCTCACTAGTTCTTCGTCGTGGCCAGATCTAATCACGACAAAACGGAGAAGGGACTAGATTTCACAAATCTCAATATATAGCACATGGTGTAGATAGTACATGTTACTTTCACATGTTCAAATTTCAGCTTAAGTATATGTTGTTGATGCAGTCATCAACTTTTAGATGGAGATTTCTTTCTTAAGTCATCGCTTGTAATAAAAAGTCATAAATAATTAGATTGGTACGAAAAAGAAAGACAAAATTGCACGTCTGAAAAGAGTTCTTTCTCAGCGGGAAATCTTCTCATAAGCAAGTCAGGACGTACACACGTATCGATATCCATGACGGCAGCGCGTTGACCATTGTCACCGAGGGATTGGGTACCTGTGAAATCAATTCAGATGTGTCCTGTAGCTAGAATTAAGATCCCTTCAACACCATCGGATCAAGAATCAAAGAGCAAGATCGATTGCGTCAGTAAGCATGAACAATATTGTTTGAATGCAGTTGCTACTGTTTGAATATTGTTGCCTGCACAGAACACTGTAGCTCCTCCGATGCTACAGTCCATACCACCAATTCAGGGTCCGGACTCCTCGCCGGGACCCGTGACCCGCTGCCGCGTGCTAGGCGTCTTGACCAAGGCGAGTTCATAAGCCCCTGGTCCATCGAGCAACGTCGCCTCTGGAAACCGTATTGCTGCATCTACACTCGACGCCAAGTCATGGTGCAGGTTTGTTGTGGTCGATTGACGGCCCGTTTCTCTGTTTTCTCCTCGTGCTCAGCTGCTACGGACAACAAATGGTGGACAATAATCCGTTTTGCTATTCTTGTTCAGTCGGTTCCCTGCGAGCAGCCGCGGGGTCGCCGTTACGGTGTAGATATATATAGTACACCTAAAATACATATGTTCAAATTTCAGCTTAAGGTAGCGTTTGGATCCAGCTGACTAAAAGCAAAGTGACTAAAAGGCGTTTTAGTCTGTTTTAGTCCCTGGCCTGGCTAATGAGACTAAAGGCATTTTAGTCTGTTTTAGTCACCTTGTTTGGATGTTTAGTCAGTAAAAGGACTAAATTTTAGTCACTTTCATTTTAGCCCAAGGGAACCAAACGGCACCTAAGTATGATGTTGTTTCAGTCCTCAACTACTTTTTTAGATAAAAAAAATTACAATGTTTCCGGCCTCTGTATAATGCACACAACCCTTGTTTTCATTATTACAAGAAACGCGATCATCCGACTGCCAAATAGGAAAAAACTCAAGAATGACCAAGTCTATTATTCAATCTGCAACCATGACTAGCAAAGAGTTCCTTGACCGCCACCTCCATGGATGCACAAACTGATTGGATGTGGTTCCTGTTCTTCTTAGGCTGCAGCAACGTCCAGTACCGTAGCCAGTAAGTTCCCATGAATAAAGCCTGCAAAAACAAAGAGTATCCAACATTGTCAAGACAAATATCATTTCTGCAACACCAAATGGTCCAACAAAGAGCCACCCCTCCAACTGGAATGATTTTACGAACTTTCAAGTCAAAATTTGAAAGCTAAGTGCTCGAGATATGAGCTATAGATCTAGGTGGGGTATTCTCGTAGCTACTTGACTACCCTCCAAAGATTCCTGACATGATGGTAGTCCAAGAATAAATTTTGAATTGTTTCATCTTGATTACAATAACAACATTTATGACTGCCCTTCTAGTTCCTCTTTGCTATGTTATCCTTTGTTAAAACTACCTCGCGAGCGAGGTACCAAAGGAAAATCTTAATCTTGAGTGAGAGTTTTAGTTTCCAAATTCTATTATGGCGAAAGGGTGTATCCTGGTTTATTAGATAACTATACATAGGGTGGTTCGAAAACTGCCATCTCTTATGAAGCTTTCACCACACTGTATCCCTTTCATTAGTCAAAGCTATTTGTGAAACTTTAGCCACGAGAGCATCATACTCAGTATGCTTTACCCCAATCAAATCCCTCCGGAAGGAGAGATTCCATGGTTGTTGTCCCATCGCTGTTGCTACTGTATCAAAAGGGGTGTTGGCGACATGGTAAAGATTAGGATAAACATCATCTAAAGGTTGAGTGTCACACCATATGTCTTCCCAGAACCTTGGCTCCCGTCCTTTATTTTAAAGGAAATACATGTGAAGAATTCTTCCTTGACTTTTATGAGGCCACGCCAGAAGTGGGAATCTCCTTGTTTCATTTAGCTTGAGCTTATCTTTTACTATCTAAATTGGCACAATTTCTTCTGCTAAGGTCATGCCACGTAAGCAAATCACTATGCACCGTTGGATGGAAGGAACAAAAAAATCTGACCGTTCATATAAAGCAACATGGTACAAGCTGACGTCATGTCTAGCAGCCTAGACCAGCTCCCGTCATGTATCTTGAGGCATTGGTACTAGCAACCAGGCCACCAATGAATGCGGTAGGTGGGTAGGTGCTTAAAAAAAAATGAAGCGATTAATCTCCCGTTCAAGCTAGCGGAGTCCAGCACACTCTGGACTGTTCTTCTTCCTCACATATAGACGACATGCTTCTCACCATTCTCCAATCAAACTGCAAGCGGAAAAAAATTCTCCAAACTGACTGAGATAAAGATTATGTGACCGCCAAGGTGAATTCCTCAGGAGCCTCCGTATTAGTTTCTTTTCTCTGTATAAGCTTTGTGTGCTGAGATGTGAGATACGGCCGCAACCCATTGATGGAGGACTTGCATGACCTGCTGTGCTTCCACTCATCAACCCCGAACGCCGCCGCCACCGCCGTGCGCTTGACGCCGCTGGCATTCCGTCGCGGCCATATCTCCCCAGCTGCTCACTTCTCATCTCCTTGGGGGCCACCCGCCATTGGCCCGCCGCCTCGCTCTAGGCTCCAGTGCCGTCTCCCTCTACCTCACTTCCGATTGCTGCGCATCTAGAGTGATATATTAGCTCTTATCCATCACGTTGCTATCATCTTTTTTGCAACAGTTACAAAGCTGCACAAGGGATTACGTATGCCACACTTTTCATAGGAGATAAAAAAGGAAGTAGCCTTAAGATCTTGGTCCCTTTTTAGGAAATAGAATCAAAAGATGATATTGACCGGCTTTCTCTCACAAGCTTGCACCTGTAACTCTGCTTTCCATTAAGTCACTATCCTTTGTAAATCCATTTTTTTGACTGAGATGTGCCCTATCGCAGCTAAAGAAGCAGCTAACAATGCCATATTACTCAGTCATATAGGCCACACAATTAACTTAATTCCATTCCATAATTTTTTTACCTGCTTTCTTATAAGAATCATAAGGTGCTGTACAGCTTGACACACACAGGTGGCCAACAGTGCCTATATGAAGAAAGAATTTTATTTATTTCAAAAAGTTAACAAGGTACGTTTATGCAGGCAACCAGGGTTCCCACCGAGTCAATCAAGAAAAAAAAAGTTGATAAGCAAAGGTATTACCACTGTACTTATATAGTGTATCTATTTTATCTTAAATTTGATAAAGGTACTTCATAAGTCCTGTTCTGAGACATGGTTGTTCTAACCTTATTATTTTACATTTCCCTTGCAAAAATATACATGTTAGCAATGGCCAATATTCCGACTAAAAAACGTAACAGAGCATATCTAGAATTAAAAAACGACAGTTATAATCAAGTAGATGAAAATAGTAGACAAAATAAAATAAGGCGTCGAAGTCTAAATTTACAGAAGATGTTTGCATACCTATCCAGTGATAAAGGTATGGTATATTACTCATCTGAATATATTCAATATCTGAAAGACTCTTATCCATGGCGTTCATATTACGGTGTAGCAAAATACACATGTAAATATTGTGGCGCTGTATTTTGGTATCAAGAAAGAGTTAAGCATGATTCTAAAACTAGAAATTCAAATATTGTATACAATTCATGTTGTAAAGGAGGCAAAATACGGATTCCTCCATTTAAAGATCGACCACAACTTCTTACAAAATTAACTAATTTTGCTGGTGACAAGCGATCAAAACACTTCTTACAAAAAATTAGACAATACAATAGTTTATTTGCTTTCACATCTATGGGTGCTAATATAGACAAATCTATTAACCAAGGTACAACACCATATGTATTTCCGAATTAATGGCCAAGTACATCATCATATTGGATCTTTACTTCCTAAACCAAACAACATTCCAAAATTTGCTGAGTTATACATATATGATACAGAAAATGAAATTGCGAATAGAATTCGTGCTTTACAAAATGAAGAACCCGACGATGCTGATCTAGATCCTCAGATCATACAAGGTTTGATTGAAATGCTCAATAAATATAATCCCTTAGTTAAAATATTTCGTCATGCATGAGATTTATTGAAAGAAAATAATGGTATAGATATAAGTATCCGCATAATAGGGTCAGAAAAAGGTGATCTAGTACAATATGAAATGCCCAATCCCAATGAACTGGCAATGCTAATAGTTGGTGACTTGACATTAGAAAACTATAAACGAGATATCATAGTAAGCAAACATCATCAAGGCCTACGAGAAATATCTATATTACATCCTGCATATTTCCCTTTGCAATACCCATTATTATTCCCCTATGGTGAAAGAGGATATCAATTAGGAATTTACTATTATGATCATGATAAAACCAAAACTACAAAAAGAAATAAAGTTACTATGCATGATTTCTTTAAATACCATGTACATTATAGAAAAGGACAACCAAATCCATACCTATGCTATGGTAGACTTTCCAAACAAATAGTAGTTGATTGCCATGCTTGTGAAGATCAAGATAGATTATCATGGATAGCAAGAAATCAGGATAAACTCAGAATCGAGTATCTACAAGGAATAGTTGATGCAATAGAAAAAGGACTTATCCAAGGTGAAGACATAGGAAAGAGAGTTATATTACCATCAAGTCATACAGGATGTAAACGATACATGATACAAAATTATCATGATGGAATTGCTATATGTCGTGTCTATGGTCCACCAGATTTATTTATAACATTCACATGTAACACTAAATGGCCTGAAATAATCGAAATGTTAGAACCTGGTCAACAACCAAGTGATAGATCAGAAATAATTGTGCGAGTCTTCCATATGAAACTAGAAGAACTAATAAATGATTTACGATCTGGAATAATATCTGGTCCTATAAACGCAATTCTATATTCAGTTGAATTTCAGAAAAGAGGACTACCTCATGTCCATATATTAGTCTGGTTATCTAAAGATAGGATTGAAATTACATGTGACATTATAGATTCGTTTATTTCAGCTGAAATTCCAGATCCCCAAACAGATCCTCTTGGATATGTACTCGTTGCTTAACATATGATGCATGGACCTTGCGGTAATATGAATCCACATTGTGCATGTATGAAAAAAGATAAATGTTCTAAATTTTTCCCCAAACAATTCCAAGATGAAACTAATTTTGATGAGAATGGATTTACACAATATAAACGACGTGCTACAAGTATTTACATACGTAGAGATGAACATAATCTTGATAACGGATGGGTTGTACCATATAATTTATTGTTACTTAAAAAGTATCAGGCACATATAAATGTAGAATATTGCAATAAAAGTAGAGTTTTAAAATATTTATTCAAATATGTCAATAAAGGCCCGAGATAAAGCCAAAATTATATTTGAGCATATTAAAAAAAGTGAGAATAATTCTGTTGACAAAGGCAATGAAACCATGGATGAAATTAGAGAGTACCTAGAATCTAGATATATTGGTGATCAATATGCTCTTTGGAGGTTATTTGGCTTTGAAATCCACCATCATACACCTGCTGTACAACGGCTTCCTATACATTTGCCTCTAATGAATACAATTACATTTAAAAATGATGTTAATTTAAAAAATTTGATAAAAGATCCAAAAAATTCAAAAGACAATGTTAACGGAATGGTTTACTACAAACCAAATACATAAGGATGCACAAAATTTAACATATTGTGAATTTCCATCGAAATGGTCATGGAACAATACAACAAAGCAATGGAACAAACGACCTTCTTATGGATTTAAAATAGGTCGTCTCTATTATGTTAACCCATTGGAAGGAGAACGATTTTACTTACGCATGCTCTTGATGATAGTGAAAGGAGCGAAAAGTTACGAAGACATCAGAACATATAAAGGTGTAATATATAAAACATTTAAAGAAGCATGTGCAGCACGAGGGCTACTAAGCAATGATGATGAATGGTACTGGACATTTAACGAAGCTGCTACATGGGCATCGGCATATCAACTAAGACAACTTTTTGTGACAATATTATTATTCTGTGGAATACAAAATGAAAAAGATTTTTTTGAAAGAAATTGGAAATTAATGATTGATGATTTTCAACACCAGTTTCAGCTCAAGTACCACCCAATGCATTACGTTGCTTCAGATAATGAATTACGTGACATGCTATTAGATGATCTAGAGTATCTCTTGTCTAGAAATGGAGTCCAAATAAGTACTTTTAATTTACCATCAAAATGCAACCAATATAATTGCATTCGTAATAATCGGCTAATTGAAGAAGAAATGAGTTATGACATAGACAAATTAGAAGCGGAAGCAAATAGATTATATTTTAATTTAAATTCAGAACAAAAACATGCTTTCCACACTATTGTAAATAGTGTACTACAGAATACTCCAGCATTCTATTTTGTATCAGGATCCGGGGGTACAGGAAAAACATACCTTTGGAACACAATTGTTTCATATATAAGAGCACGGAAATAAATTGTTCTAACTGTAGCTTCGTCGGGCATAGCATCACTACTCCTACCAAATGGGAGAACAACACACTCCACATTTAAAATCCCGGTAGAAATAGATGACACATCAATTTGTGATATAAAGCAAGGAACAATGCTTGCAGATTTATTGATACAAACATCCCTTATTATTTGGGATGAAGCATTAATGACAAATAAACTTTGCTTTGAAGCACTTGACAAGTCACTTCGAGACATCTCGAGTCAATCAAAAACTGATGCGAAACTTCATCCATTTGGAGGAAAAGTGGTAGTACTAGGAGGTGATCTAAGACAAATATTACCAGTAATTGAGAACGGAACAAGATCACAAATTATCAATGCTGCAATCATAAAATCATACCTATGGGAGCATGTTCAGGTTTTAAAACTAACAAAAAATATGCGCCTACAAAAGAAATGCATTATCGATATCGACTATTTTGAACGGGAAGATTTCAATAATTGGGTGTTAAATCTTGGTGATGGAAACTTACCTGCAGCTAAACATGTTGGTGATATAGAGGCTACATGGATACGAATACCACATGAATTACTTATTTTTACAGATGGTCCAAAAATACCGGCATTGGTAAATATAGTATACCCTGATTTCATTTATAATTTTTCCAACCCCGATTACCTAAAAGAAAGAGCAATATTAACTCCAACGAATGAAATAGTTGATGAAATCAATACTTATTTACTATCCCTCATACCGGGTGAAGAGAAAGAATACCTTAGTGCATATTCAATTTCAAAATCATTTGATTCGTGTAATGATGCAAATATCCTATACCTCGTTGAATTTTTAAATACTCTTAATGCCAATAACTATCCTCAACACAAATTGGTCCTAAAAATAGGAGTTCCTGTTATATTATTACACAATCTAAACCAAAGCATCGGCTTATGTAATGGTACACGATTAATAGTTACAAATCTTGGTGACAATGTTATTGAAGCTATTATTATCACAGGTACAAATATTGGGCATAAAGTGTATATACCACGAATAAATCTAACAACTAGAGGTGCTAAATGGCCATTTATATTAAATCGTCGCCAATTTCCAATAAAAGTTTGTTATGGAATGACTATTAATAAAAGTCAAGGACAAACATTATCGAAAGTTGGTGTGTACCTAAAAAACCTGTATTTACTCATGGACAATTATATGTAGCAGTTTCACGAGTCACTTCAAAAGATGGTTTAAAGATTCTTATTGAAAATGATGATGGAAGTTGCGGAGATGAAACACGTAATATAGTATATAAGGAAATTTTTAGATATTTATAAGTCTTCATTAAGAAAATCTTTGTATTCCTCGCTCTTTAGATGAATATTATGTTTCTATTAAAGGTACATGCATCGAATCTCAGTCTCAAAAATATGAGTCATATATGAGTCTCTCTAAAAAACTTTTGGATTCTTGCTTTTTCAGATGAACATTGTATTATTATCACAGTTGCACACATCAAGTTTCAATTCAACCATACAAGTAAGAGTATCAAGAATGTGGGAATTTCAAGGAACCTCCGATGACGGTGACATAAAACACCTAGATCTCATCATTGTTGATCATATGGTAAGATAACATATTTCAGATTCAAAAAATGTTCAATTTTACATGTTTAAGTTCTATAATATAAAACAGATTTTCTAAGCTTCTAATAAAATTATGCAGAAAAATTCAATGTATGTTGAAATACCACTTGATGCAATTCCTATATTGAAACCATCTATACAAGAAGGAAGGATCATTACTATCAGGAAGTTTTTGGTTGAAAATGCAAAGCCTCAATTTAAGGTTGTGGATGGCCCCTATATGATCAGATTGAATAAAAGAACCCAAATTGCTCAAGTACATCCAGAACCACCAGAATTTCCAAGATATGTGTATACACTAACTCCAATTGCAGAACTGTCAAACCATGTGAACAAAAAGGATAAATTCCTAGGCAACACGTACTTGGTTCATATATACTATACCTTACCTTATAATTTTTATTTAACATATGTTAAGTCTCATATTCGTACAATTTCCAGATGTGATTGGACAAGTTGTTGCTGTATCGGATGCAGCATTGGTTCGCAATACGTTTGGCAAACAACAGATGAAAAGAATTCTCATATTAACGAGATGAAAGGTAAATATCTCAAAAAGCTTAAATCATATTCATATATTTTTTCGCACTTATGTTAATTTTAGTTTCGTACATTGTAAAAGTAAGCTATATTTCTTTGTGAAGAAATGATAAATTGATTAATGAGCATTACGATTGATTATAGAGATTATTTCTTAAATAGGGGCAATACCGTTCAAGTGTCATTGTGGGGCTCACGAGCATCAGAATTTAATGGACAATCGAGTGTATGATGCTGGGCAAACAGACCCTGTAATTGCGATATTTGTTGGGACATTATTTAAAAGCTACAAAGGACCACCATTTCTAAGTGGAACTTCAGCTTGTCGTTGGTATATCAATGAGGATATACCACATATCAATGAATTCTATGCCAAGTGAGTAGAAAAATCCATTTTTATATAGCTATATTTTAATATGATACCTATATGATTCCAAGCTACTTACCATAACTATTTACTTTGCAAATATGTAGACTCCCTCCTGAAGTTCAGCCTGTGGAAAAGCTACATCTGGACAATGACCAGTGTTTTCCCAGTGAGATCCAACAGAAAACTGTACTAGAACTTAAAGATATTTGCCCTTTTGAACAAGCGGTTAGTTCATAATATTTCTGACTAAACATGTTTCTCTTCCATATTTTACCTTCTCAACTTAACAAATATATTTTTCAGGGTCAAAAAATTGAATGTACGGTAACAATTACAAGGTTATCTCCAAACCAAACTTGGTTCTATCCAGCATGCAGAGCTTGTCGTACAAGAACCCGCTTGATTGGATCGACTTACAAATGTAATAATGATAAATGCTCGTGCACTCAAATGTCTTATAGGTATATATTCATAAATTTACTTAAAACATTTTACTCTAAAATAGATCTAAGTCTAATTACATTCTAATACTATATTGCAGATACAAGCTTTGTCTTATGGGAAGTGATGAAACATATGAACTTGAATTTATTCTCTTCGATAATGTTGCACAACAGCTAATTGGGAAACCTATCGAATTACTTCAGAGCAAATATGGCATGTGTGATATTCCACCAGAAATTTCTAGTTTGGTTGGTCAAAAGTACACTTTCATTGTAAGAATTTCAACAAGACAAACTGTTAAAAGTAAAAAAGATGATCCAACATTTGAGGTTGTTAGTATTCCTCAACAACATGGAAGGCAGACAACTATACCAACTCTTGAAGCTAATGATGTTGTCACCACTTCAAATTCATCATTCCTTTCTGTTCCTAAAGCTCCATTACTTCCCATCAGATCCAACATGACTCCAAATGAGGTAATTTACTTATATTGTTCATTTCTCTTTATAATAAGTCATACAGACTACTTACCTATAGTTTTGTATACCATGATACACTACTTTCATACCTCCTGCACAACTATAGAATGAAAATGATCCAATGGATATTGAACTAACTGGGTATGTTTTGTCCTTTAATTCAAGTAATTACTTCTACATTTCAGATTACATAAAACAAATTTATTCCCTCTCTATCTCAACATTTCAGGAATGTCAATCAAGAAACATTAAGTGGGAGTAAAAGAGCATATTTGGATATACTATCACACCCACAGGCATTTCCTAATACATAAACTGATGCTATATATATTCCTTTTCTTCTATTTCTACCAACTATGCTAATTTTTTGTTATAATTCATTAGCAGGGTGCTGCTAATGATGAACAAGACGATCCAAACAACAGCAGTCCTCATTTCAAAAAGGAAAGCTATAAGGTAAGAAAAAATAAAATTACATAGATATATGTTTGTACTACTTTCTAATATGCATTGTACTACTATCTGATTGAGATATCCATCACCAATTTCTTACATTCTAAACTCTATTTACTTTGCAGGACAAACAAGGATAATCTCATCTTTTGTTTCCAGATTATGGCATATGACTTTTGGCAACTAACATGATCTGCTTCCTAGTGCTGTGCAACCAACATAGACTGCTTCCACATTTAGTGACTACCTGTAATATAACATCGATAAGATATAGTAGCTTTTGGGATCTGCATGGTACTCAGATCACCGGAGGATAACTCATTATTTTGCTTACACAAATTTAGAGGAACTCCTCTTTTAAACTGCAATAAAAGAGGAGTTCCGATAGAAATGTGTGCCCTATAGCTTTTGGAGGCAGACGTCATGTTCTGGCTTTTGCTGTATATATACACATACTATATCAGAAGAAGAATGTCCTCTAACTTCTATTTTAGATTATATAATATATAAATGCCAATAGTTTCAAAAATGGATTGCAAAGGCCTCCAACCATTAAAGTATTTTTTTCCTACTGTTCCTTTTAACCCTGACTATGCTCCTATCGTTTCTTGCAATGAAAATTGCTAATAAGATTTAATTTAGATACATTTGCATAGTCTTGTGGAGTTCTCAACAACGAGGGTCATAAGGCGCGGCAAGTGCCGCGCTATCTTTCTAGTTTATTCCGGATAAGGGATTGCCATATGCCGTCCTCATTTAGGTGTTTGTATAACCACTTAATGAGCAGACATTTGTTTTGTACCTCTAAGTCTATGATGCCAAGTCCCCCTGGGTCCTTTGGTCGGCACATTAAATCCCACTTCGCTAGGCGGTACTTATGCGCATTTTAAGCCCCTTGCTATTAAAATTTGGAACGTATCGAATCTAGAATCTTAAGAACTTCCTTTGGAAGTTCGAAGAAAGTTATCATAAACATTCGAAGGCTGCTAAGCATTGAATTAAGAGTTAAATGACCCCCATATGAAAGATGTTTTAACCATTGAGTCTTCCTTCAAACCATTCCGCTATTATTCTCCAATCACTATTGTCGTGCTTTCTATGGTGCATCGGGATCCCCAAGGAATGAAATGGTATGTTTAGCAACTGAAAAGTTAAGTATACTAAGCTTTAAATTCTTTTGCCTCTCCATAACAGAACAATTTGCTTTTGTAGAAGTTTATCTTTAGACCCGACAATTCTTCAAAGGCATATAACAACAATTTCATGTTTTTCGCCTTCTCAATGTCACGATCCATAAACAAGATAGTGTCATCCGCATACTACAAAATGGATGACCCATCGTCCACTAAGTGTGGAATTATTCCTTCAATCTGTCCATCATCCTTAGTCCTTTTAATAAGCACGACTAGCATATCAGCCACGATGAACAAGATGGGAAACATAGGATCCCCTTGGCGCAATCCTTTCTTTGTCTAGAAGTAGCGTCCAATGTCATCATTTACTTTGATGCCAACACTACCTTTAGAAACAAACCTTTCTACCCAACGACACCACTTAAGGGAGAAACCCTTCATCTGTAATGTCTGCTATAAAAAAGGACCACCTAACTTTGTCATAAAACTTTTCAAAATCAATTTTGAATATGACTCTGTTAAGCTTCTCATTGTGGTGTTCATGAATTGTCTCATGTAAAATGATAATTCTCACCATAATGTTCTATCGAGGCATGAAAGCTGATTGTCGAGGCGAAACAACGGACTCAGCTATTGCATTGATTCTATTAGTGCCAACTTTTGTAAAGATTTTCAAGCTGACATTAAGCATGCAAATAGGACGATATTGTTGAATGATTTTAGCATTTGTGGGCTTTGGTAATAAAGTAATGATACCAAAGTTGAGGCTAAAAAGAGGTAGGTTCTCCTCGTCGAAATCTGCAAACAAACTTAGTAGATCTGTTCAGAACTTCCCAGGAACCCTGATAAACCTGACAGAACTCCGCGGGGAACCATCAAGCCGTGGAGATTTTATGTGCTCCTTCTGGAACAATGCTTCCTTTATTTCCTTTTCTGTAAAGGGAGCCGTCAGTATCTCATTTTCGCCTTGGTCACTTGTGGGATACTCTCCGTCGGAGAATCCACCATAATGAACAAGTTCTCACTGGGGGAGCCAAGCAAATCTTTATAATAGCTTGTTATATAGGCCTTGAGTTCTTCATCACCAACAACGACTCCATCCTCTTCTTCTAGCTCAAAGATGTGTTGTTTACGGTGTTTACCGTTTGCAACCAAGTGAAAAAATCTGGTGTTGTTATCACCTTCCAACAAGGTTTTGACTTTAGCTCATTCATACCATTTTATGTCCTCTTCTCGTCATAACGTCACGAGTCTCTCCTTGAGAAAATGTTTCCAATTTATCTCAACATCAAAGAGAGAGAGAGAGAGAGAGAGAGAGAGAGAGGATGACTTTGCTTTTTTATCTAGTGAGCCAATTAAGGAGATTAATTTCTTCTTCTCCTTTTTATAGTGACGGGCTATATGTGTTAGCCCACCCAGGAAGGTGTTTATGTACAACTCTGATCTTGTTTTGCCATCGGTCCAAGTTAGAGCGTCCATGATTAGTTGATTGCCAAATGTTTGCAACCATATCATACAACTCATCTCTAAGGAACCACCCTCTTTATCTGACTGACTTCTATCGTGAGCCTCCATTGTAGACAGCAGGGATTTTTCCTCCCACTCCCTGCTCACAAGGACTCGATTAAGTTTCTCATACGTTGGGCCATCCCCATGTCTGACCCAAGTGAATTGTCTTCCTGACATTTAAATCTATCTCAAATCAAGAACATCAATGACCTTGTTGAAATCACCTCCCACAATATAAGGGAGAGATTCCCGAGAACAGGCATTAGCAAGCTCAATAAGAAAGGATTCTTTGTGTATGGGCTGTGCCGGTCCATAGACCACATATAAGATCCACTTGAATCCATCTTCTTTATTTCGTAAGGTAAATTTGACATAAAAGTCCCCTCCCAAAACAGAGCCTATATGAAATACAGCCAGGTCAACTCCTAGGAATATCCCCCTGACCGCCCTCGAGGTGCCAAACTATGCCAAATGTAATCACAGTTGGCACAAAAGTTTTTAAGGGTCAAATTTGGGAAATCATCCCGACCCGTCTCCATGAGAGCAATAAAATTAATTTGCTCATCCCTCACCATCTCTGATAAATATATGTGTTTTGCCAAGTCTGCGAGACACCTGCCATTCCAGAAGACGCCTTTCATTGGATACATAGTTTTGACATGGAGATAAGTTGTTTAGATGGTTTACCCATCCTTTTGTTGCTGAAGGAATGGGAGGTTTTCTTACGAGGGGTTACATCTAGATCAGATTTTAGTGATGAAGCCCCTCTTCATGTGCATCCTCCATTAAATCACCACAAACGTGGTTGAGTGTTGCATCGAAAAAATCCTCATCGTCTAGTTCAAGTATTGTTTAGAATTAGCTCTTTTAGTACCCTTAGGTGCCACCAGCAACCTATCTATTTCTATATCTTTTAGAGAAACAACAGAATTTGCAATTTCATTATGATCTCTACCCAAAGAAACACCTAGGTTGCTAACCTTGGAAGAAACTAAGGAATTATGAAGAGGTAAAAGAGCTCGTACCCGGCTGCTGCTCGAGGTTTCTTTTTGCAGCCATCCATGCTGTCTTGTGTATGACGTGATCATCCTATCTTGCCGATGCATGCAAGCCGCACCTCGGAGATTTGTTGGGACATGGAATTGTGCGTGACACCTTCTTCCCATGCCCCCGCTTCTTCGTCACAGGCGTCGGGCCATGGCGTGCTACCCCCGAGGGTGCATTCCTACACGGCTCTTGTGTGGGCAGCTCTGAGCCTGCACCCTCAACAATGCACGCAGCTGACGGTGGACTACTCCCCGTCACAGACATGGACTCAGCCACCCCAGGAGAGGGAAGGTCCAGCGTTCGAGTCGCCGCCAGTGGGGTACTCATTCCTCTGGTTGACGACATCTCCTATAGAGATGCTGGGCTTGGAACCGACACCCTGTCCATCCTGTCGGCCTCCAGCACCTGCGTACGCGCAGGCAGCTGTGAGCCTGCGCCCTCCACTGCGTACACCTCTGTTGGTGTACCATGCCCTTTCCCAAGCGTGTTCAAAGTCACACCGGCCGGGAAAGGGGACATACGAAGTCTGGTGCGTCGTCGTTCTCTAGTGTGACCTGTGGAGACTGATCTTGTCCAGCAGCCCATTCACCGCCGTGCCAATGGCAGCCTCAACTAATTTAAGCTCACTAGCTGTTGGCGGGGGTAGTGTACGTGCCGCCGGGCTCTTGGGGACAGCCAGCACTGCAACATCTGCATGGACATTCGCCTATTGCGCGAGATCCTGAAGCGCGGAAGCCTGCTAGCGTGGAAGCCAATGGCGTCGGGTGTCCGCCACCTGGCGTCGCGTGTCCGCCACCACGGGCACTTTCTGTGACACATCCTCTACGATAGCCTCAAACCACTGCACGGGAGTAACCTGCGCATGTGCATGCTGAGCTGTGTCGCACTACTAGCAGTAAAGCTCTATAGCGGCAGACACCATTTTTACCACGGTGGCGGTCCTTCGAGACGTCCGCTGCTAAGAGCGGGTGCATCCAGTTGTCCGCGACTAATGGCACAAGTTAGTCACGGACACCTAGAGCCCACGGTTACGCTGGCCACAGGCTCACGGCTAACGGGGCCATCGTCGTGGTCGTGGACCCTATCAGGCCCGCAGCTGTGGCTCGTAGCCCATTTAGCTATGGACCTGATAGTGAAGCCCGCTACAACCGACCGCCCCGTCCTATAAATAGGCGGGGGCTGCAGCACCGCACCGCAACCTTATCCACGCGCGCCACACCGCAACCTAGGGTTAGGTTTTAGTCGGTGGCGGCGCCGCCTCTTCTCCTCTTTGTCTCTCCTCCCACTCCTCCTCCACCTCCGACATGTGTCGTCGCCGCTGGGTCCGCTCCTAGGAGCAATCGCGCTCCTGGGGCCAGCAGGCGTTGGTCCTCGCCAACGTCCCGCCGAGCTCCCCGCACCGGCGCCTCCGCCGCCTCCTGCTCCCCCGCTGTAGGGACTCTCCGGCGGCGGCGCGAAGAAGGCGGCGCCGGCGACTCATCCTCCTCCGGCTCCTCCCGTGGCGGATCTGGTGGCGGCGGCGGGACATCCTCCCACGGCAGATCTGGTAGCGGCGGCGGCGGAGGCTGACGACGTGGCGGCAGGCGGCTCTTCCACATCCGCGTGCCGCAGCACGAGCGACATGAAGCGACGGGATGGAATGGCACGCGGCAGCGCGGTGGCGGGACGGGAACGACGCACGGGCGGTGGCGTCTAGGGCGGGTCCCACTAGGGACCCACCTTATTTTGTTAGTAGGTTAACTGCACCGCCGCGGTCCAAGACAGCCAGTCGCCATAGGCAATCCGCCACGTGGCAGTCGCGGTCCTAAGACCGCGACTTATTTTACTTGTAATTAGTGACAGAAACTCAATGACGTTTAATGCGTCCGTCACCGAGACTCTTTTTAATCCGCCGCCATAGACCGAAATTGTAGTAGTGTCGAGCGGGCGTGCCAGGCCAGCCGTGACACTCTGGTCAAAACCAACAGAACCGGCTGCATGTCCCTCCACCCCAACCACTCCCACCTGAGCCACTGCAAACACGGGAATAGTTGGTGCACACGCACCGGCCTCAAGTGCGTGGTCTCCCATGTCATCCGTGGCAGGCCCTCCAGCAGCACTAGGAGTGTATGTCCAGCTCTCTGGCATGACTCGGTTCACAGAGCTATTTGGTGCCCATCTTCCATCTCCATATGTGTTCACCGGCCTCATCTTCACCCTGTTCCTTCCGGCCGTCATCATCCAAGTCGTTAGCATCATCAAACTCGTCCCCATCATCGGCACGCTGAACACTGTCAATGTTGAAGAAGATCTCACAGATTTAGATTTTTCTTTCTAAGTCCTCGCTCGCAACAAAATTAAAGTCATAAATAATTAGATTCGATCGTACGAGGAAGAAAGACCGATCAAATTGCACGTTTAAATGGAGTCTTCTTTCTCAGCGGGAAATCCCCTGGTAAGTATGTCAGGACGCACACACGCGTATCCATGAGCCATGACTACACGTCAGCACGTCGACCATCGTCGCTGAGACCCGTGGTCTGCTCACGCGTGCTAGGCGTCAAGTTGTACAGCCGGACAAAGGGCGAGTTCATAATTAAGCACCTGGTCCATCGAGCAACACCGCCCGGACATCTGTCTTCCTGCAGGCCGCAGCAACACAGGAGTTCCAGCATTGACGCCAAGCCATGGTGCAGGTTTTGTCATGCTCGACAGCCCGTTTCTGTTCTGCTCGTCGTGCTCGGCGGCTGCGAATGGTGGAAAATAATAATACCTTTTACTGTTCTTCTTCCGTCGGTTCCCATGCGGGCAGCCGCGAGGCCATCAGCGCCGTTACGGTGCCGAAATAGCGGTTACACGCAGAATCAGCCCTGCATGCGACAAGGCTAGTGTTTTATTTATTTATTTTTTTGATAAAGGACCAGGCTACGTTGGATATATGCGGCCAGGACACGCGTACAGCTTCATGAGGGGCCGTGCCTCCTTACATGCGTACAAGAACTGCATAGCTAACTTTTCGCCTAAAACGATCCGCATGTGTACTAGGTGTACTATATGGTTAGGACTAGTCGGACTGTTGATTCAGTTGCCCGGTGACTGCGTCTCAAGTTATCATCCCAGACGAAAATTCAATTTTCATGTGGTATGTTGTAACCAAAGTATGGGAAGCTATATCAGCCACGGATATTTTAGTGAAGCAGGCATGGAAAATGGACTGTTAATTAAAGGAGCTGCTACATATACGAAGAAAATATGTTTTTTTAGATAACGCGAAGAAAATACGTACGAAGTTGTTACCAGACAGAATTCTTATTGTCGTCTCATCAACTCCCGGCGCCACTCTCGTTGAGCAGCCCACCTACGCGCCACCACGAGCGTCGTCCATCCTGAGCTGAATGAGGATCATCCCCTTCTGGTGTTATCTCACTAGTCAATTGCCTCATGAGTGGATCATCCTCTTCTTTCTACTGATGCGATCGAGGAGCTCCTGGCTACTTGGTAGGCCAGGCTCAACACCAATTCGCCCTTGTGCATCTGAATCAATCTGCACGCACTACTAGAAAGTGGTACTGTAGCGGCGGGCCGAAAGCACTGTAGCGGCGGGCCAACCAACCCGCCGTAACGATATCACAGTTAAAAATAAATATTTGTTGCGGCGGATCTCCATTTAGTCAGTCGAACCGCCGCTAGAAACTCAATTGTATGTCACCCGCCTCTACAACCAATCTAGAAAAACAAAAAAAAGCCCGCGGCGAAGAGGGCACCTGCCACCGCTCGGATCCACGCCGTCGGATCCGAGGAGGAGAGGCGCGGGCGGCCTGGAGGAGGAAGCGGTGCCGACCATCGGGGCACCGGTTGCTGGGCAGGGCTACACGCGACTGTCGGGGCACCAGCCGTCGGGCAGGGCCGCACGCGACCGACGCAGAGGGGCTGCCAGCCATCGCGGCGCCGGCCGCCGGGCAGGGCCGCACGCGGCCGCCAAGAGGCGGTGTCGATCGTCGGGGTTGGGCACCGGCCGCCAAGAACAGGGGCGATGCAGGCGTGGATCCGGATGAGAGAGAGAGAGAGAGAGAGAGAGAGATAGAGAGAGAGAGAGAGAGTTTGATGTCGGCTGGGTGAGGAGAAGTGATGGAGAAGGTAGGGTTTGTTAGTTTTATATGGTTCCTGTATTGTGGCCTGGACTAAAAATAAAGTAACGGCGGGTCATATTGTGAAGCGCCTTTAAAAATTGTTTTTATTTGTAGGGGCGGCCCGTAAGATGGTCCGCTGTTAAAAATTGATTTGTAAAGGCGTTTTACAACGTTATCGGCCACTAAAAATCATTAAAAACTGTAACGACGGATCTCTTCTTCTCTTGCCGCTACACGAATCCGTACATCGCCGCTATAGGACCGTTTTCTAGTAGTGACGTGGGAGGAACCCCAAACAAATTGATGCCTGAGTACATATCATTTTAATTTTTTGATATCATGACTTGTATCAGGGTTGATAAAAATATCGTGAGGAGATAAAATTAGTAGGTAAGTTAGATTGTTTCATCCTTTTGGGAGCCTGGATGAGTTCGGCGAAAGCAAACTTATCGGCACTAGGCATCAGATGGAGAGAGACACAGGATAGCAATTGGAAAATTACGTTGAGAACTTCCTTCGTACAGGCTTTGTAGTTCAATGTTAGTACGTGCAGACTTTTCCTTCATTAAATGTTGTCCGTAATCAAGCACAATTTATATCTCAAGTATTTATAAGTTTTATTAAATATATCTCTTTGTTTGAATGTTACAACAATTTGATGGACAACATAAGTATTGATGATATAGAGGCATGTCCCAAATGTTGGAAAATAAAAACTTATGCATGCATCATCCGCAAAGTGGTGCGCGGTCACGTGGAAATCAAATGGTAATAGGGGTGGTGTGTAAACTTGGCTGCAGCGGCTCAGTTTGAGCTAGTGCTGTTCAAACGTGCCTTGCCAAACAGGCCAGTCCGAAGCACGGAAATTCTAGCCCGGCCCAAACACGGCACGACCCGTTCAATTCGTGTTGGGCTGACATAGTCCGAAGCCACTGGCCGTGGTCGGGTGGAATGTGCAGCCTGACTAGTAGCATGGGTCGGGTGGAAGGTGCAGCCTGACTAGTACCATGGGCATGACCCATTTATCTTTTGGCCCAATAAAGCACGAATTAGGCCTAGAGGCATGACCTGAAGAAAGTTCATTAAAATAGACATGGTTTCCATATCAAAAAGAAATCATGTGTGGTCTGGTGGATAGCCAGTTATATTAGAACAGTTAATCTACCATTCGAATCCTCACTTGTCCCAATTTTCACCACTATTTTTCACACCCACTTAGGTGAGAAAAAATATCAAAATAATAGAATCTCTGTAGAAACATTGTTTTTTTCTTTTATCTACCCCTCATCCACTTACTCTAATTCAATACAATAAGTGCCGCTGAGATCATAATGCATAAGCAAGAGAAAATTCCTTGTATGACCTTAAAAAAGATGAGACTTCCTTCTATGACCTCCAAAAAATGAAACTTCCCTATGAGGCCCAGTTTCGTTTTTCAGTTCCTTTGTGGCCCTTCCGTCCATTTCAGTGACTAATGATGTTAAGTCTAGTGTAAAAACACAGTTTTACCCCTGACACGAAATAAACTTATTTTTTTACAAAAAAATGTTCTGCTGGAAACATTTATTTTCTAGTTGTTGTATAAATACGAAACATGTATTTCGGCTTGTTTTAATTTTTCAGCTTATTTAAAAATTGAAATGGATCAAATTTGCACACTATTTTTTCATTTTGAATTCAACTTTATTCAAAATAGAAGGAAGTCTCATCTTTTTGGAGGCCATAGATGGAATGTTCTCTATAAGCAAAAGCACAGTTGCAAGGACAGTAGCTGAAGAACACATAAATCATCCTCTTTGTTAAAAACCAACTCCCACATCGCAAGGGGTAGTTTATTGAATAATTTAATTAGTTTAGGTAGGTTTCAGACATTGTGGATATGTACAAGAAAATAGCTGCAATCACAGCTATAATGTACCCTGAGTTTGTGGTACAAGTTATTATTTACAGGTGACAAATATTTTCAAAAGAATTGGTCCTGATATTATAGATAGCATCATGATGTGGTTTCCAATATGGCACAAGCTTTTTTCTTCTCTTCTCAGCCTTAACACAAAAGAAAAAAAAGAAAGAGCATGAGTAATATGGCCATACAATATGCTATTTTACCTTTTTTAGACATCGGTAAGATTGTATTGATCCCTGCTTTGGCTCTAAAAGAGAGAGTAACTACCAATTACAATCACTGGGTAACTCAGCGACTATTGAGAACATAGAAGTCCCTATCGTGAACAATGTCAAATCTAACCAAAGCTTGCCCAAGATGTGACATTTGAATAGCCCTATTCCTAGTTCATCGATGGTCAACAAGAAAATCCCTAATAGCATCATGTGTTGGGGCAAATATTACCGGATGAGCTAGGTATCGATTGATGGTCATGATGGCCCAATCTTCATGCCTCTACTCTGGTCGGCCCACTACTGCTCTGGACATGAGCTATCGGTTGGGAACTTGAGCATGATGGAAGCCTCGAGGGAGGAATGGGTGGGGATCAGCACGTTGGTATGCCATCACCGACGGCTGCAGCGATGTTTGAGGTTGAGAAACCTGAGGTGAGGTTTGAGGGTTTTCCCTTGGCGTGTGTTGGGGTACAGCTAGCTGAAGCCTTGTATCTGGTATAGAAGGAGCAGAGGAGGTGCCGCTTCCGCTTCTAACGAATAGAACTTGACAAAAGCCTAGCCAAGAGTTAAAAACCGTTGGCCCACTAGAGCTGGCCCCATTTGTATGTTGCTGAGGATGGCGGAACGAGGTTGAAACATTTAGCTCTCGGGATTGGCAACCGATATTTTTATGGAAACCTCCTAACGATGTCGATATGGAAGGCAGGGTTTGATTGGGCTTCGTTGGGCAGTTTTCCTTGACATGGCCCAATTCATGGCAATTATGGCACCGTATGGAGTTCCAACAAAAGCGACTATCATGGCCCTGTCCAAGACAGTAGACACATAGCTAGGTTGGGCTTGCTTGGGTCGTACCTTTAGGAATCCACTTGAGGCGACCCGTAGCCACCGCTTTTGAATTTTGAACTCCCAGCCGATCGTGCCTGATTTCCATGTTCTTTGCGGTGTTCTCATTGGCTCGAGGTGTGGTCTTTCAAAAGTTAATCTGCTAAAAGCTAAGACCCAAGGAAAAACAAGGCGGTCAAAAACTGTCTTCTGAGGAATGAGATTGTGATCTTCCACTAGGACAACATTGGCACCAGTAACCTGAACAGCATTTGCCTCCTTCTGACGAATGACATCGGCATATGAAGAATGCTTATTTTTCCTATTACGAACCACAATCCACTGAGATTCCTCTTCATCAACCCATCGCTGAATCTCACAATCAGAATTAGGATCACCATTCCCCCACAAATGGAAGTTAACTTTAAATTGATCACACTCAACAGACTTCAAATTATAAATGTGCTAGCCAATCTGCTTGGAGGCAACTGAGAAACGAAAAACCCGATCGTCAAGGCGAACCACATCAAAGGATGATGCATTACCTCCGAGGAAGGATTGCAGCATGTGTTGAACCATGTCAACACATAAGCGAAACATGCATCGCCCCACCGAGAGCACTAGAAAGAATGCCTTAGACCCCTCCCAGTGCAAACATATATATGAAACACTCACATGTGTAGGCAGTACCGAAATCCTCAGTACAAATTTCGAATTTTATACAGGCTGAAAAAAGATTGGACAACAGGCCCATCTGTATAAAAGCAAAATGGTATGTATATAACTACTGTAGCTGGTCAGTTCTTAACATTTGCGATAACTGTAATCATCCCTGCAATTCTACATCCTTCCAAAAGGAGAGTTATAAATACTACACGACAGAATAACTGTGTAGTTATAGTAGTGTATAAGGAAAACTTTGCTATTCTATAGTGTATATACAACAAAGAAAATATAGTCAGTCAGTGCAGGCCGTAGATACGGCTGGCGTGCCTGGCTACGCCGTGCCACGCGAAGAAGAGCGCCGTGGTCCGCACGAAAACTTGGCACGCGGCGAGACTCTTCTCCGCAGCTTGCGACAGCTGTGTCGCCTCGACGGCCACCGGCGCGTCGAGCAACTTAGCCGTGGCCATCAAATGGCCGTCCAAATTTACCTGCATCGGCAGCTCGGAGACAATGTACCTGGCATCGAACACGTTCCTGCCAAGGTAGCCCGCCAGCACCGCCAAGAACTCCTCGCGGGTGTCCGGCAGCGGCATGCCGCCGGTGAGGATCTTGAGGAGGAACCCAAAGTGGTACAGCCCGTCGAAGGCGACCCAGGTGACATGGTTCCGGTTTTCAGGGGCCACAACGCGCATGCCGAAGAGCACCGCTGCCAACGCCCGGAAGCTCGGTTCCGGGCTACCGTCCGGGTTGCCATGGAAATCGATCTGCCACACGGTTTGCACGGGGCCTAGCGGGCTGGGCAGCAGGGGAGCTGCCCCCGGAACTGCAGATGGTGATGCCGAGCTGGAGGAGAGGGGCGGTGTCGATGTCGATCTTGGCGAGAGCGTAGCGCATTGCCGGGGAGAGGTCTTCACCGCGCACGCTGGGCGGGAGGGAGTTGAGGAGCCGTGCGTCGTCGTCGCATCCGGGGTACTCCGCGTGGACTGTCACGAACGGGTACTGCGGCAGGAGGGACCCGATGATGTTCAGCTCGGAGATCAGGTTCGCCGCTCTCAGTGACCGGATGAACACCTCGGGCTGTCGGCGCCTATGAGGCAGGACGGTGGACGGGTTGTCGGCGGCTTGCGGCGTCTGGCGGGAGGACATCGCCGTCAGGACCCTATTAGATCAACTGGCGGCGACGTTAAGCTAGGGCAATCGGCCGTGTTTCTGGGGTCGTTGATGAGACCGTGTTGTATGCGTACATATGTATAGTCGGGTTCAAATCTGTCCCGGACTCGATCGATCGAGGCCGATCACGTTAATCGTTCTGTCCAACCCCCTCCTTCCGTAAGGAAAATTTAAGAGATCGAGCTTGCCTACAAGTAGATACCAAAAGTATTCACTACCACAATTGGCTTGGCTTAGCCACAGTTCAAAGGGGCCAGAGCCACGGATATGAGAACCGCGGCTATGACCCCGAGGCTAAAAATAAAAGCCTGTAAAAAACAGGGGCGAAGCCAGAAAAAATTATTGCCGATGTTAGCCGGGATGACGGGTCGCTACGTGGTGGCGATGAAGGAAGATAAAATATTCCATATATATAGAATATAAGAGAACCGAACTATCACATTCTTATTTGGAATTGTAGCTAGAAGTTCTGGTTCTATGAAGCACATGCCAAGATCACAAAATGAAAAATATTGAAAATACAAATATGGAAGTAAGCAACAGACATGTAGTTATAATTTTAATTATCAATTGTAGAATTTCCTACCTGTCATCTTTATTCTCTGCGCAGGATCTTGTCGCAAATCCTCCGTTTTGCTTGATTGCTTGTTGCTCCTGATCACTTGCAGTAATAAAAAAAATAGAATTGAGGAATTTCACTCTAACCCTAAGGCCTAAGTTATGCTTATGTAGTTCTGTGCTTCCCGCTGGATCATTCGGCTTCTAGGGGAGTCACGGCACCAGCCCCCGCCGCCTTCCACGAGAATATGATTGCGTATACGGAAAGAAAATCGTTGGACAAGGGCAATCAGTTTTTCGTGGACTAAAGGAGTTTGATTATGGCCCATGCAACATCAAACAAAGACACAAAGTGCTACAGTGGGCTCTAAAATAAGTAGAGATTAGATTGGATACTGGGCCATTGGGGTCCGGCCTAATTTTCACTGGGGTTAGAGCCGGTGAAATTTCGTAGGGGTACATGGCCTGCTAGGAAGTCGTTAGTGTCAGCTGACACCGACGGCTCCACATAACTTCGCCCCTGGTAGAAACGCCAGATGAACTGACTGGTGTATAATAGTGTAGAAGTGGCAAACTAACATGTGTTATGATTGTTTAATTTCTTGCATCTACGGCTTTGGCTCAGGTATGTTTGCAATTTAAATTAGCGCTCCGTGCCCGCGGAAGTAATAATACGGGACAATGTTGGCTCGTGGCAATCCACGAGGCGATCCCTTCAATGGATCGTTACTCTATATGATAGTAGAACTGTGATTTGTTTTCGTAATTTCTCTTGAATTTGATGTATTGTTTCTGCAATGGATCTTCTGCAGGTACACTAACCACGAATCTTAGATCGTGTAGAACCGTGATGAGTACGTGTGTGTGTTGCCATTAATTTTGCGAGTTGGTCGGCTATATACCGATCACGTCTTTTATTTTGGAAAGGACGTAGGAAATCGACATATTTCATGGCATCATACATTCCATTCATCCCATGTGCATTTCACACATGTTAATGAACTCAAATTTATCAACCTAAACCAACTCACATGGTCCTAGTGTCGATAAAATGCGAGAAACTAGATCGGTCTGAAAAACACCCCGGTCGACAGAAATTCCACTCGATAGGCCAGTTTCACTAAAATCGTCATATCTCTCTCGTTTGTTGTCCAAATGAGGTGATCTACCCCTTTCTGGAAATCCTGTGTTTTTCTCTACAACTTTGGTACCCAGAGGTTGTGCTGTAAAACTTTCTATCCTGGCTCAAAATGGCAATAACAGAGAGTTGTCAGAAATTCCAGAGGCAATTTCAGCACACTGTTTTTGTAGTGTTTCTGCCATAACTTTCAATTGGCTTGAGCTATGAAGGTGATTAAGTACTCGTTGGAAAGATTGGGAAGAGCTTTACAACCTTGGTAATATGAGTGTTTCTTGGAAAAATCTGGAAGGACCCCTAAATTGGCAAAACAGTAGGGTCACACAGAAACTTCAGATTTCTGTTTTTGCAAGATGTCTGAGTTCAAAGTTGCCTTGCATATTCTTCGTGCCAATTTCAATATTCATCGAGTATGCTAGCTCATTTAGCATATGAATATGTTGAATATGAAGTCTGATAATATTGATGATGTTCCGCAGATGGTGCGCACTCGCAGAAATGTGGAAAACCGCGGTGAGGTCCCCGGAGGATCCAATAACCGTGGTGGAGCACCATTGTCATCTTCACCTCCGCTGAGAACTCATAATGAGCAATTCATTAATAATCAAGTGGAGTTGTTCCGTATGTTCCTTGAGGGTAATTTTCAAGGAAGCCAACCAGCACCACAGGAGGCGTCATATGTGGATTTCTGGGATACACAACCTCCGACGTTCTCTGGTGATGGTGATCCGTTAGAAGTCGATAATTGGCTTCGTATCATGGAATCCAAGCTTGCACTCCTTCGCTGCACCGACCATCAGAAGACCATGTTTGCGATTCAGCAACTCCGCGGATCAGCAAATGCATGGTGGGCCAGTTATTCTAATGCATTTCCCGCTGATCATCAAGTCCTATGGCCAGAATTTTGTGAAGCTTTTCGCTCTCATCATCTTCCCGTTGGACTCAGGAAGCGGAAATTGCAAGAGTTTTTGCAACTGAAGCAAGATTCAGATGACGTGCCGGAATATGCACGCAAGTTTAATTATCTCGCCCAATATACCACCTATCATGTTGATACTGATGCAAAGAAGAGAGATCAATTCAAGTCTGGCCTTAATTTCAAATTGCAAGCACGTCTAGCTCAATTGACTGACTGTTCGTTTAATGAGTTTGTGAGTGCTGCAATTGTCCAAGAGGATGCTACTCGAGCCTATCAAGAAGACAAGAAGAAGAAACGTGCTATGGAAAATGCATATGGTACCGCTCCTCTCAGCTGTCGGATAGTTGTTGTTCCATCAGTTGACTCGAGTGTCTATTCAGCCACATCGCAAAATGAAGAACATTACTCCCTTCAACTGCAGCAACATCAAACTCCATATCGTTGTGATCACCAGTGTGGTCAAAAGCTTCAACCTTTGCAGCAAGATTTTCAGAGCCCAATGCCTAAGGCACAGCCAAGTGTAAATGTAAGCTACTCTGGCCGCTACACTAATGATCGACGCTTTAAGAGACGTCCTCGAGGCAACAACAAAAATGATAGCAGAAATCTACCTCTCACTAGGGATACACCTAGGACTGGTCGTATCAACTTTACCACTCTCGAAGAAATGCAAGAAGGTGAACCAGTGCTTGCTGGTATGTTTACCATCCGTGATGATCCAGTCTTTGTTCTTTTTGACTCCGGTGCTACTCATGGGTTTATAAGCATGGCTTGTGTTGAAAGGTTACAACTTACACCCAACAACCTTAAGGCACCTTATGCTATCACATCTCCTGGTGGAAAGATTCATGCAACACAAGGAGTCTTGCCTCCTCTCAATCTAGGAGGATGGGTCTATCCGTCGAATCTTATCATCTTGAAGGAATTAAGCCTGGATGTTATTTTGGGTATGAATTGGATGAAGTATCATAAAGCGGTCTTGCATATTGATACTCGGGAAGTTCATCTAAATTCTCCATTGCATGGTCGATCAGTGCTACGTCTGTCATATCCGGGTGCCATTTCTTCTCAAGTCCATCAGTTGGAAGGAAGAAAACTGGAGGATATTCCAATTGTATGTGAGTTCCCCGACGTGTTTCCGGACGACTTGCCTCGGAATGCCTCCTGATCGGGATGTCGAGTTTAAGATTGAACTACAGCCTGGCACAGCTCCAATTTCTCGTAGGCCGTACAAAATGGCTCCCAATGAATTAATGAAACTTAAAGAGCAGCTGAATGAACTTCTAAACAAGGGATACATTCGTCCTAGCTCATCACCGTGGGGCTGTCCCGCTTTGTTTGTGAAGAAAAAGGACAAGTCGTTGCGTTTATGTGTCGACTATCGACCATTAAATGCGGTGACAATCAAGAACAAATATCCTCTACCACGAATTGATATGCTATTTGATCAATTAGTTGGTGCAAAGGTCTTCTCCAAGATTGATCTTCGCTCCGGCTATCATCAAATTAAAATTCGGCCCGAGGATATTCCAAAAACAGCATTTTCTACGAGGTATGGTCTATTTGAATACCTTGTAATGTCTTTTGGACTCACGAATGCTCCAGCTCATTTCATGTACCCGATGAACTCGGTATTCATGCCGGAGCTTGACAAGTTTGTCGTGGTTTTCATTGATGACATCCTTGTTTATTCTAAGTCCAAAGAAGAGCATGCAGAACATCTCCGTATCGTACTTCAAAGATTGCGAGATCATCAACTCTATGCCAAGTTCAGCAAGTGTGAGTTCTGGCTGAAGCAAGTAATTTTCTTAGGCCATATTATTTCAGCTGAAGGTATCTCGGTTGATCCAAGCAAAGTGCAAGATGTTCTCAAGTGGAAGACTCCGAAAAATGTCAAACATATTCGTAGTTTTCTTGGACTCGCGGGTTATTATCGGAAGTTCATCCCAAATTTTTCAATCATATCCAAGCCTATGACAAAGCTATTGGAAAAGGATTCTACCTTTAAATGGAATAAAGAATGTGAGAATGCTTTCCAAACCTTGAAGAAGCATTTGACAACCGCTCCAGTTCTAGCTCAACCCGACATCACAAAGCCATTTGACGTATATTGTGATGCTTCCGGCACAGGATTGGGTTGTGTGTTGATGCAAGAGGGTCGTGTGATTGCGTATGGTTCTCGACAGCTTCGCAAACATGAAGAAAATTATCCCACACATGATTTAGAGTTGGCAGCAGTAGTCCTTGCATTAAAAATGTGGAGACACTATCTTCTTGGTAATCTGGTTAATCTCTATACTGATCACAAAAGTCTCAAGTATATCTTCACTCAACCGGAATTAAATATGAGGCAAAGAAGGTGGTTGGAATTGATTAAGGACTATGAACTCGAAATTCATTATCACCCAGTGCAAAGCCAACGTGGTCGCCGATGCTCTAAGTCGGCAGCACCAATGCAATAGTGCATTTGTATGCTCTATGGAAGGTGCTGAAATTTCAGATTCAGTCGAGCCAAGTCTCCGTGTTGTTCCTTATGCAGCCTTGTATAATCTCGCTCTCGTTCCAACTCTCCGAGATGAAATCATTGAGGCGCAGAAGAAGGACAAGGGCATGGAAAAGATTAGACAGAAAATTAGCACCGAGAATGCCAAGTGCTTCCGTCAAGACGCCGATGGAGTTCTTTGGTTTGGTAATCGTCTTGTGGTTCCCAAGGATATAGAGTTGCGAAAGAAAATTCTTGATGAGGCACATCTATCAAAATATTCCATCCATCCCGGCACCAATAAAATGTATCGTAGTTTGCGTGAGAAATTTTGGTGGACACGTATGAAACGTGAAGTTGCCCGGTATGTCGCTGAATGTGACACGTGCCGGCGTGTCAAAGCTGATCATCCGAAGAAAGCCGGTCTACCGCATCCACTTGACATTCCTGCCTAGAAGTGGGAGGACATATCTATGGACTTCATTGTTGGTTTGCCTCTCACGTCCAAGCATCATGACTCTATTTGGGTTATCGTGGACCGTCTCACAAAATCAGCCCACTTCATTCCTGTCCGCACTACCTATAATGTGAAGAAGTATGCTGAGCTCTATATCCAGCGAATATTATGTCCGCATGGTGTGCCGAAGACTATAATTTCAGATCGAGGGCCGTAATTTGTTTCTCGCTTCTGGGAGCAATTGCATGAGAGTCTTGGCACAAAGCTAATCCGAAGCTCTGCCTATCATCCGCGAGACGGATGGGCAAACAGAAAGAGTGAATCAGTATCTTGAAGACATATTGAGAGCGTGTGCATTGAACCATAATGGCAACTGGGACGATCATTTGCCGTTCGCCGAGTTTTCCTACAACAACAGCTATCAAGAGAGCTCAGGAATGTCTCCATTTGAAGCCCTTTATGGTCATTCTTGTCGCACACCGCTGAATTGGTCCGAAGCGGGCGAAAGGATAGTTTTTGGTCCTGATCTTGTTACTCAAGCTGAGGAAAAAGTGAGAGAAATTCAGGCCAACATGAAAGCGGCACAATCTCGACAAATTAGCTACGCTAACAAGAGAAGACGTCCGCTGGAATTTGAAAAGGGTGATCAAGTGTATCTTCGTGTCTCTCCGAATAAAGGTGTTGTTCGGTTTGGGATCAAAGGTAAATTGGCTCCCCGCTACATCGGTCCCTATAAAATCATTCAGAAGTGTAGTTCGGTCGCTTACCGACTACAGTTGCCGGAGAGCTTAGCCCGTGTCCATAATGTTTTCCACGTATCACAACTTAAGAAATGTCCGAAGCCGCCAATTGATGTTGTCATCACCGACACGGAACAATTAAGCGAAGATTTATCATATCCGAGCTACCGGTTCGGATTCTTGATCAAAAGGATCGGGTTACTCGAAATCGGACTATCACTTTCTACTAAGTGCAATGGAGTAACCACACCGAAGATGAAGCTACATGGGAACAAGAGGAATTTCTAAATTCAAATTTCCCCGAGTTTTTGGCTTCGCGTTTAAGGTAACGTTCACGTGCCCCCTTTTACTTTTGCTAAACTACCGATTGTTAATCTCGGGACGAGATTTCTTTAAGGGGGAGGGCTGTGACATCCCATGTCACAAAGTACATGTGAACAAGACCATGTCATTCAATTTGCATTTTCAAATTTCAGATTTATTGAGAAGCAAATTAATATGACTACGGTTTTGAAATTTAATTTCAAAATTTGACTCAAACCAAGCACTTGTCAAAACTCAAACTTTTCCAACAAAAGCATGTCAATGTTTTTGCAGAACCTTGTGGAGAATGTCAAAAAAAATAAAAATTTAGGACATTTTTCCATAATTTCTAGTAATGGATAAAGGCCCCTAAAAATTCAGTGTAATCAGGAAAACAGCATGTATTCAAGGATTTTTCAGAATTTTTGACTGCAGAATTTGAAATTTTGACAATAACAAAAGTTGCTCCATATTTAATGAGGATTTTGCACAAAAATTGGTTTGTCGAAATTCGGTCTAGAACTTTTGCTAGGGAGGTAGTTCAGTGAGTAGCGGAATGGCACAAGTGTAAAACTGGGGAAGCTTAGCAGCTCCCGTAGGCACACAGCAGACCAGGGCCACCGGGCAGCCTCGCCGGCCACCGGTGCCCATCCCGGTTAGGCCACGGCAGTCCTGCGTGCTCCTGCTCCTCTTACACGCGTCAACCATCGCCCGAAGCCTTACCTTCGAAGCCACCCCTTTTCCCCTATGGCCGCCGTCCCAATAAAACGCAGCAACACGACCGCCATTGCCGTCCCCAAGCAAAGCTCCGGTTCCGTCCCTTTCCTGGCAACCCCCCATCCTCAAACCTCCTCAAATAGACGCGCAATCAAACGCTCTTTCACCTCCAAGAAACCTCTCGTCAATCCATCAAGTGAGCAGGGAGGAATCCACGAATTTTTGTAGCAACACCATGACAAACATGAACTCACCCCCTTCTCGATTTCTTGGTCTATGGTGAGTTTCAATCTTTGATTCTTGTTCTAAGGTGTTCCCAACTTGTTTATGAACCTCCCTAACCCATTCTTCCCCTGGTTTCTTGAAGGGAATAGTAGCAGTTCGGTTTTTCTTGGCCGCCACACCCCTGGACAGAGGTAGAAGACGACCTGTGGCAATTTCGTAAATAGCAGTGAACTTTATGAAATTTGCAAAAATCATATCTTTTAAAATACAAGTCAGAAAAATGCAAATGATAGCTTTTTGGAAAGCTTAGGACATGAACTTTACATTGTACAACTTTGTTGTCTATGGTTCTGTGCAAAAATTCAATGTTTTGTGTAATTTAAAATAGAACCTTGTTAAGCTTGTAAAGTCCATAATTAATTCCTGGAAATTGCAAAAATCATGAAAATTGACATGTGCACCTTTCATAACATGTTGGACCCCCTGGTGCATGATTTTGATGCATTCATACATATTTGCATCATATTTCTCATTCCTTGCCTATATAGCATATAATTGCATATAAATGTTTTATTTAGAAAAATGTGCCCAAAAATGCATGACTTATTATTTCTGGTGCCTATCATAATTGTTTATGCTTTACCACAGAAACCATGTACAGGTTGCATTGTAGCACTAATTTCTTAGTCGTTGAAAGGATCGAGTTCATATTGGCATGAAATGACATATTTCCATATTGATTGTTATTTATGCATGTAAAAGTCTCTATGCACATGTTGTCCATATGTGTTATATGCTTAATCATGATCCCTTTTACATGTTGTCACATAGATCATGTATAAAATTTGCTTGTTTCACCCTTTACTTCATTTAGGCTTATTAAGTAATGTAACGGCACCACATATTGTCATATAACCATATATGGATAATTTATGTCAAAGTCTTACATTTCATGCGTGATCGTATTAGCTTGAACTTTATGGTTAATTAGAGTAGTAGGATGACATGTGTATATTTATCTTGCCCTACTCCATGTTGATGCCCATGTTTAACTCTATGTCATAATAAAAGTTGAATAGGTTAAATACTCTGTTGTGCCATATCATCTAGGAGAGAGTGATTATTCGTTGCTTCTAAGTATTGTGCTTATGTATGCCTATCCTATATTTCATTTAATTAGAAGTTTGTCCTCTTGACCTAAACTATGTGTTCCTATCCGTAAGCAAGCATATCATCTCATGCATGAATAATTTCCTCTCATATGCATATAACATCAGCATTCATATTTATTGAGAAAGTTTCATGAATAATAATATCTATGCATTCACCTATGCTCATACATTGCATTGCATTCATCTAGGACCCGAGAACGAGGAAGGCAACCACGAGGAGATCAATGTTGAGCTGAGCACCATTGTGGATACTAACTTCGAACAGCCCCAAGGCAAGCCCCGGTGCATAACCCACGCTTTTAAAAGTTTTGCTTTACTTCACATGTGATGGTGTCATGTATTGTGCACTTAAGTTCAGGAGTTGATTGTAACCGTAGTTGCATTATTTATCCTTTTATGCCTATGGTCTCATTGGATAGGTATAATCCTTTTTCGTTAGAAATGCTATGCTTAGTAAGGAGTCATCGGTAGCAACATCGAGCGGTACGGAGACCTCTCGGTATAGGTTTATCCACTTGTTATATTTCACATGATATTTATGAAATTGAGACCGTACGGGGAAATGCATGTGTAGGATGCGGTGGCAAGGTTCGCCTATGTTCGCCATAGCCCCGTGCGTGTCGGTTGAGGACCGTGTGACTCCGCGAGCAAGAATCGAGTTGTGTACCAAGTGCATACCTTTATTATGGGTACTGGGAAACCTAGTAGCTTGAGAACCGTAGGGTTGGACGGTACCCCGCCATTCTTTTGAGATGTTGATTGATGGTGGTATCCCGGGTCATGTGGTTGGACAAGTATGCGGTCTACCCTTGGATGGCTTCGCCGTGGGCATCGCATGTGGGGACGTATTACTTGGGAGAGGTGGGAGTCGTATCGGCCCTATAGTGATCTCGCGAACGGTGGCCATACGTGTTCTTAAATAATGCGTATGTCGTGTACTTGGGTTTCTCCTGCAGGATGTAAATCGATATATATCGCCGTCCCTCGCGGTTATTGAGTACCTCTTGTCTCGAGCAGATCGTATCGTAGTAAGAAGTGAACATGATGATATATTTGCTGATTTGAAGTATTTTAATATTGCTTTGCAACCTTGTATTGCTAGTTCTTGCTCACTAAATTTTATATTCATGTCATAACCTTTTAATATGGCTAAAAGTTGGAATTAGAAATTAATGTAGGTGCTGTTTTTGCAATTTAATTCCAGCAAACCCGGTCAGCCCCCTGCATGTTAGGAGTCGGTTTTAGAAACCACTTTTGTCGGGTAAGACTTGCGGAGTATATTAGATACTCAGGGCTTTGTTGTTAAAATTTTTGTGCAGGTGAGCTGTTGAGAAGAATGGGCACATCTCCGGGCTTGATGTGTTACATTTTAGGCAACTATCGTCGAGATTAATTTACGCTTCCGCATATATACTAAAGAGATGTAAAAATCAGAATCTGAACTCTATGTATTGTAACACTTGAAGATCATATGTAAAATGTTCTACTCATATAAACTAAATATGTCTTTGTAAATGGTGAATGTATCATCTGTGTATGTGCTATGACGTTCGCTTCGTCGGATGTCTCCCGAGGCGGTCCTGTGCGACAATCCCTCTTGCTTTGCAAGGTAGGGGTGTCACACTTTTCCTTTTCTTTTTTTCACCTTTCTGCCTTTTACTTCTTTTTTTTTCCTTTAGAACAAAACTGCAGCAAGAGCTAGCTACTCTATAACTCAAATGAAGCATCTAAACATGAGCTCATAACGTGGAGGGTAAAAGAAAATCTTTCCTCTCTTTGTTCCTTTTTTTTGCACCCAAAATTGGAACGGATGCTACTGTTCTCTCTGCATACTATTGGGAACTCAAGAGCATACCCAAAACTAGACCGTGAACAAGTTCAAGCTGAAACACAACGACACAACAGGGACTAAAATTCAGAGACACAATCTGAAATAAAATATTGCGAGGCACAAAGGGGATATAGGACAACAGATACACAACGAATAACTATTTTTGTAGGGCAATTTTCTGGCACTACTAGAAAACACCCTCTGTAGACACGCTTTATTTAAGGTCTAGATACGTTTATTTTGTCTCAATCAAAAAATAGAGACGTCTTCATAAATCGTGTCCGAGGCGTCTCCGAACGTACCGTGTCAAAGCTTGGTAAATATGATTTTTGAAAACATGTCTATTGAAGTAAAAGACGTTTAATAGAGATGCTATAAAGCATAGATATGTTTATAGATACGTTTTCACGAATGCGTTGTATGTATTAGAGTAGACACGTTTTGTGACATGTTAATAATCTTAGACACGATTTTATTGATACGTTTAGACTGTGTTTCTATCAATATAGACACATTATATACAATGCTTCAAAAAATATTATTGTAAAACTTGTTCTAAACGATTGACTTATTCATGCAATTAGTAGGAATCGAACCTGTGACTTCGTCATTTTCTACAAGCTCATCTAACTAACTCACCTAGGAAACGAAGTTGATATTCTTTGACCATATATTCTTTTATATACATGTTCTCTTAGTGCATTAACGTCTCTAGCATTTTCGATAGCATGTCAAAAATGTCTCTAAACGAGGGTAGATACGATAAAAACGTGTCTAATATCATCTCACTTTTTATACGATTTCAATAATGTGTTAGAAAACGTGTCCGATGTCATGAGATACGATTAAAGCATCTCTCAATACCATATCATTTTGAGATTTCCTCTAAAACATGTCAACAAACGTCTTTACGTTGGATATCGATGGTTCAAAGCGTGTCTAAAATCGTAACACTTTGTGATGTTTTACAAAGCATGTCAAAAAACATGTTTATCGTATTATTTACGTTAAAGCGTCTCTAAAATCATGTCATGTTGACACATTCTCAAAATCGTGTCAAAAAGTGTCTCTAGCTACCGATGTAGGCACGCTTACAAAAACGTAGCAACATAAACGTGTCTAGAGGCCATTTTTCTTGTAGTGTGGAGTTTAGGACGAAACAAAATAACGAGGATAGGGGAACCTGACGGTGCACCCGAAGCTCGATTACCACTTGGTATGAACAAGGGCCCAGCTCGATACCAAATGATACATCCAGGCCCGGTAGGGTTGGAAAAGCGCGACACACCAACCCGGTTCTAGATCCACGACCTGAACCTGCAGTCTTAGCACCACAACTCCGGCGGCACGACACACCGATCCGGCTTCGGTACACACGACCTGGCCCCTGCAATCTTAGCACCGCAACTCCGGCGCACCCACTCGGGGAAAGGCCCAATCTCCCTAAAAGACTAGTCCGATAGGGGAAGGGTGGCTCTCCCTTTTAAGGTGGCTTCCTCCTCCCAAGCTAAGCAATGTGGGATTATTCGGAGGCTCACACGGTCGCCGCCCGACTACAACCGGGCCACTTGACCCATCTTTGTTGCGTCTTTTCCAGCGGGTACTAATGGAGGATGTCCTCATCATTCTCTCCTTCTTAACAAGGGCCCAGCTCCGATACCAAATCATACATCCGGACCCGGGTAGGGTTGGAAAAGCGCGACACACCGACCCGGTTCTAGATCCACGACCTGAACCTGCAGTCTTAGCACCACAACTCCGACAGACACGACACACCGATCCGGCTTCGGTACACACGACCTGGCCCCTGCAATCTTAGCACCGCAACTCCGGCGCACCCACTCGGGGAAAGGCCCAATCTCCCTAAAAGACTAGTCCGATAGGGAAAGGGTGGCTCTCCTTTTTAAGGTGGCTTCCTCCTCCCAAGCTAAGCAATGTGGGATTATTCGGAGGCTCACACGGTCGCCGCCCGACTACAACCGGGCCATTTGACCCATCTTTGTTGCATCTTTGCCAGCGGGTACTAATGGAGGATGTCCTCATCACTGACCGCAATGTGACATATCTTTCGAGAATGAAGGTCCCGACTAAACCGCCGTTATGTGAAACGTGGCATAACACCCTTTGACGATTATGGTCAAATAAGTCCACAGGATCGGGAAGAATTTGTTCAGCGAGAAGACAGCTGGGCCTGCCAAGGACCTTAGTGCAAAGATGTTAGAGATGAACAGGAAAAATAAGTACAAGATACACTTGGGCCCCGGCGGCTACAAGAAAAAGATTCGGAGTGGAAGGCGATGGAAGAAAAGCTCCGTGCTTGAAGGGAAGCCTGATCCACTAGAGGGCCTCGAGCTGCGTGCCAAAAATTGGGTCCGTGCGCACTCTAAGATGGATGAAAATGGGGAGATTATTCCGATGGACGCGGAATCGGCGCAAGTTATCCAGCAATTGACGGGTGACATCAAGTTGCGAGACGCGATCTGGTGTTATTCAATCCGAATATCACAGAGACCAACTCTCTCTTCTTGTGGGCACCAAAGAGCATGGCGGGCGGGTGCGAGCGAGTGTCCTCCAAGGCAACTTGGAAAGAGGGTTTCTCCTCTACCTCTTCCACCTCGTTGTACAAAAAACATAAATTTCACAAGAAAGATAAGGAGGAGAGGGACAAGGAAGAGTGGAGGAGACAGATGGAGATGTACCAAGCTGACTGCGAAGTGGAAGTATCCCCGATGCGACTCCTACTTGTCCCAACCACTTCGCCTAGCTTTACCTCCCCGTTAGAACGGGAAGTGATAACGCAAGAATGTCCTTGTGAGCTGCATGTGCCGTTTGGTTACAAGGGAAAGATCATGAAGGTTGCAACCGGTAGAGCACTTTCGGGACGAACAATCCACAACATGGATATTCCACCGGAGTACGTCCGTGTCACCGTCGAGGAGGTCAACCAAGGATGTGAGGAGCACGAGATTGAGTGCCCCATACCCGACGCGGGGATTATAACTCTACATGATGCTATCGGTTCGTTCATCATGTGGAAACGGCGTGAGGTTGTGCTCTTGGAACCACGAGTTTCCCCTCCCCCTTGTCCGGACACGGATCGGTTCATGAGAGTCAACAATTCACGGGGGATGAAGGCTGGAGCAGGAGAACGGTCTCCTTTGTCGGGTGCTTGCTTCAGCCGCTAAGGAACAAGATGACCAAGGACAGGAAGCGGTTATGAGTCCTATACTCGCGGACAGCCCGCAGCAAGAAACCGCCACGGTACACGGCTATGAGGACCCTCAACAACAAATAGTGCCCCTTATCGAGCCGGAATGGCAATGTATCTCCTCGGTCGAGTCGGAAGGTGAAACCCTAGCCTTGGATGAAGAGCCTCGGTTTATCGAGCCTCTTCGGAAGGAGTTTACTCCTGTAATTCCTAGGATGATTATGCCCGTGGGGGTGGATCCGTCAAAGCCGCAACCTGAACATGTCACGAAATACTTGGAGCGAATGAGGAAGGGACCCGTGCAGCCAATCACGGAACCTCGTCAATTGGTACATTACGATGATGACATATTTGAGGGTCGTGACGAGAATGAGGACTTCCCAAATTTCATCTTTGGCAAGCCCCTCGTATATAAAAACATGTTGTCAAACCTACCGTGGGAGATGCGGAAGCTGCATGACCGGTACGTAGCGGTAAGGAGTGGATGTGATCACCTGTAAGCTTCCGAGGGACGTGTTCAATGATACCGGTGATTCGGTCCTTGGACTATATTTCAATGATATCCACGCCTCGACGAGATGGACACGACCTTCGTAACCTTGTGGTGCATGTAAGTGCCTCCATCCATCTTTTTCTTGTCTCATACTTTTTGCAGTACATGTTACATACTCCCTTTTGCTTTTAATGTAGCTTGAATTCAGCATTTCAAAAGAAGAGATACGATAGACCTGATTGGAAGGTTGGGTATCTCACTCCGAGCTTGATCAATCAAAGTACGATCAACCCCGGATAAATGAGAAAGACAAGATATATAAGGATAAGACACTACAAGAGTTACAAGAACCGAAGGACACCATGAGGACAAAAGCTAGGAGTCAAGCTGCAGGTTATATTTACAGGTGCTTCAGGGAATGGCAGGATTGTCACGCCATTTACGCGCCTTACCACTTCGAGTAAGTTCGACCACTACATTCCTCTCGTCGAGTCATAAAGATAGATGACATACTAACGAATAGGATCTTTTGTTGCAGTGGTCATTGGATTTGTTTCCTGATCATGCCAAAAATTGGATATCTATTAGTCTTGGATAGCCTTGACTACGACTCCAAACGCTACGTAGATATCGTGAGCGTTATAAATTGGTAAGTACGGACGTACAATTAAATAGCGATAACTTCATGCAATAATACCCTTTTCTCAATACCGTAGTGCTTATTTGAACTACGTAAAGAACCCGAAGGTGGCACGTTATAGAATTCGGAAACAAATATACTTTCGTCATAAATTTCCGGTAAGACACACATCACATCTAATCTTTTTTATGCTGCTATCATTAAAATAGAGTGATATTTTTTACTTCACTCTATTTAACGAGTGCATTAAGCAAGTAAAAGGTAGTGTGCACTGTGGATATTACGCATGTGCGTATTCGAGCTCCGCTGCATCCTACTTGAATGTCATCACCCATGAGACTACCGAGGAGGTATGGTAAGATTGCATCTGTTTAATTTACATTCTTTCTGTTTTTTTGTCTATCATGTACCAACTTTTATGTATTTATTGACAGCGAACAAAAAGTCTACAAAAGGCAATGATAACGGACAAAAAGATATTGAATGAAATCTCCAAGACAGGATTCTCAACGGTGCGAAAGCATCTAAGTACAAACGACATGTACTACATTGTCGCTAGGATGTGCCGTTTCTTGCTTAGGGATGTCATCAATCCTCGTGGTCGGTTCTTTGACGACCAAAGTGAAGTGACGAAGGAGCATCGAGCACTTTTCGAGTGGTGCGGCTTGAAACGACCGTACGAGCCCGATGTTGTTGAAGATTCGTATAGTGTAGACTTAGTTTGAAAAAACATTGTCATGTTCACATGATTAAACCTTTGATCGATTTTGTATGTGATGTAATACTTTAATGTTAATGTGATGTAATTATGGTTAATGTTATGTTAATTGTAATTTATTATTTCTAATGTATATTTATTTTTTTTTATTGTTAAAAAAGTAAATAGCCACGGTCCACTTTGGCAACCGTGGCTATAGTGGTGTCCACTATAGCCATGGTTGATTTAAAGAACCGTGGCTATAGTATTCCACTATAGCCACGGTCTACGTGGCGAACCGTGGCTATAGTGTCCTTCTATAGCCACGGTTGGCTATGTCAACCGTGGCTATAGTATGCCACTATAGCTACGGTTGATATAGTGAACCGTGGCTATAGTGGCGTATTATAGCCACGGGTGTTCTGTTTTCCGAGGCTACGGATAGTTTTCCGTAGTCTCGGAAACATAGCCACGGTTGGGACTGACCGTGGTTGTAGAGCCCCTCAACCGTGGCTATAGTGAGTTTTTGCTATAGTGTAGAGCTCGAACGTCCGGTGCGAGGCATCGCAAGTGGACCAGACGAGCGGGCCGGCAAGGTCAAGGACGAGGGGGTGGCTATCCTTAATGGGGATGGTGTAGAGAGACGTGGAGGGATCCTTGAGGATAGGGGTAACTAGGGGTTTGCCGCCATTGTTGTCGGAAGCTACTGTATATGGCCAAGAGTTTATGACCAATGACAAGGTGATGACAACAAGGGAAACTGGGTGGGGTTTGGTTTGCCTCATTACCCCTTTTTTCTGCAGGATAATGATCTGATGATAGTTATCTACCGCAAGATCTCTGAATGATGTGAAACGGTAGCGACAGACTGCCTGGTTATATAGGTTCGATCCAGCATGAACAATCTATAGATCATATTTTGTTCATTAGATATGCCGCACATGTTGATCCTGATCAAATTGGTTAGCAGGAGTTGACCAATGTTATTTGAATAGTAAGTTGAGCGAAACCAGAAATGCTGCCGAGTGCCGACTAGCGAATAGCAAGTCATGTGCTGTGATTGCGTTAATTAATGAAAAAAAAATGCGATGTGCGTACGTTCTCGTCGGTGTGTATATTCCTCTACGGGTGATGAGTAGTCGGTGTTGGCAACAGCTGCTAGTATCCAAATCTACGTGGGCTCTACCGAAGGCGAATGCATATAAGAGAGTTTCATCGTCAATTAAAGCTCCACAAAAGCAGCTAGAATTTAAGTAAACGCGCCAAGGATCCATTTATGCATAAACTGACATAGCTACATGATTACATCCCAGTTGATATTTTGTAAAGCGGAGTCCTACTCTATGTTTCTGCTGTGCGTGCATGTGTGAACACCACAAAAGATAGAATATATTTTTCTGAAAGAAGTCCCGATGTGTCCTCTACGTGGATTGGGTCACGTTAGAAGCTTTTTTTTTAATAATGGAAACAAAGTTTACAATGTGTCCGGTCTTTGCATAGTGCACGCAACCAGTGTTTTCATGATTACAAAGAACGCAGTTATTTGACTGTCTCACGGGGAACACAATCAAGAAGAACCAAGTCTATTATTAACCCTCCAATCATGGCTAGCAAAAAGTTCCATGGCGGCCACCTTTATGGATGCACAGATTCATCGGATGTGGTTCCTATTCTCCTCAGGCTGTAGCAGCGCTCAATACCGTAGCCAGTATGTTCGTCTGAATAAAACCTGCAAAAAATAATGAATATCTAACACCGTTAAAACAAATATCATTCATGCATCGTCAAATAGCCCAACAAAAGGCCGCCACCCCCACTAAGGGTATGTTTGGTTGGACTGTGGCTGTGGAAAAAAGCTATTGTGGGCTACATGCTCCGAAAAAAGCAGCTATGGGTTATGAGCTGTGAGAAAACCGAAAGCCGTTTGGTAAAACAGATGTGACTTTTCGAAATTGACTAGCAGACCCTACTTATCATCATATATACCATGATATATGCGTACATATATACATACAAATATATGTATAATATATTTTATATTTATATATTTATTTATATCATATATATAATATAACACATATACACGTATATAAATAAATAGATAAATACATATACGTATACATACATATGTATTTATATGAATAAATATATATATATATATACATATAAACATATATATACAATTATTTATTTATTTACATGTATCTTATACATATAAACACACACACACACACACATATATATATATATAAGATATATATAAATAAATAAGTAAACACAGAATATTTATATAAGATATACGTATATAAATAAATAACAGTCATATAACATGTATATTACATGTATATATATACGTATGTAGGTAAGTTTTTTAAACTTGTGAAAGCCAAAGTCAAGAAAAGCACCTCCACACTGCTTTCGGAAATGAACTAGCAAAAAGTTGCTTTTGGCTTTGGCTTTTGTTGGCCTGCGAATCCCTTTGGTTGGCCTACTGAGTTTTTTGAAAAGCCAAAGCTAGAAAAACCCAACTAAACACACCCTAAGATAATCTTATGAGCTTTTAAGGCGACAGGAGAGCCAATTGCTCGCTATATGAGCAATTGATCTTGGTGGTGTAACCCGGTAGCTACATCTACTACCCTCCAATGATTTCTGGCGTGATGGCAATAAAAAAACAGGTGTTGAATTGTCTCATCCTGATTGCAATAACAACACTTATGACTACCTTTTCAGTTTCACTTTTTTAGACTGTCCTTTGTTAAAACTACCCCACGAGCGAGGTACCAAGGAAAATATTAATCTTAAGGGGGAGTTTTAGTTTCCATTGAGACGAAAGGGTGTGTCTTGGTTAATAAGATAGCTATACATCGAGCAGGTCGAAAAAAATCCCCGTCTTATGAAGCTTCCACCACACGATGTCTCTTTCATTAGTCAAAGTTATTTGAAAATTTGAGCCACGAGGGTATCATATTTCGTGCCTTTTATCCCAATCAAATCTCTTCCGAGCATGGAACGAATTAGGATAAACATCACTAAAAGGCCGAGTACCACACGAAGCGAGCCACGTTCCAAGCTAATACATGTGGATCTATACTGTAGATTACGCATGGGTCAGGCAATCCTGATCCATTTGCTTTCTAGCTCATGGTGTTAGTTTGCCACTGTAATCCCGCTTCATCTGGCATACGGGCGGGGGTCATGGACTTTCAGACTAGATGTGAGCAGTTTCGCATGTGACAATCGTTAGTTCGTTGAGGACAACTGCTAGTATCTAAATCTACGTGTGCTCTACCGAAGTCGAATGCATATAAGGTCAATCTCAGTGGAGAGTGTCATCACACAGTTACCAAAAAGAATTTTCTAAGAATCGTGCCAGCGGAGGGTCACGATGATGACACTCATCTCTCATCCCATGACACTCCCCCTCTTCTCTCTCATGCCATGTCAGCAAATTTAATGCTCATAACACTATCATGACACTCCTATTGAGACTGGCCTAAGAGAGTTTCATCGTCATTTAAAGCTCCACAGCAGCATCTAGAATTTAAGTAAACGTGCCAAGGATCCATTTACGTATAAACTGACATAGCTACATCCCAATTGATATTTTGTAAAAAGCGGAGTCTTACTCTATGTTTCTGCTGTGCGTGCATGTGTGAACACCACAAAAGATGCAATATGTTTTTGTGAAAGAAGTCCCGATGTGTCCTCCATGTGGATTGGGCCATGTCCCAAGCTAATCCATGTGGATGTATACTGCAGATTATGCATGGGTCAGGCAATCCTGATCCATTTGCTTTCTAGCTCATGGTGTTAATTTGCCACTGTAATCCCGCTTCATCTGGCACACAGGCGGGGGCATGGACTTTTTCAGAGTAGATGTGAGCAGTTTCGCCGGTGACAATCGTCAGTTCGTTGAGGACATGGGGATAGCTAAAGTGCATGACTGCATTTACTCGGCACTCGGCAGTGACCCCATTTCTATCTACGGAGGTTCCGACTTATATGCTTGGGCACTGTGAAACCCGTAGTCCCTTGAAGCAGTGATGGATCCAGAATTTTTGTAGAGTCTGGACGAAAAATCAGAAGGTATAACAAGTTCACATAAACATGAGTCTCTATCATAAGCATAGGTCAAAGAAAAATAATTAACTAATGATAATTAACTAATGAGTTGGGCACCAATTAGGCAAAAAAATGTGGTTGTTGAGCTTTGAACTCACCACTTCCACCGTTGCGACAAGCAAAGGCAACCAACCAGACAAGTTAATGTACATGATGGATAGCGAATAATATATTTTTACTGCTGTGTTGAGAGCTGCCTCCATCATTGTAGCCCGGGTAGGGCGCCCAGGGTCGCCAGGGCCGTGGGTCCGCCCCTGTCTTCATGTAATCACGAACGGTTTACAATGGCTACAATATTAAAATATATTTCTTCTTCCTAAAAGGTATAGATTATGGAAGCGAAAGAACTGTCAGGGTGATTTGCGACAAGGAAGAAATTATAGATGCAACACGTGGTGGTCAGAATAAAAACATTGGGTACATGTCCAATCTTGGGACATAATTTCTTTCGAAACAGTCCACATTTGTAACATTGTGTTTTTCCTAGCACTATGTCATGGTAGGGCTTGGTGGACCCAGTGGTGACGAGGATAGTGTTGATTTAAATGCGGTGAGAAATTAAGTAGTTCAGCTATCTGCGTCACAAAGTTCGTGGTAGGTTAGATTTTTCTTTTAAATATAGTATGTTAATTAGATATTTGTTCTATAGAAAATGCATGTAATGCTTGAGATGGTTCGCAATGTACTGTTGCTATTCCATTGATGATGTCCACTGGAGAGCCATCTCCTTCTTATGTGTGATATGAAACTATTTTGTTCATGCGTAATGATTTTTTCAGAAGTGAATGCAGAATCTTTGTGAAGCAGTCACTATTAGCGCAGCTTTCTTTTGTCATTTTCTTCTTGGAAAACAATTACGAAACACTGCTACATGACATTTAACTTGCACCTGTTTCATGTCTCTTTCCACGGCAGCGACCCAAAAGGGAACCAAGCATGAATACAGCTCAGGCTTCTGTGCCACTTCAAATATTATCATTCGTTACAGCTCCACCCTCCCATCATTTGTTATAGTGGCCGAGGAATCTAACTGTTACTATAGTATTGCTGCGGCAGCGGGCGCATTCCGGTGGGCGGGTGACAGCATTCGGCGATGTGATACAGATGAGTACGTTGCAGGCAATATGTGGTCAGGGATAGCGAGACTAGGGGTGACAGAAAACTCGAAGCTCTCTGTTCAACTCGACTTGTGAGAAGCCCGGCTCAACTCGATTCACTAACAAGCCGAGCCGACCGAGCTAGCTCGACGAGCCACTTGTAGGATCCAATAGAACATAACCCAAAAGGAAACATAAAATATTTAAATTACTACTCTGGTTACTTTCCACAACACAATATATTATATAATATTATGTGATCCTTTCTTTTTAATTCTGGGACCTCTTCGTCTTCGTGGAAGCAAATATGTGGTGACTTTGAATAGGAAGACAAAGCGGCTCCATATGTGCTTTGTACTATTCTATGTGCGAACGGTCCTATAGCCACGGTGGAAAAGGCTCTATAGCGGCAGGTATCACACTCGCTGCTACGAGCCCGAGACTAAAAATCGATGGTTGTAGAGACGCAAATAACATCAGCCGTGGCAAAAGCCCGACTTGAGGAAAAAAAAACAACAAAAAAGTGGGTCTCGCGCTGTCAGCCGCCCACGCGGCAGATCACCGCCATGCCGTCGGAGACGGGGTGGGGGGAGTGGGGGGGGGGCAGATCCATCCACCCCCAAGTCACTGCCGCCCATCGAAGAACAGGACGGGCTGAATCTGGCCACCCGAGGCAACCGGAGAACAGGAGCGGCTGAATCTAGCTGCCCCCAAGCCACTGTTTGCCACCGGAGAACGGGAGTGACCGAATCTGGCAGCCCCGAGATGACTTTTGCTGCCAGAGAATAGGGGTTGCCAGATCTGGCTGCCCCCGAGCCGCCGGTCATCGCCGGAGAAGGGGGTGGCTTGATCCGGCTGCCCCTGGTCATGCCTCGAGCCACCAGTCCCCGAGCCGCCATGCGAGCTAGCTCGGGTGGAGCTCCGTCCCGCCGCCGTCCGAAGGCCCGACCCTGTGTACAGCCGTCGCCACGTGGAAGAAGGTACTCCGGATCCGCCCACCCCCATGCGCCGCCGCCACCATCCGGAGGAGGGGGCCGGTAGATCCGGTCCCACACATCGGAGCCGCTGCATGGAAGGAGGGCCAGCCATGCCCCGCGCGTTGTCTCCGCCGTCTAGAGAACCCTGCCCCGGGCATCGGCACCACAACGCGGAAGGAGGGCCGGTCGTGCCCCACACGGCGCCGACGCTGTTCGCAGGGCCCGACCGCGCGCACCGGCACCGCCGAGTGGAAGGAGGGATGGGTGTGTCCCGTGCGCCGCTTCTCCATGGAGAGAGAGAGAGAGAGAGAGAGAGAGAGAGAGAGAGAGAGAGAGAGAGGAGGAGGAGGAGGCAGAGTTAGAGTTAGGTTTTCTTTTATTTTTAGTAATCTAGATGGGCTGGGTAAAATGGACCGTGGCTAGAAATGGAGTCGTATTTGTAGCCAGGGTCTATTTTTGTGTTGTCTTTATTGTTTTTTTTATCCCGTGGCTATAATGTGTTTTTGTTAAAGTGTATAATTCGTATACTATAAACTAACCTAAATTACGTTTCTTTTAGGTGCATTGTTTGTTTGGTTCTACATCAGAGAATAGTTATTGGACAGTCAAAAGTACATAGTATTTGATCTTTCAGCTACAAATAAATTTTTATATTCAGTAGATGTAAATACCTATCCATTGTGGACGTGGGGTGTGATGCTTTCGTGAACTATTAAGTATTGTGCTAAAACTCAATTATTTGGAATCAATTATAAAACAAGTTATATTATATGTTACTATTGTTAAGGTTTATACCATATCTCAGTTATTTTGCCCTTAGATTATTTTATTTTAATCTAGTTTTATTTTAGCTATTATATATGTCCTAGGCTCGTGAGGCTCATGAGCTAACTGGAGCTTTCTAACAAGATGAGCCGAGACTGGTTTTTAGCTCGTTAGTCGGATGAGTCGAGCCTATATCCTAGCGAGCCAACACGAGCCGAGTCGAGGTAGCTCGCCATCCACCGCTAGGCGAGACGATGATGCTGTTGACACGAATAGGTTGTGCGATGTAAATTATTGATGTAATGCACTGGAATTGCATGTAAACACATGCAGAAGGTAACTACTTACAATATTATTTCTTCATTAAGATATGGGCGTAATATATGCACTTTTTTCGGTTGTCCTGCCCAATGGTTCATCTTCCGTGCGTCATGGCCTCACAGGCCACAGCAACACACGAGGCCCCTGCTTTTCCACTCCTATAAGAAGTAATAAGGCTCTCGCGAACAGCTGCACATGATAATATAGCTTGGGCTTTGGAAGACTTGAATAAAAATAACTTGTGCGAAGACTTGAACAAAAATTGCGATGTGGCAAAAAAATTTATTGTAGTTTTTTGTGCTAATCGAATCTGATAGCGTTTTGTGCCATGCTGCAAGGTACATTGTAAACTTATCCTGATCCATTTGCTTTAATTTCTCCTCATGGTGTTTGCCATTGTAATCCCGCTTCATCTGGCATACCGCGGGCGGGGGCCATATGGACTCTTCAGAGTAGATGGTGAGCAGTTTCGTCAGTGACAATCGTCCGTTCGTTGAGGACACGGGGATAAGTAAAGTGCCTGAATTCATTTACTGGGCAGTCAACCCATTTTTATTTATAGAGGTTCCGATTTATATGTTTGGGTACTTTGAAACTCGTTGGCTCTTGATGCAGCGGCGGACAATTAGAAGGTGTAACATGTTCACATAAACATATCAGCCTCTAACATAAGAATAGGTCAAAGAAAGATAATTAACTAATGAGTTGGGCACCAATGAGGCAAAAAAATATGGTTGTTGAGCTTTGAACTCCTGACATCAAACCATTGGGCCAAGCAAAGGCAACCAACCAGACAAATTAATGCACCACATGGATAGGGAATAAATATTGTTTTTACTGCTGCTGTTGAGAGTTGCCTCCATCATTGTAGCCAGGTAGGACGCCCAGGGTCTGTCCCTGTCTTGATGTAATCATGAACGGTTTACATATATTTCTTCAGTCCCAAAATAAGTGTCGTTCTCGCTTCCGAAGAGTCAAACAATTTCAACTTTGATCAAATATGTATTAAAAAGTTGTAAACTTTATTGCACATTATTAACATCATTAGATAGATTGTTGAATCTATTTTCATAAGAAACTTAGTTTGCGATATAAATATTACTAATATTTTCTATAAATATGATCAAACTTAAGAATGTTTGACTGTCACGGATACCATAACGACAATTATTTTGGGATGGAGGAAATATCTACAATGGCTACAATATTAAAATATACTTTTTTCTAAAAGATATAGATTATAGAAACGAAAGAACTGTCAGGGTTATTTGTGAAAAGGGATAAATTATAGATGCAGGACCTGGTGGTCAGAATCAAAATGTTATGTACGTGTCCACTTTTGTGACATTGTTCTCTCGAAACAGTCCACGTTTGTAACATTGTGCTTTTCCTAGGATCATATCTTGTTAGGGCTCAGTGGACGCAGTGGTGACGAGGATAGTGGTGATTTAATAGGCGGTCAGAAACTAAGTAGTTCAGGTATCTGCGTCACAAAGTTCGCGGTAGGTTAACTTTTTTAAAAATAGTATGTTAATTAGATATTTGTTCTATAGAAAACGCATGTAGTGCTTGAGATTGCTCGCAATGTACAGTTGCTATTCCATTGATGATGTCCATTGGAGAGCCATCTCCTTTTTATATGTGATATGAAACTATTTTGTTCATGCGTAATGATTTTTTTTTCAAAAATGAATGCAGAATCTTTGTGAAGCAGTCACTATTAGCCCAGCTTTATTTTGTCATTTTCTTCTTGGAAAACAATTGCGAAACACCTGCTACATGACATATTAACTCACACCTGTTTCATGTGTGTGTTTCCACGGCAGCGACCCAAAGAGAACCAAGAATGAAGACATCTCAGGTTTCTGTTCAAGCATCACTTCAGATATTATCTCTGTTACAGCTCCACCCTCCCATCATCGTTATAGTGGTCGAGGAATCTTACTGTTACTATAGTATTATTGAAAAAAATGACAAGTTTGTAATACGGGACGGCAGCGGGCGCATCCGGGTGGGCGGTGACAGCATGCAGGGAAAGTGGCGACGTGAGATAGATCACAGTATGTTGCAGGCAACATGGTCGGGGATGGCGAGACGATGATGCTGTTGACACGAATATAATGTGCAATGTAAATTATTGATGTAATGCACTGAAACTAGTATGGCCACCCGCACATTTGTGTGGCTATATTTACTTTATTATTTAAAATATTTTATATTACTGTATGAGTTTAATATAGTTTATTAATATTTATGAAATGGTAGAAATAGATTGGAGACTTTCTCAACATGTCTCAATTTGTGTGATATGAATCATTATTTATCTTGGATTATGTCTTAGCTTACCTATTGTATTTGATTTTGAATCTAATTGAAGTTTGATCCTATTATAGGATCCATCCAATGTAATAGAAGTATAGCTTGTGATGTTCATTTATACAACTTCTAGGTTATAATTAGCATGTAAAAACCGATACAATAACAATTATCTAGCAAGCATTTAACCTCAAAATAGTGAGCACGTAAGTAAGATGTAAGTGTGTTAGAATAAAGATGAATCACGAGTACAATATAAAATAATAAATATGATATGACCTCATGGTACTTAAGCTACATTTGGATATACTTCAAGACCTTAATGGCATCATACCTCCTGGGATGCATAATTTACCCATAATTATTTATTATTATTATTTTCTATTTTGGGTTTTTAAAGAGATCCACTTAGAGCCCAAAGGAACCTGATTTTGTTTTAGAAGAGAGGTCAGTTCAAACATGTCGCACTAAACAACCAAAATATGTCATGATAAAAAAAAGAATGTTTCATGCTACAAACAAATCATTTCAATAAAATGTATCATCCTAAATTTAAGAGATTGTGTCCTTCTAACTAGACATATAGTCGTGCATTTACAACAGTGCATTTATAATTAGAAATTAACTATATTGTAGATATTTTTATTATTCAAAATTTAGTTATTTTTTGGACTTGTAATTAGGGGTATTTTTTCTATTTTATGAATATTTATAGGGGGTTTTGTGACTATTTTTTCATAACGGCAGCGGTGGTTAATTTTCTCTTCTTATTTTCTAGGATTAATGTGAGAATTTTTAGGCCTTGAGAGCAAAGGTGGTGGCTTCTTCTCTTGATCAAATGTATATATAATAATAGATTGCTGTGTAAACAAATGCAGAAGTTAACCAATTACAATATTATCCTTTATTAATAATATATGGGCATAATATATGCATTTTTTGTCGGATGTGGTGCCCAATGGTTCATCTTCGGTGCGTCACGGGCCACCGCAACACATGGGGTCCCTGCTTTTGCACTCCTAAGAAGTAATAAGGCTCACCCGAACAACTGCATGTGATAATGTAACTTGCCCTTTGGAAGACTTGAATGAAAATAACTTGTGCTTTGGAAGACTTGAATAAAAATAGCGATGCGGCAAAAAAAAACATTGTAGTTTTTTGTGCTAATCGAATCTAGTAGCGTTTTTTGGTATGCTGCAAAGGAACATTGTAAACTAGTAACATGGACATAGCACTGGCACTGAATATGCTTATGGACAACAATATCACAGTGGGCTGCAGCATTAAACTAGAGGACACTGCACACTCAAATGCAAACTGTATCAAATATATAGCTGATAACACCGCGCCCATGCGCACGACTCAAACTACTAATAACTTGCCTGGAACATAAACGACGAGTACGCACCGCACACGATTATTTACTAATTAACAGTGTCCTGTCCGAACGCATCACGCAGCGGACACTGGCACTGCCCGAAGCGGCGTGGCGAGATCCAGGACAGTGCCATATCGGTCAGTGAGGTCCACGTCCTCGGGGGCCATGCCTTCCGGCAGTTCCCACTCCATTTTGTGCAGAAGCGAGGCCAACAGCAAAGGCACGGAGTGCGCGGTGTAATCCATTCCGGGACACACCCTCCGACCAGCGCCGAAGGGCCTGTAGGCAAAGTCGTCGGTGCCCTGCTGGAAGTGCACCGGCGAGCCAGCCAGGAACCTCTCAGGCACGAACTCCTCTGGCTGTGGCCATACTTCAGGATCCCGTCCGATTGCCCACAAGTTGATGACAACACCGGTTTTGTCCGGCACGGAGTATCCGCCTATCGACACTCCGTCGGCAACCACCTCCCGGGGAATCAGCGGCACCGCCGGATGCAGCCTCAGCGTCTCCTTCACCACGGCCTGCAGGTAAGGCAGGTCGTCCAGGTCTTTCTCCTTGACGAAGTCACTGGAACCGAGGCGCGTCGCAAGCTCGGCGCGCACCTTCTCCATCTTCTCCGGGTGGCGAAGCAGCTGTGCCATAGCTCGTTGCACGGTGACCGTGCTCGTGTCGCTTGCAGCAATGAACATGTCCTGTGCGTGCCAAATATATACCCGAACACAAAGTTCAAATCTGTACGTACGTACGTAGCATTTAGTACAGAAATAGAATCGAGGAAACCAAGTACCGTCAAAAACGTGGTGATTTGTTGCCGTGTAAGCTTGGACTGCGCAAGGCGGCCGAGGAGGACGTCCAACACGTCGTCGTTGCGGTTCGTCCCACCAGCAGCAGTGTTACCTAAGCGTTCTGTAATGATCGCCTCGTCGAAGAACCTGAACAGTTTAGCAAGGTGTATGGAGATGCGGCGGCGTGACCCAAGGAGGTGGTCAAGCGGTGCGAGGAGAGGGAAGGCGTCGGCCACGTTGGACTTGGACCACTCTTCAAGCACCGGCGCTATGAGGCTCCTGAACGTCTGGGGTCCCCGCAGGTCCACCACGTCCTTGGAGAAGAGGATGTTCGATATTACGTTGAGCACGGTGCCATTGACGGCCTCCCTGATGATGACCGGCTTGCCGGAGCATGCCCTGAAGTGCTCCGTGAGCTTGCGGGCATGGTGCTCCAGGATCGGCCGGACGGTGTCGAGGCCCCGGGCGGACGAGAAGCGGGAGCCGATTATAACGCGGTCCTGCTTCCACAGAGCGTCCGAGCTGGGGAGGAAGACCATGGACGTCGCGCTGTAGGACAAGGCGCAAACGCTGTCCGGCACGAGCCGGGCCGCGAGAGCTGCGTCGTTCTTGGCGAGGGCTTCGTGAGCGGCGGCCGGAGACGAGACCACCACGATGGTCCGGGTCAGGCCGAGCCGGAGCGACAGTACTGGCCCGTAGGTTTCAGCTAAGGAAGCGAGGCCGCGGTGAGGGTTGCGGCGAAGCGGGCCAAAGAAGTACAGTAGATTGCCGAGGAGCGGGTGCCCGGCGGGGCCAGGTGGAGATCCACCCCCGGTCTGGGACCCTGGTTTATTCCTAAGGAGGGTGGTGAACAACACATGAATGATGACCAGCGTTACTACCGCACAGGCCAGGAACACGGAGAGCACCATTCTTCTCCCACTACTCGTCTGCGTATCTCAACTTCTCAAGAGAGATTATTTGGAGGTGAAGTAACACTGCAAGGTGTGCAGGTTCTGGAATCTGACCAGCGCCTATTTATACACATTTCATACTTGGTCCATTGGACAAGTCCATATCCACGCGCACCACGCTTAGCTTGATGGATCCTCTTCTCCTACCACAATCGTACTTACCATTATTGTCTTTGGACGAATTACGAAGCAAGGTCAAAATCAGTGGTGGCACTTTCTTCCCGACAGGACTAGGGCCACAAACTTTAGCTCACGAAAACTGTACTTGGCCAGCCATCATATATATATTCAAAGAGATTTGCTCATCAGATACACACTCCTCTCTTTTTTAGCACGTTTACAGTGCTCCATGATACTAGGGACCATAAGGTATCATGGGCACAATCTAACCGTTCATTATTAAAGGTAATAGGGTAAATTGTCTATTAATCAAATAATGAGTCGTAATGTTATCCTCAAGCCATTTTCTTTCTACCCGTCCCCTCTCTCTAGCCGCCGCCGGTTCCAGGCAATGTCGGTTTCTCAACAGCTCCAAGTGGAACTCCCAGGGGTGTAACAGGGGATCAGGTATCAGGATTGTCGGAAGTCGCCAGTCAAGCAGTCATTTGAGAAGTCTCTTCGTCCTTCGTTGGATATGACTGATCCTATCCTACAGTTCGCACTCCAGTCAAACAACAGTAGCTTTCTTTTTCCTTCACCAACCAGGCAGCAAGCAAGTATGAGTTCCGGTTGGATTGGTGATGGTGAACACCAAAATGGATTCATAGGAAGCTGTAGATTACAAATATGCAATCAATTTTATCCAAGTTCATAGATAATGTTGTGAATTTCATAATTTCGTGGCTAGGATATGAGAAGAGAACAAAAAACGAAATTGATGACAAATCAATTGGATAGGACAAAATCCAGCAGAGCTGGATGTGATGCCGCAGCTTGCAACTTGTCCGCCACCATGGCTGACTTCTTCCATCTCTACTGTAAGGAGCAAGCATTGTTTTGCGCTTAGTTGAGGAGTAAGTCAGGTCTCCATGCCTGCCCACGATGGATGAGGAGCAGTTTGTGTTTGAAGTCTTAGGATTCAATCATTCGCATCAGATGACCATCAAAACGACTGCTCGCGTGACTGCTCGTGTATCAACTGCCAAGGATTCTGATCCTGTAACGGGTGGAACGCGCCAGCGAATGATGTCGTGCCGCCACGACAAACCCTAGCCGCCGCGGGTTGTTCTCCATTCCTCAACAGACGCAATGAAACAGAAAGACATGGAATTTTGATTTGATCCTTAGAAACAGAAAATATTACAAAATAATCATACTATTTGATTACTAAAATACCCTTTGATATATATGATACCCCTCTGTGATACTTATGATACTAGTGAGAACTGAAAGTATCATGATCATGATCTAAACCATTGGATTGAAAAAATAAATGGTGTGCGTTCATTTTGGAGTACCGTAAAACTGCTCTTTTTTAGGATCGCACAAATTTGATGCACCGTTATAATTTATAACTAACTAATTCTAATTGTTGTTTCTTTTTTCAGAACAGGGTTACCCCTAGAATTCTAATTATTCTTTGATTTAACTGTTATTGACTGGACGAGCTAGCATTCGAAGGAAAAAGAAAATACTTAGAAGTAATAGCCTAAAGTCCAAACGGGAAAAAGATCCAGTGGTTGCAACCTGGAGTGATAATGCCGATACACAATTGGTTCCATGTGACAACGGAATACATGACAGGGGCAAGCAAAAAAGAACATACGGGACGCCTCCTCTATGGCTGGTGGAATATCTGGAAGGAAAGAAACAGGAGAATTTTTGAAGGTGTGGAGCAGACGAGCATCGCTGTGGCATGGCTGGCAAAGGAAGAAGCGGATCAATTTCATGTGGCGAATAGAAATTTTCATTTTGAGCCGGGCTAGGACTTCGGTATAAAACCAAGCTAACCAATCCACTCGGATTCTCTCCGAACCATAGGCTGCCTAGATTTACTTGTGCCTCGTGTGTTTTGTTTGTTTCGTCTTTTCTGGTTTTGATTAGTGCCTCAGCTGTCACTGTGTCTGTACTCTTTTATTGTTCCCGAACTCTGTTTTTTCTCCTTCTATAATGAATCGGCAGAGCACCTGCTTTTATCCTTCAAAAAAATCGTGCTGAAAGTTTTTGTTCTTCTGCTGTGACGAGGGACAGTATGTAGGTGTTGTACTGCACCGAGGCAGTAAGGTACGCCGCGTACACGTAGATGTGGTACTGCATACGAGAGACGGCAGACTCGATCAGGAAGGCGCGGTCGTGGAAGCAGAGGAGAACGGGAATGCTTCTTGTCGGAGCACTGGTAGAATGAGACGAGAGGTTAGCAAAGAAGGAGCCAGTGCCGGCTTCGAGGGATTAATAGTCATATATTACGAATAGGTGGATTGTCACTTGTGCTTCGGCCATGTTTGAATTGTCATTTGTGACGGAGGTAGGGGATGGCATGTCAACCCTACTCTGGACAGATAGGTGGATACATGGACACACTGTTGCCCACCTAGCATCTGTTCTGATTTCCGGATCGCTAGCTAGTAAATCAAAGGGGGAAAACAATCTCTCATCTAGTGTAGGCATAGCAGTTCATAGGTTTCGAGAGAGAGAGAGAGAGAGAGAGAGAGAGAGAGAAGAAAAGTGTGTGTACCTTCGTGGGCAGACGGAACGGGTGCAGCCATGGCGATGGTCGGCGGTGCTCCGGTGTCCGGAACGGGAGACGGTTGAGAGGTCGGTCATCAGACGGCTTGACGGTGTCCTTCGGGTCTCCACTGACATTGTCCCTCGATGGCGGCGATATACAGCGATGATGTGATGTGGTGGTGGCGAAAACGCTTCTCATCACTGGCAGTGCTGCCCTAATCGGTAGGGTGTGTTGGTGGGGTGTGGCGACGTCACGGTGAACCTCGCGTCATGCATCCTGGCCCCCACCTATATTGCGCTGTGCGACAGGGTTCCACCAGCACGTGTCTTGGCCGAAGAGACAAGCGCCCCTCCCGTTGTACGACTCGTCTTCCTGAGGCCACGACGCGCTCGGATCCCGCGTGGGGCGTGCGAGCGGGAGATTTCCGCGCCTATTTTCCACCCAAATTCCAACTCCAGTGGCCATATCCCAGCCTCCATGCTCCACTTCCCCCAATCTCGCCATATCCCAGCCTCCTCGCCGCGCAACCGCGCGCTCTCCTCACCGGAGTTGGGTTCGCCAAGATGTCCACGCGGACTGCAGCTACGAACAAGAAGGGAGATGCGGCAGCGACGACTCGAGCCTGTACCCTAGATCGCGGTGTCGTTGCGGCAGCGGTGGCGGGTATGTCCTTCGGGCGTGGTCGTGCTGTCGGGTTAGCACCTCCACCTCGTTCTCGCGACCACGGTGGGGGGTCAGTATCGTCCCCGATGACGGTACCTTTCTCCATTGATGGCTGTATCGGAGGTGGCTTCCCCAGCTCGTCGGCGTCTATGGAAGGATTCTCATTCCCTCCTGCTTCGTCTCAACCTTGGTTTGAATCTGCTGGCCGTGATCCCTCTTCTACTGCATCTTGGTAATCTCTGACTCCTTTAATGTTGCTTGTTGAGACATGGTGATTTCTTAGATGAACTATTTGTATTGGAAATTCAGGTTGTTATCGAATATATCTGCAATTCAGGTAGTGGCCAAAATGATTTGGTACTGATGCTTCTCTGATAAGTGTTATACTAATTAGTAACTGATGTCAAGATTCAGTAACTGAAAAATCCCATGCATATCGCTAGAAATTCAGTAAATGATAAATCTTTGTGATCCATTGCACCATGGCAAAAATGAATATAGCTTGTTTGAAGGTAATAGAAATTCAGTAACTGATGTCAGGGTCAATAGCAGTATTTTAACACCAACCCTCATGTGTATGGAAAGAACTCTCCACTCATTTGTTTCTAGGTCTGATTTATTTGTTTCTTTTCTTTGTACACAGTAGAAGGACAAAGATTATGTGTTTTTAAAAGAATCAACATAATGCACACAGTCATGTGGTATGTTTTTAAAAGGTTTTTAAAAGAAACATGTGCTCAGCCATGTTTTTAAAAGAATCAGTCATGTTTTATATTTATATTGACGACAGTTCTTTTACCAACATATACTCCACATTAGTTTTTTTCTTTCCAATTCTCAAAAGTGTACAACAGCTATTAGGATGCTAGCTTATGCAACCTCGGCTGATCAACTTGATGAGGTCTTGAAGGTTGCTGCAAGTACTTGTCTGGAGATTTTAGGTAAATTTGCGGAAGGTATCATCGAAGTATTTGGTAAAGAATATCTACGCCCTCCAAGAACTGATGAACTAGAGAAAATTTTACAAAAAAATGAGGCTCGTGGTTTTCCTGAAATGTTAGGAAGGATCGATTGTATGCATTGGCAATGGAAGAATTGTCCGAAAGGTTGGGCAGGCATGTTCACCGGTGGTAACAAAGGAGTTCCTACTATGATCCTAGAAGCAGTGGCAACTAAAGATCTTCATATATGGCATGTTTTCTTCGGTACAGCCGGATCTCAGAATGATATCAATGTTCTAAACAAGTCACCACTATTCATTCAAGCAATAAAAGGAGAAGCTCCTACGATACACTATACTGTAAATGGAACACAGTATGACATGTGTTACTATCTTGCCGATAAAATATATCCGAAATGGACAGTATTCATGAAGACAGTGTCGGCTCCTCGATCCACGAAAGACAAATTATTTTCATTGAAACAAGAAGGGGCTAGGAAAGATGTCGAGTGTGCATTTGGTGTACTTCAAGCACGATTTGATATTGTTCGTCGACCATCAAGGTTATGGAAGCAAGGAGATGTTATCAACGTAATGCAAGCTTGCGTGATCCTTCACAATATGATAGTGGAAAATGAGAAGAATCAATCACAGATGTTTTGGATTTAAATTACCTTCCAAGTGCGACGATAGTGATCCCACCAGAAGTTCGTACAAATGACAACCCTAATCCAATCTTCGCAGAGGCACTTCGTAGAAATTCGGCTATCGAGCTCGACCAACACAAAGGAAGCTCAAGAAGGATCTAATCGATCACATATGACAATGCTATGGCAACAAAGAAAATTAGACAAAAGGCATTCTAAACCATATATAATATAATTCTTATATCATGATTTTTTTAAAAAAATATTGTAACCATGTTGCTCTTATTTATGCTTGATACATTTTCTATCAAAGGGCCACACAAATTGTATGCACAAATGATCTTTAGTTGTGTGTACAGTATTAAATTGCTTGCTGACAATGAAGTCGTCTCTAGGTTGTATGAGTCTGTCTGTTCAGCTGTCTGTATCATTAATGAAGAGACAGCCCCCGTCTCACCCTTGTACATGCCCTAAGCGCGTGGTATGGCATAGCACGACTTGTAATTAATATCATACCATGCTGGCTCGATACTCAATAGATCGTGTCTTTTCAGTACCGCGCAGTGACTGGCAGTGTCGTCCGTTTGGCCACCCAGAAAACTTATGCGTAACGAGCAACACGTAGCGTGCGCCACGTGTCACCGCTTGATTGGTGGGCCCAGTTTTATTTTGAGATGCTAATTTCAAAATGCTTTTCCTCTTAAATGAAAACTCATTTTTAAATCAATTTTCACCATTGTGTTTGTTAGAATTAATTCAACAAAATGAGATTTCACATGAATATTTTTTAAAAGTTTTTTAAATTCAAATTTTGAATTAGAAATTTGAATTATTCTAGCACTGAGAATCGGTTGTTCCAACAGTTTAAATTGATGGTTCCAGTGGCTAAAATTCATTGTTCGAGTAGTAGAAGTTAATTGTTCCAATATATTTCAACTATTTTGAATTTTTATTTTTTGAATTATTGTAATAGTGTAAATCAATTGTTCAAGTAGTTAGTAGTTATTGTTCCAATGGTGAAATTTAGTTGTTTCATTATTTCTTAAATGTTTACAAAATTGTATGTTAAAAATAGACTGTTTTCGCAACATAGTGAGCCATCACGGGCTGCCCTACCTCTAAGCTATGGCATGCACGATCTACATATAGGAAGCCACCGCTACCTATAGATCCATGTATAGCTTATACGTAGCGCGCACATGATGGGGTGCTACAGGTGCAGGGCTGCGTAGGTAAGTGACAAATCAGACATGTGACAAGTTTCTACTATAGATCGGCAGACTGAAATGAGATTTGAAAATTCAAATTGATTTTTCTCTGAATCCACAACTCTGATTTGATTTCGATTGAATCAACATATTATTGAATATTACTCGAACAAAATAAGATCCCACATGAATATATTTTTAAATTTTAGTAATTTAAAAAATGAAAAAATAATAGAAAAATCAATTGTTCAAGTAATGAAATTCAATTATTATGATAAATAAATTCATTGTTCTGACAGTTGAAATAAATTCTTCCGTCAGCCAAAATAAAATGCCCTGGTAATAAAATCAATTGTTCCACTAGTGAAAATTCATTGTTTCAATATATTATATATTTTATATTTCATTTGAATTTGGTTCCAAAATTTTAAATTGTTCCATAGTGAAATTTTTTTGTTTCGGTAATAAAATTGAATTGTTCTAGTGAAAATGAATTGTTCGAGAAAATAATAGTAAAAAATTATGAATTTTTTCAATTTTAAATTTAATTGCTACTTGCTAGTATGTCCAAAAATGTAAAGCAAGCCTGCGAGTAAGTTTTGGACCAAAATAACAATGAATAGATTTGGACCAAAAAATCCTTAACAGGATTTAGGCCACGTTACGTGGAAGCTCCGCTAGGAGCTCCCTTGGCCACCTCTCTAGGTGGGACGTCACGCCAAAAACATTCCACTGGTTTCGTTTTTAAATTATTGACGTGGTTGACTTTTTTTGTTATGTTTGACTGTTAATTTTATTCAAAATATTTTTTTTAAATATGTAAAACTATAACTCGTGTATCAACTTTCTTTAGTGATAAAATGAGTCGTAATAAAATATTTAATAATTCTTAAACTTTTTTGAGTAAAACGAATGGTCAAATGTAATAAAAAAATTAACGGCGTCAACAATTTAAAAACTGAGGAGTAGTCGTGACGCTGCACCACCGAGACGTGGGCCATGGCAGGCTCTGCTGGCTCTCAGGTGACACGGCAAGTGGGAGACCTGGGGCCGCCGCTTCACGGCCGGAAGCTGGTGCACTTCCAAGGCGATGGGGAGCTGGCAGGGGTCTTCTTGCGGCACGGAATTGCTCAGGCCTCCCACCAACTTCGGATATATTCCAACATCCGATCTCTTTTAAAATGGGTGCGGTGGTTGCATTAAGGCCTCATGCTTCCAGAACTATAAAAGGATTGGATTGGCATATGGAGGAAGCAGGAAACAAGGGACGCGGCTTGCGCAGCATATACTCCCATGCGTGCTCCCGAATACGTAGCAGGTTTTGATTGGTCGTGGTTGTTACGGTGGCCCCAGCACTGATCCAATGATCCAAGCCTCTAACACCGTTTACTTCTCGATACATAATAAACCAGCTGTGCTCCCCATCTTGCGAAGCGACGGCGCAAGGTAACGCGATGGTCTGCTGCCTGCTCCTCGAGCATCTGTATATCGTCCGCCATAGACGCCTCGGCGGGGTGAGTGCTTCGCGTCTAATACTGCGATTATCCACTTCTCTCACAATGATGAGCATGGCACTGATTATATTATATGATTTTATTGCCCGGACCTCGATCTCTAAAAAAACTCAGGCAGCACTAGATCCTTGACACCTCCCACCAGCCAACAAGGCCCATCTAGCTAGCTACTAGCATTGGCGTCAGGCTCCTCCCATCCCTCAAGCCTCAAATCGACCATGCGATTCAGCAGCACTGAATCAAGCATGTCCTTACCCAAATAATTGTAGTTTCGACTGCTCGATCAAAGTCTCCCATGGTGAGGTTGCTGAGTTTCGTAAAGTGAGACACGGAAAGTAGTCGGCCGAGTCTTTTGATCTTTCACTTTGGTCTTGCGGAGAGATAATAGAGAGCGTTCCTGACGTGACTCCGAGGCCTACTTAGAGAGAGAGAGGGAAAGACGGCATGTAACAGGGGTTAACAGCTGCACGCGCGCTGCCCTCCGTTGTGTTGGACCCAACAAAAAATCAGATGCATTTAAAACTTGCCACGTATAGGAGCAGGGACTGATGGGAGTACAGGGCGGGAGTAGGGAAGGCGCATCAGGAAACAAGACTACATTTAGCGGTGGTTATCAAAAAAAAAAAACATTTAGCGGTGTGGTAAGGAAATTTGGCCTCATTTGTGAATCGTGCCGTGCCCCTGCCACCTGTGCTAAGTGATAACGAGGCACAGGTAAAGGTCAGCACGGCACCTTGAGACTGAAGCGGAGAGATAGTGCCAACATATGCCGCCCGCCGTACGCACTCGGCGCACCACCGCCGTCGCCCTCGGCGACGGGCCGCTGCCGGCTCCGGGGAGCCACGTGCCCCTCTCCCCGTTCGACGCGTACTGGATCGGGTTGCCGCCCGTCCGCCGCGTCTTCCTCTTCAATCCGCCCGCTGTCCCGTTCCCGGACGTGGTCCGCGCTCTCCGGTCCTCCCTGGCGGCGGTGCTCCCGTCCTTCCACCCGTTCGCCGGCGAGCTAGGCTACGACCCGGACTCCGGCCGCGTCGAGCTCGTAGTGTGCTCCGAGGGCGCCGGCGTCGCGTTCGTCGAGGCCGAGACGGAGGAGCTTCAGTTTGACAGGCTCGTGGAGGAGGGCGGGGAACACGACGTGGACGCGCTCCGGCAGCTCGTGCCCGACATCCGGCGAGAGGAGCTTCCGGCGCCGGCGATGGCCGTGCAGGTACGCGTCACAAAGTGCCGGTCGTGTGCATCACTAATAATCTCGGGGCATGAGAAATTGCGCGTGTGCTCGATCAGGTGACCGAGTTCAATGGCGGTGGCGTAGCGGTAGGCGTGGCGCTGCACCACGCCGCGGCGGACGGGCGCGGCCTCTGGCGGTTCATCGAGATGTGGGCGTCAGCTGGCTCGGCTGCCGGTGAGCTAGGGCCGCCGCTTCACGACAGAAGGCTGGTGCATTTCGAAGGCGACAAAGACCTGGCACGGATATTCTTGCGGCACACCGCGCCGGAACTGCCCCGGGTGAGATTCTCTTCTACAAAATGGACAAGTGCTCAAGATCGCTTTGCACTTGTTACCAACAAAAGTCATTGCTTTATGCTTCCTGAGAAATTTTCTACAAAATGGAATCCGTTCCTGCCAGAGAGATTTTTTCCCCTAGATAAAGTCAAAAGTTTGGGAGCTGTGTGCTATCTTAAATTACTAGGTTCTTCTCCAGTGTCCTTTTGTACCACACGAATTCATAATTCAGTCTAGGTAGGGTGTGTTCGTTTCCTGGATCTAAACGTTATAGCTATTACATCAAAAAGAATCTTACTATTTAGGAGTACTAAATAAAGTTTAATTATAAAATAAATTACAGGCTCTTAGACTAATTTACGAGACGAATCTAATGAGATTAATTAAGTCATGATTAGAAGACAGTTACTGTAGCATCACTTTAGCAAAACATAAATTAATTAAGCTCATTAGATTCATCTCGAAAATTAACATCAATCTGTCAATAGGTTTTGTCATTAAATTGATAAAAATATTCATAAATAATAAGATTCTCTTTAATATGACAGTGCTAACGAACGGGGCCTTAGTATCCGATCGATACTTTATAACATGTGCCGGCCGGCAGCACAACCCGAGGTCAAGTTTTCCCGGTCATGATTTTCATACTTTCCCAAAGGCTCAAGGACAATATAAATATAAATAAAATATTTTGGTAATAACCTGCAGATAGCACCAAAGCAAGATACAAGGCACCACCCCACGCTCGGCCGGCGAACCTTCACGTTGCCATCTTCCACGATCCGCCACCTGAAGCAGCAGCTCACTGCCGCCGGCAGCACCGCGCCATCCACCTTCGCCGCGGTGGTCGCGCACGGCTGGGTCTCCATAGCACGCGCCAAAGGCCTCACCGACGACTCCCCGGTGTACGCCTTCTTCCTCGCCGACGTCCGCGCCCACATGACGCCGCCCGTCCCAGACACCTACATCGGCAACTGCCTCGCCCTCTGCACCGTCGCGCTGAGCGGCGCGGAGCTCACCGGTCCGGGCGGGCGAGCACGGGCGTGCCTGGCAATCCGGGAGGCCGTTACGGAGGTGAAGCGGGACCCACTGGCAGACCCCGTCGGTTGGATGACCAAGTTCGCCGGGGTCCCGCGCGGCCGCGCCATCATCATGGCCGGGTCGCCGTGGTTCCCGGCATACGGCGTGGACTTCGGGTTCGGGACGCCGGCTAGGGTGGAGTTGGCGTCCATGAATCATGATGGCGAGATGGTCCTTGTCGCCGGGAAGGAGCCCGGATCCGTGCAGGCGTCGGTGGCCCTCGCGGCAGACAAGATGCCAGCCTTCTGCGACACCTTTTGTCGTGGATGAAACTGACATACCGGAGGAGTGAACTGCGAGCTTTTGCTTGGTGATGATGACAGCTTCATTACCCAGGACCCATGGTAACAATTCCGAAGAATCAGTCCCCACTATGAACAGGATTGAAATTCTAAATAAACGTACGTGGACTTTGAATTATTCGTTATTGCTTTCTATATACTACTTATTATGTACGACTCTGCTCCCTCTCTGTCACCCTCCACGAGATCTGCTGGCCCATTGTGAGTTTTCTATGTGGTTAGATTTTTAGTACAGAAGATTCGCTACTTTCATGAACGAGAACTCATAAGGAAGCAACTCATGACAGGGGTTGAAATCTATAATAATATGGACTTCAATTATTCCCTATTTTGGTTTGTTATACTTTTTTTATGTACAACTCTTCTGAACCGCTCCTTCTGTCTCCCTATAAGAAATGTTATACAATTCAAAAGAATCAGTTCATAAGGACACAACTACCGAGACCGGTATGGAGATTTAAACATGCCGGATGACAAACTTTGCACTCCATAATGTTACAGAGAATTACAGCATACACTACACGTAACGTAAGGGTCCAACAATTCGCCCGAAACACAAATTAATATAGTTACAGGATCCCAGAGCATATGTCTGGTTTTCATTCATTATCATGGTTCGACTAACATCAAAATAACAGAAATATTTCTGTCTTTTATTCATTACTATTTCTGTTTATAGCTTCTACTCTGCCATCAACAGTTCAAGCCAATATTTCCAAGGAACTCCATGATGTTCCTGTCCGAGCTGCCACCTTGACTCAGGGCCATCTTTGCTTTCTCCTTCCATCCCATGGCATTCTTCCTATATTCTTCACTCTGCTCACCTTCCATCACTGCCCTCACACACCTCTCCACCTCCTCCTTTCTGACTAGGCCGTTCCCATCGGCTTGCACCCTCACTCCAACACGCCACACATCCTGAATGTACTTGGCATTCATCGGCTGGTCCGACCACTGTGGCATGGCAACCATGGGCACTCCAAAGCCAAGTCCCTCCATCGTTGAGTTCCACCCGCAATGGGTCACAAAGCAACCAACAGAAGTGTGTGCTAGCACCTCCAGCTGGGGGCTCCATGAGACTATGAGGCCCGTCTCCTTGGCTTTACCGGCAAAGTTTTCCGGTAGCTTTGACATCTCAGAGTTCCTGACAACCCAAAGAAACGCGTTGCCGCTGTTGAACAATCCCTCAGCCAGCTCTGCCATCTGATCCGGGCCTAGTGTGACGAGGCTGCCAAAGGAGACATACACAACGGAGTGTGCTGGCTTCTTGTCAAGCCAGGCGCGGCACTCTGCCGTCAACGGAGAGTGAACGTGGTAACAGTAGGATGAGTCGTCAGGGACGCGGTTGTCGAGGTACGCCGACGGCAAGGTTGGGCCGACCGTCTTGGCACCCCACCTTGATGCCAAATAATCTGCCTCCTGTCAAATTTAAACAACATCCTTATAAGGCCGGAAACTTAATACAAGTTTCCTTTATGTAAAAAAATATGTGGCACATGTCCCATAATAACTTTGAAATGAAGCAGAGATGGGATAGCAAAATCATTAGTTACCTCAGTCTGAAGTTCGTAGAAGGAGTTGATGAGGGCGTGATCTGCCACCTCGAGCCCCTGGCACTGCTGCAACAGGAGGTCCAGGTAGGACGAGGAACCGGTCGCCGGTGTCTCCGTCAGGAACGTGGAGAAATCTGCCGGTTCCAGCCCCGTTTTGGGCAGACCGGGTAGCTCCGGCGGGACCTCCGCCATCGGCAGGTTCACCTTGCCTTCCCACGCGTGCGCGTATGCCACGTTCACCGAGCACGCCTGCGTGAAGAAGGCCGCGCACGCCGCGCCGTGCCGCCGCGCCACACCTGGCGCCCACAGCAGGAACGCATCGTAGATGACAACACGCACCGGCCGGCCATGGGCAGACTCGGACCGGAGGAGCTCGTCCAGCGTGCGCGACCCGGCCTTCTGGAGCCGGTCCAGGTAGGTCTGCACGTCGCCGACCTCGTCGTAGCCGGATGCGTCGCAGCCGTCGGAGAAGGTGGTGACATGGACCAGGCTGGATTGCGGCGGTTTGGTGGAGTTGAGGGAGGATCGGGCCACGGCTAGCGTGCACCGGACGCCGGGGTGGACGGCGAGGCGCTTGCCGAACTGGAGGAGCGGGTTGATGTGGCCTTGCGCCGGATACGACACGAGGAGCACGTGGACGGTGACGCCGGATCCTGCCATTGCTTGCTCTCTGTATCTCTCACCTCTGTGCACCTACTGTCTTTATTATTGCTCACAGACTGTGTGCATTCATAGGCAGAGCTCCTGGGGAGCTGAGGACATCACTCCGAGTCTCCGATGATAGGGACATGCATCTGACCTAGGACTGGTAAACCCCGTGACGAATCACCGTTCAGCAGCAGTTCCTCTGGAAAACGTAAAAAATTTGCTACCTTGACTTCAGCTATCATCACAGAAGTGTAAAGAAAGTCGCTGGTGAAGATGATGATGGGAAGACGAAGTAGTAGAATTCTATATTACACGGGCGCATAGGACTGCGCGACACCTGCCAAGCACAATCAAGCGTCATCGTCTCTGTAAACGAATCTTTCAACGCATCTGGATTAAGTTTACTCTGCTCAAGGTTAATAACCATTATACGGAGCATCAATCTCGAACAGATCATTTCTGACTCACGAAGGACCAATCGACAATTAGCTGCTGATATGGGATGCAGACAGGTTTATTTAATTCTTTTTTACGGAACAGAAAAAGAAAGGGACATGCCCCCTACTTATGCTATGTAAATAAAAAGAGTTCGATAAATGACTCCAAAAAAAGCAAAGGGACTAAACCGAGGAGGGAAGCACAAAACAAAATCTGTGCCCAAGCATTTAGCCACTACCTCAATTGGTTTACGTGTTTGTCTCTTAGCGTATGGATAACCATGACAGCCAACAATTATAGACTGTTGGAACATCTCCTTGAACTAGTCCAGATGCTCCAAGACATGAGTACTATATTATTATATGAGTAAAATACATGAATAGTCATTGTACCGTATCTTGTTATTTATTTAACTAGCCAATTTGCCCGAGCATTCGCACGGGCTAGACTGATGAATATAAAATATCAAGATGCATCTTTGTCAAACTCGATAGGAAACTTTTAATATTTTTCCTTTTCCAAGAGAAAACATATACTGATTTCAATTTCAATTTTTGGCTCACTATGTTGTGCTCTATAGGAGAATACGACTGCATTGAATATTTTACTTTATAGGGTGAAGAGAATATGATGATCAGATAATGTAACTTAGTTTAACTTCATCAGTGAAAATTTTATATTTTAGTTTTATTTCAAATTCGAGAGTACCCACATATTCTCTATTGATATTATCCTTGAACTTGTAGATTGAACTTCCACTCTTCTAAAGTATATAATCCCTTGGGTCAACAACAATCGGCATTTCAATTAAAATTGTTTTAAAACATAAGCTTTGCGAACAACCTACAAGAACATTATCATCGTGCACTTCTTGACTACTCGCTCCAGTTCATAATGTAAGCATTTGAAGCATTTAAAATTTTATCCACAATGTAAGTATTTCTAGGGATAAGGCAAAATTTGGTGGGTGGTGAGTGGGTGAGTAGTTGGTGAGTTGAGGTAAAATGATGAGTACATATGACTTTTCTCTGCTTGACTATTTTTTCGTTGGGATTCTAGAAATTCTTACATTGTGGAACGGAGGAAGTACAAGTTTATTTTTTCAGGCAAATTGACAAATGTCACTTTTAAATGTTACATATCTAAGTGCAGAAAATAAACAAACATAGCTCTGTAGTGATTGATTGGACCTGTATATGGGATTAATTTATTTCTTATATCTTTATCTCAAGGGAATAGAAATATTCTATGTTACTATAGATATAACCCTTTAAATCTTGACATTAAGAATCATCTCATGGTGAGCTCCTTTAGACCCAACATTTGTAATGTTCGTCCTCCTACAATTTGCATGTGTGGGAGGCCAATAATACCTAGTTAGATACTGCAGTTTATATCTTTGTTGAACTTTTATATTAATGAAATATAATTATTGTTCACAATTATCAATATATGTTGAGCACATCTGGTTCACAAGTCCCTCAGGTTGGATGGGAGAGATGCAAATGGGACAGTTTCTCTGACCTGTCATTGAAAGAGAAGCATCAGGTTGGGAGAGATGCAATTATCGTCAATCCTGCTATGGTACACCGTATACGCATTGTCACTGGTGCACGATGAAGCTAGGCATGCATATAATTTCGTTCCTACAATCCACAATAAATGGAAAAGCTGTAAATTAGTACATGCGTCAATGGTTTGTCACAGCTATATACAAAATAGTTGTTAAAAATTTTTGTGCACAATTTAACGTCCTTACGTTTGATATTGCATTGCGCAATATAGATTAGACAGCGGAATCAAGCAGCATTACAACTCTAGAGCGTGCAGAGATCCCTGGTGTCATCTTCCGATAGCATATATATTTGCTGTGATGCGATCGAGTTTGTATGTCCTGTATCCAAAGACTGTAAATCAAATTATGCTGATCAGTAATTCCTTGTAACAACTAAATTTAATGGAGCTTCGTCTGATGCGTACCTGCATGTATATTTACTCGATCAACTTTCCCTGGCAGGAACGTGAGACCCTTTGATGATCTTTTCATCATCCTACCAGCGATATATGTTATCCATAACAGGTGCCGGGAACTTCGATGGCCCAGTATTGGAACTCTGGTGGACTTGGGGCCTGTAGGATGCGTAATTGCTCGAGCTTTGTAGTTGTCAATTACAGATTGGATCGGGTTTGGATACTCCTTCATTTTTCAATCTCCGGATCTTTTTTTTGTTTGGATGAGGATATTTTTGGAGGAGGAAGATTGACCTCGAGGGTCACACGGATGGTGTTGAGTTTACATGCACTGGAGATAGATCAAGGGCCAGATTTATTTCATAGTATATATGGAAAGGTGATTAAGGGCTGGATGTTTTGTTTTTTTGTGATAATTTCTAGCCTATTTCTCTTTTTTCTAGGCAACTTGTTGAGAACTTCATCTCCTTTTATTATTAAATAGATTTGGCCACTGTACTAATGAAATTGCAAATTACAATCACTAAAAGAGTTTATATGCATCAATATATGTGATGTTCGGATGCACCCACTAAAAGCCACTAAAGCCCTTTAGCCACTAAACTTTAGTGCCTTGACTTCCGAACAGGGCACTTAAGTTTAGTCACTAAAGCCCTTTAGCCACTAAACTTTAGTGCCTTGGCTTCCGAACAGGGCACTTAAGTTTAGTGCTTCAAAGTCACTAAAAGAGACTAAAAGATACTAAAAGTGTCTCAAATCATGAATGTAAATAGTTTATTAAGGTTGTAAATATTTTATCTAAGAAATAATATCTCTACTTTCCATTCATTTTTTTTGCATATTTGTGCTAATTTTTAGTGCCTGGATCTGAACACCCTCCACTAAATTTTAGTGCCACTAAACTTGTGCCACTAAATTATAGTGGCACTGAAGGGATCCGAACACCCCTGTAGTCATTACCTTCATAACTCCATATACTTTGATGGCGTGGAGTTGAGATCGAGGAAAAGGAGTATTAAGAAATACTGATGTTTGATATCTTTCACCCCACACATACTTTGGTACCGTAGAGTTGAGATCGAGGAAAAGGAGTATTAAGAAATCGAGGGCACAAATAAGATTTGTAATTGAATTATAGGTTAGTACAATTTATCAGGTTGAGCTCAATTTAACTCATAAACTTTAAATTTAGTAAAAACATACATAGAAAAAATAACATAACCACATAAGAAAATAAAGTCCAAATTAAAGGGGAAAAATATTGCTTTCCTCACATAGATGATCAAAACGTTCTTGAAAGTTATGACTTTTTTTCTCTCTCTTTGCAGTAGTTAATGCTGCCTTACCCTTTAAGCATGATTCCAACAACCTCTACTGGGTTTTCCTATGTCATTACTTTCCTCACGGCGGCCACTTGAACCTATGATGTTCTTGCTCCTGGCTGATCGAAATGGAAGTCATTGCAGACCGTCATATCGCTGCTGCCAAACTACCATGACTCAATAACTTTTACTATGCTTGCATTTCCTCACTGCTCATGGCTGGAGAACCGCATAAAATTGTCATGTTCCTTAGAAAAATGAATAAATAACATATGAGAATTTATGTATTATTGGAAAGTATGGTAAAACACTAGTAGAGAATCGGCTTTTATGTCGAATTCAGTAATGACGTTCCCGGAATTCGTCATTAACTCATCATAGATGTGTGCACGTTATGACGAATACCAATCTTAGTCATTAGATAGCGTGATGTTTTTATTTGTTCATCATAGCAGTACTTGTCCCTCGGACTGTATCCCACCGCCATTCTGTGACAAGCCGCCTAGAACCATATTCCGTCAAAGTTCAACAAACCATTAGTTCGGCATGCTACCGTTCGTGTGGCTGCAAGCGGACACAACACCTAACCAGGTGGGCCACGTTGACACGTAGACATATGTGGGGGCAAAGGTGACCTCTACGGGGGATCGGTAGGAATTTGTTTTACAAGGGGATTGAGGGGAATTGGCTAGCCATACCATCGCCGACGCAATGGGGATGGGGACTTGGAGAAGAGGAGGCGACAACATGGAGTAGTCGTACATGATTTCTGAGCGCAGAAGTGGATGAGGATGCAGACCAGAGGCAGAAGACAGTGTGTTTTTAGTATTCAATGATTGCCTCTGCATCCAATCTGTTCTCTTCGATGGGTGGAGTCTATAATTGAGATTCATTCATTGTGTAAATGAACGACAAGTGGGACCCACACCTCTTCTTCAGTGACGCATAGTGAATGGGCCAAGCCCGTGAGCGATCCTGCTCGGCTGCTCTATTAAGGCTTGTTTCTTTTGTCCGGAACGGGCCAAGTTGTGCCCATTTCAGTTGGAACAGCCCGAATGAGGACCATTCTACTTGGACTAAATTAACTCGGAACAAAATCCCTTTGTCGTGTTGTGCACTATAGGATTGACCCTCCGGGATAGGCTGTTTGAAAATCTGAGCCCAGGAGTCAGAAAAGGTGTTTACTAATTCGAATTTGAGTGGAATCAAATTACCAAAATTCAAACCAATCTTTTTGTTGTTCCGCGTCTAGGGCCGTAACCAACCTCTCTACCAACCAAGCCCAACCCAACAGCCCACCTTGCTTCTTTTCTTCGCGGCCCAGCTAGCCATCACAGCCCAGCCCACCATGAACAATCGTCTTCTCCCAACTTGCCCACGCCCGCGACTACTCGTTCCCGGGGCATGGACACCCGAGGGACACGCATCCACATCTCCCTTTGCCACCGTGCTAACCCTCGCCCACCTGCCCTCCAGCCACACACATAAGAAACCCAGAAGCCACCACACCCATCCATCTCACGTCCTTGCGCTGCCATGCCCCAAACCGCGAAACCCTAGCCGCCGCTCATCCTCGTCCGCCATGGCCACCATGGCATAGCTCGGTGCCGGCGAGCTCGACCTCGCCCTGGCGTTCTCCTCCCTTCCATGAAGCTGGTGGTGCTGTCCGTGTTGAGAATCGAGCCAAGACGGAGACGAGCAAGGCGCCGCAAGTTTCCGGCCGCCACCACGACCCGCCGTTTTCTCTCTCTCCGGTGAGTCTTCTTCATCGATGGTCGTTGTTCCAGTCCTTCCTTTGCTTTCTCTTTCTTTTGGTGCTAATTCCTTGATGTTTCCTTCTCTCTTTGCGGGAACACGGTCGTGGTGATCATCGCTCGGACGCCGCACGTCGCTGCTCGGCGCCATCGTCGATCGCTTCGAGCTACCTGTCGAGTCTTAAACTCGGTACTAGTACTACCCGGTCCCTCACGAGCGTGGGATTCGATGGTGCAACACACAAAACAAACAAGAACACGCGATCTTAGACAGGTTCAGGCCTCTCGAAAGAGAGTAATACCCTATGTCCTATATGTTATGTATTGCCTTTAGCAGATTGCTAATTGCAAGATGTCGAGCCTTTTGGGGGTCCCTGCTCCGCCTTATATATCCGGCGGAGCTAGGGTTACATATAGAGTCCTAGTCAATTACATGGATTACATATGCGGAGACTCTATCTCTAGCTTTTCTTATTAATTCGAGTCCTAACAGACTACAAATTGCTCCTTTACTTGTTTTTAAGTCATCATACATCGGTCTTGACACCCGCCTTATTTCCATACCGGTATATAGAATCTTCTGTTATTCCATGCTGGTTAGGGACCAGTCTGTGGGCTCTCTCTCGCCAGGCTTATCTTTATTGATTTGTCACCGTGTCTCTAATTATTCATTCCTTTATCATCTCGTATACCCATAAGGCAAGTATACGACAGCAATCCTCGAGTAATTTTTGATTTGACCTTGAATAAGACCGACCAGTCTTCCGCATGTTGGTCCGATTCCATGGTAAATTTAAAAAGAACTCTAATCTGCTGCAATGCTTCTTCTTTCTTCAAGACGCTTCGAAAGCCCAAAAAATCGGTATTTTTATCCTCCATATCACCTATTAGGTAGGCAAGAAACAAATATTTTTCTTCCGATGCACCGATTAGGTGCACCCAATTGGGTATAGCCCACGACTCTTGGATCATTTGAACTCCTTTCAAATAATGCAAGAGTCTACTAGTTGATTCTTCATTTTCTTTCAATATGCAATTTCTTCGGACCGTTCCTTTCAATTTCTTGAAATCTCTGTATACTTGTTCTTTGAACACGATTGCACCGGTCAGGTGCACCTAATTAGGTATAGCCCCCAACTCTTGTATCATTTGAGGATCGCAAATAATGCAAGAGTCTTTCTTGAGAGACTATGCTTTATCATTTTCCATCAAATCACATTTCTCTCGAGCAATTCCTGCCAAGATCACATTTTTCACACCGGTCGAAATAGTCATACCGCATATCCCTTTAAGATTCATTGCCATATTGATGTTACGAGACCGCTTAAATCAGTCTTAACTTTAATGTACTTAGTTAATTTTAACTAAGAAGCAAAATCCTAGTTGATCGGACCAGTTTATTCCCCATATTCTCACATTGACTCGAGTCTCCAAGGCCTATAATCAGCCGGATGATTACCCATAGCCTAAGTCACCCATTAAAATCGAGTTAGGAAAGATCAGAATTATCTTCGATCTAACTCTTTCATACCGCCAAATTACGAAATTTGGCACTATATTAATCCGAGTATCTGAAAAATTCATATTTCGGACCGCTTTTTATTCACAAAAAATTTCTCACGACCGTAATAATCATGGTGACTTATCCTTATGGCCGTTAGGTCATAATTTGCACAATCAAACCGTAAATCTTTAATATCCTTATGACCGTTAGGTCATAATTGCACGATCACGACATAAGTCATTTAATGCCAAATTCATCGGGCCGTAAAAAACAGCCCAATAACTTTCCAGCCCCCGAGCCCAGACATACATCCTTGTTCTTCGGACATCGCGATCATATCTCTTCCTTTCTGCATAAACCAATCTCCGGTTTTCCTTTTCCATCCCTTAATATGGGCAACAAGAAATCTGCCTCCAATCCTACTTCATCATCTTCTGTTCCCCGCACCTGACTTCCTTTTGGCATACAAGATTTGGGCGAGTAGCAAGATCACCGAGACATCTCTTAATGAGGCGGTTCTTGATGGGTATCTTCCCCCACAACCTATTCCGAAAGTGCCCAAATCCTCGTCCGTGCACCTCCATTGCTGCCGACCCGTCCGGAAGAACCGCACTAAGCTCGCACGTCCTTTTCCCCTTCCTTCCCATCGTTTGGCGAGCGAATCGGTCGATCTCCGGTGAGCCCGTGTCGCGTCTCTCTTCGCTGCCCGTCCAAGGGAAGCTCAGCCACGGTGCGTAAGGTTGTGGCGGAGCCTCCGGTGCTCTTCACGTGGCGCACGACGAGCGCTCACACGAGCGGGTTCCGACAAGTCGCCGCCGAGGCGGGGAGCAGCGCCGCTTGTCCTCGAAAATCTTCCCATGTGGAAGATTATCCGCTTCTCTAGATCCCGAGAAAATTACGCGGTCGGTTGCATTGGATTCGTCTCGTCGAGCTCTACATGTTAGTGTTGATAGTTTCTATGTTCTAGCATCGATAAAATCTGTTCTTGCAATTTGTTTTCTAATATTTCTCGTAATTCGTTTCCCTTTCTCAATTTGCGTGTCGATTACTGTCTGCCTGAATTTTGGTTGACATTGGGACCGGATGGTCGGAAGCTCTTTAATTACCTGTCGAAGCCATTCGAGGACACCGATATTTTCTTGGACACGCTTTTAAGGCAAGCCGTAATCCTTGATCACTCTTGCTCCTATCTTACCCTTGCCACTATTACCATAGAATGTGTTGGGGAGGAGATCACCACCTTATCCCAATGGGCTAATCCGGAGTAAAGAAGCCCAAGGAGTGGAGAAGGAGGTGCCCAACCCACTGGGGGTCCAAGAAGGCCACTTGACGGGAGGCGCCTGGCCCATCGAGGGTCGAAATAAGGCCATGAAGGGGGAATTCAGTCCACTTAGTAGCCATATGGCATGTGTGTAAATGACCGAGAATGCCCTTGTGTATACATAGGAAGGACATGGAGATTAGTGTAATTTGGATTGATGGTTATTATTAGGGTTGAGATAGTATGGTCTATAAATACTCTCTCAACCTATCACATCAAGCTGATTGGATCCCCCTGTAATGCCCCTGTATTGAAATACATGGCCACCCTTTGGTCCCTCCTTCGTAAGGAACCCTTGTCACCGCACTTGTTCCATCCCTTACCGAGGCCTAGTCTAAGGCCCTTCTAGCTTCGCAGCTCATATACTACTTTCTTCGGAACACCCTTAGACTTGCCCATTGAATGGAGGCAGCCTTCGCGAGTAGAAAGGCCGGAAGCCATCCAGCCAATGCTGGCAAGGCCGTCCTCGGAGTCATGAGTGGGATCCGGAGAAACCACACGCCGAGAGGTAAGGAAGTCACGAAGCCGGGTCATGAGTTCCCGGTTGTTCATGCCGACGGCCTCTGTTTCCTTCATGTAAGTGTCGCCCACCTCTAATGCCCCCCTTTGGTTATCAATGGTTGCCTCGGCTTCTTGCAGGGCCTTCGCTAGCCTCTCAAGCTTTTTGTCTTGTTCATTCACAAAGTTGGTAGACACTTTGAGAAGCTCCTCATGGTCTCGATGCAGCGTGGTGTACTTTTGTTGCTCTCTCCGAAGGTGCCCTTCGGAGGTCCGCAGAGGCTCCTTAAGCTCAGCAACCCCGGCTAGATGGTTGCCTTTCGCCAAGTACCGCGCCAATAAGCCCCCTTGCGAGTTTGTCAAAAGAAAGGGTAATGTTAGCAAGGGCCCAAGTTATGAAATAAAAGTCAAAGGATATACCTTCGTAGTATGGCGGGTCAAGCTGTCTAGCAGCTCCTTTGCATCAACTTCGTACAAGCTCTCATTAACTTGACACAAGTCTAACACACGGCCGGTGTATTCAAGAGCTTACGAGGCCGAAGGACGATCTTCGAAGTCCTCCGGCTTCAGCGCGGAACCTATGTCATGAAGTTCCATGCCCCTAGGCAGCACTCCCATGAAACCTTTTCCTCCTCCTCTACCTTGAGGCACAAATTCGGAGCACTCGTCCCCGCTAGCTGAAGGCTGGCTCCGGTTAGTCCCCTCTTCGCCCCCGTCATTAATAGAATCCTCTCGGATGCGCGAGTGATTGACAAGGGCTGGGGGCCTGGGGAAGGTATTTGATATACGCAAGCGTGCGGAAATAGTAAGAGTAATCTATTTGCTGTTCAATCTACTCAAATGATAGCAAGAACTTGATAAGTATTGATACGTGACCTGACGAAGAGGCAGTGCGCCGCGAGATTTCTCACACGCAACGAACTGCCAAGACAATCGCCCTTCCACTTACCAACAAGCCAGCCCACGCAATCACGCCGTATAGACGTGAAGGCACAAACTGGGTGAACCGCAGTTCAGCGTTCTACAACTCCCTCGGGAATCGAAAGAACAAGTGTTGTAAGCCTCTCAAGACTCAAGGAGATGAACAAACACAACTTTGTGTATTCTGAAATGAGTAGTCAAAAAGCTTCCCTGTAGCTCCCTATTACATGGATATATGTAGTACTTATTTGGCCCTTCAGCTTACAGAATTATACAAAATTAAAAACTAAAGCTTTGCAAACTCTTGCACTTCACTTTCTTGCGCAACTAATGATAATGGTTGGCCTTCTTTTATATGCATGCGCAGCTAGGGAGCTGGTTGATCTTCAATTACTTGTACGCGCAGCCAAGAGAGAGATGATGGTTGACCTTCTACTAGTTGCACGTGCAGCCAAGACAAATGGTTGACCTTCCACCACGCATGTGATAAGTAATAGGTGCACCTGAAAATAACAATCAACAAAATATAATTCTTATTTATAGAAAATTATTTAGTAATTAGCAAGGGATAGCTTTCACCTATTCATCATTATTCCAACTTGTTATATTCTGCTTCATTCACATATATGAAAGGAGCACTCTCATTTATGCCATCATTCCTTAGAACATTAAAACAAGAATGGGATAGCACAATTTTGTTACCAATATTATAATTGACTAGAGCAAGGTAAGTGTTCACCTGATCATGCATTTCCTTTCCTAGTTCTTTAGCTCTCCTTCTTGTGATTGGTCCAACTATATTATTTGGGATGTCCTCATTCATATTGCCGGGCGAGGGACCAGGCTGTTCACAGCTTCTTCCGAAGAAGGGGACGCGGGGAAATCGAAGGCGATAGTCCCAACGCCAAAACCCGAGTGCCGGAGCCGGTGCAACATTAGCGGCAAGGTCGAAGCAGGCGGGGATGGGATGTGGCCACCCGTGGTGTCATAACTCAAAGAGGTCTCCGGGTTTGTAGTCGTAGGGGTCGCAACCCTGGTTGGGCTCGCCGAAGGCTCGGCGTCTCTTCACACCTCCCTTTCCTCTTCTTCATTCTTATTCACCCCTTCGTCCTCCTCGTGGACAGCGGGAGGTGAAGCCGTAGATTGTGCATACGTACCAATCCCGATAGCTGTAGTTGCTACACACATAGATGATACAAATCCGATACAACAACCTTTATTAATTCCTCAAAGGGATACAACTAGAGGATACATGGTCCGGATTACAATCAAGGATGTGGATAGACCAGCCTCACATAAAAGAAAACACACTTGGAAAGCTTCATAAACTCCACGAGGCAACAACGTGCGAAGGACGCAACCTACTCCTCGTCTTCGTAATAATCTCCATCTTCGTGTGAATGATTAAGCAACGGTGAGTACATAAGGTACTCAACAAGCTCTACCACTAGCAATGGATAATAATATACATGCATTTGGATGTGGTCTAAGTAGGGTTAAGGTTTTGCGGAAAGCGCGGATGCAATGGGGTCACTACGAAACAAAGGGGTTCTTGAAGGGGAAAACATTTTATAATTTTAGTTGGTCGGACCTGGGGGAGATATTCATCGATCCCGATAGTTCCCATAATTTTAGTTGACCCTTCCGACCGAAGGTTATAACAGCTTTGGCACTACTGGCCACACCATTTCGAAAACACACGGGCGCAAGGATGCCCACTCACATATCAAGGGTATAGTATCTGTGGCTAATCAATGAGAGCTCAAGGTTTGGTGTGTTAACATACCATGACAACGAGACATCTAGATAGTTTTAGACACTCGGCGGAGGTTGGTACACTTTACCCATAAGCTATATGTTCTTAGCTACGAAACACATAACGTTGCCACCACAACTAGGCACGCCCACAAGTCCACCCCAAATGCCTAGGGATCCGACGGATATGACACGGGCATACCGTCCACCATATATGTGCCAAGTCTTGGACTTCACCAAATAAACGATCCCTGGACCTCTGTCATCTACTACACCCGGTGGAATTTCTTGTTGTGTAACCCAAGGTTTAGTGCACGGTGCTGCCCATAACGAGGTTACGTGGTTGTACACTAAATCACCAATTTGGGGTCTAAAGAACCGGTCCTTATATGGCAGGGCAAACACTCGTCCATCGCAAATGGACATCACCTATACATCAAGTACTCTTCACCGAGTACTAGGAGTTTCGCCCACAGACAGTAACTTTCCCATCCAACTTCATCTTAACACGGTTGGTCTAATCACCCACCCAAGAACACACACCACCAAACTCGTTTTCACACATTGTCATAAACAAGTGTATGTGATAGATAATAACGAGTTCCTAAGCATGATACTACAACATTATCATTAATATAGTTAACAATAATATCTAGGTTGATCTAGTGGTCTATGGCCAAACAAGGGTTTAATGTTCACATCTATAGTGATTTGAATATTAACATACACCAATTGGGCCCTAGCAAAATAGTTTCAAGGATTAATGCATATAAGAGTAGCTATCCAAGATAGGTGCGAGAATAAGCGAGTAATGGGATCAATTATGATCAAGGAATTGATAGAGCTTGCCTCCTAATGCTTCCTTGAAGTCCCGGTCCTCCGGCTCCTGCTCCTGGTTCTCCTCGTCTACGAGACGATGTTAATATACGTATACTATCGTCACATGAAATCATGAAGATAAAAAGTAACAACAAGGAAAAACCAACTAAAATGGAGTGAAGAGGAAGGCTCCGGGGGCTAGGGTTTGTTACGACTATTCCAACGGTGTCATATTCACACGAAACGGAACAATGGTTGAAAAGTTATGGTTGTCGGAAGTTCTAGGGTTATTTTTGTAAAATGACCAAGGCTTCTATTATAAGGAAGGTTATTTGGTAATTTCTAGAAAGTGGAGGGGCTAAAATGCAAAAATGCATTTACGGTGGGACAGGGGCTTATTTGTAAATTTCTCGGGGCTCTTAACTAATTTTGGGAAATGGAAGGGGGATAAGTGTAAAGTCTAGGTTTGAAGGAATATGGGATTTATTTTTGTTTGGGAAAAACGGTGGAATAGGTCCACGGGACTCGTGGACCATGCCGGCGGCCCGGTTGGCCGGAGGGCGAGGGATGGTGCGTTGGAGATCTACGGGCTATGGCGGAGCTGCGGGTTGTGGTGGCTTCCCACGTATATGCGGTTGTCTGATTTGGGAGTTAATTTGTCCGATTGAGGTTTCTTAACAAAAACTTCACATCCCCAAATTTTCAGAAAAAGACATGACGGGACTCTTCCCAGTCCACATCCCATGTGGTGTCTTCTCCACGAACTTAGATGGTACCCTATTAAGTGTGAAAGTTCCTCTTTCTAGAGCGTATCCCCAGAATGATATCGGTAGGTCCGACTGGTTCATCATTGACCAAACCATGTCTAACAAGGTCCAATTACGTCACTCGGACACACCGTTTCTCCGAGGTGTTCCGGGCGGCGTAAGTTGTGGAACAATTCCGCAACTCTTTAGATGATTGCTAAACTCATGGCTCAAATATTCGCCTCCTCAATTAGATCTTAAGGCCTTAATTTTCTTGGGACATTGATTTTCTACCTCATTCTGAAATTCCATGAACTTTTCAAAGGTTTCAGACCGATGCTTCATCAAATAGACATATCCATATCTACTCAAATCATCTGTAAAAGTTATCAAGTATTGGAATCCTCCTGTAGCAGTCATGCTCATCGGACTGCACACATCACTATGTATGAGTTCCAACAAGTCTGAAGCTCTTTCAGGAAAACCTACAAATGGAGTCTTGGTCATCTTGACTAGCAAACAAGCCTCACATGTCTCGTATGATTCAAAATCAAACGAAGTTAGAGGTCCACCTGAATGGAGTTTCTTCATGCGCGTCTCACTTATATGACCAAGGCGACAATGCCACAAATAGTTAAGACTCAAATCATTAGGCCGAAGCCCTTTAGCATTTGGAGTTATGTTACAGATAGAAGAATCATCAAGATTTAATATAAACAACCCATTCTCAATAGGTGCCGAAGCCACAAGAAGTGCAAAACCAGTAAATACCTGGTTTTGACAAGAACACAAAAGTGGCGAAACGAAAGCTCTGCTTCCCTTGTTATGTCCGAAGCAAAACCAGTGAAGACCTGGTTCGGTACTCCTACTTCCAGCAAAGGGAAATAACATATTATTCTTAGAAATCAAATAACTATTGTCTTGACTTACAAAAGAATCACCGTCCCTTCTCAAACATGAGGGAGATATAATGTTTCGACTTAAACTAGGAATAAAATAACAATTATTTAATTCCATTATTAATCCTAACAGGAGGTGGAGCTCCATCGTGTAGATTCTCAACGCTGCAACTCTTGCATTGTTTTTGACACGAAAGTCCACTTTATCTTTTGCCACGCTTCTACTTCTTTTCAGGCCTGCATCGAATTGCAAATATGAGCAACCGATCCGGTATCAAATACTCAGGAATTGACTAAAGAATCAACAAGCAAAATATCCATAATATAAACTTCAAGAGTACGTGACGTACCGTTACTTCCGTGACTCTTCATAGAAGCCAAGTACTCCTTGCAGTTTCTCTTCTAGTCACCCTTTCCACCACAATGAAAACATTCATTGTCCATAGCCAATCTAGACTTGGCTGCCTTGGTGGATGAGCTCGGCTTGGGGTTCTCAACCTTAGCCTTGGCCTTCTTCTTCTTCCAGGAACTCTTCCTTTTGAAGTTGGGCTTATTCTGGACAATCATCACTTTTCTTGATATCACTCTCTGCTGTTTTAAGCATGCCACACAGCTCATTCAAGCCCTTTTGGCCCCATGCATGTGGTAGTTCCGGATGAAGTTCTCATAGCATGGCGGCAAAGAGGCAAGTATGAAACTTGTGGCCAACTCTTGGCCGATTGGAAAACCTAGCTTCTCCAACCTTTGCGTGTAACCAACCATCTTGATTACATGCGGCCCTACTGCTGCACCTTCTACAAGCTTTTGTCTCATGAAAGGCCTTACCAACATTGAACCTTTCGGTTTTGGCCTGTAGCACCCCAATTTTCAGCCAAAATAAAACCCACCAAATAAATCGTTTTATTTTCTTCGGGAAAAACAATTTTAAAAAATAGCTAGGAATTAAAACCTAATTACATCTATAGGGAAAATAACACCTAGAATTTTTAAATAAAATCCTAAAGCTTGCAAACTTGTTTGCTTCTATTATATTTACCTTACTTTTATTTTGTCTCACTTTATTATGGTTTAATTGAATTTATTTGGCCTTTATTTGATTTTATATGGATTTATGGAGTGACGGGAATGGATTTAGAAAATAGAAAAAGAAATAAAAGCCAACCGGGCCGCCCCTACCCCCTTTCCCCTCGCTCGGCCCGACTCCCCTCACCAGCGGCCCAACCCAACTCCCCTGCCCCCACCCCCTCTTCTTCCTCGCCTCGCGCCGACCTCCCCGTCGCCCATCCCCCACCCAGCTAACGCCGCTGCCTCCGCACTCCGGGCGCACCACGCAAGCCTAGCTCGCGTGCCCAAGCCGCCGCTCTCCCTTGGTTCCTTCCCCCTCCGTTATCCCCTCGCGCCCCACGCTGCATGCCCGAGCTCCGCACGTACCGCCCCCCTCTCCTCGTCGCGCCCGGCCAAGCGGCCGGGACGGCCGTCGCTTATGTCGACCCGACCGCCACTCGCTTCCCCCTCCTCCTGCTCACCTTTAACCGTACCTGGTCCCCTTCGCGCCTCGCCGCGCATCGCGCCGCATCGCCATGGCTGCACCTCCCCTACACCCCTATATAAGCCGCCTCCCTCGCCGCTTGCTCGCCACACCACGAGGCAAGTGCCGCCCGAGCCCTCCCCTTCTTCTCCCTCTTCCCGAGCTCACTGTCGTCCGCCATCTCTCCCACCTCCCCCTTTTTACCGTCCAACCACCGAGCCCCCTTCCGGCCGAGCTCGTGTGCCGCCGGCTCCGCCATGGTCGCGCGCGTCCTCCCGCACCATCACCCCCTCGGATCCAAGCCCGCGCAATCACTTCCCTCTTCCGCCACCGTCGCCCGAACCTCCGGCGAGCCGGCCTCTCCCGTCCGGCACCGTCCCGCGTCGCCACCCCTCCCCACGCCTACGCCACACCTCCCCGACCCCCGTCGTGCCCTCCCCTTCCCATCCGTCCGCCTCCGGCTGTCGGAATCAGCGATTCCGACAAGCCCCTAGACCGCGCCGCCCGTCGGTCTACGCGTGGACCGATGGAGCAAGCCACCGACCTGGCCCACGGGTCCCGTGGACCTATTCCACGGAATTTCCTATAAGGAAATAATTCCCAATTCCCGGAAAAGACACTTTTACATAAAGCCCGTGGCCTTTTTTCCATATTAGTTAAGAGCCCCTAGATTTTTACAAAAAGCCCCCTAAGTTTTCCAAAAATTACAAATAGGCCCCTAACCGGACCAAAAAATGCATTTTTGCATTTTAGCCCCTCCACTTCCCAAAAATTACCAAATTAATTTATCCTTTTATAGAAACCCTAGTCATTTTTACAAAAACACCCCCGAAGCTGTCGACAACTATAACTTTTTAACCGTAGCTTCGTTTTAGGGTGAAGTGATCAAGTCACAACGGCCGAGAGATAAGTAGGGCGCCCATCCTTGTGGGCACCAAATCCGCTTTCATTCAACAGAGTTCATAGTGTAGAAAACTAGCAAGTAAATGAGGTAGTTAATAATAGTAACACACTGGGAGATACTTGAGTCACATGAGGGTGAAGTGATCAAGTCACAACAAGAGTCTTCAAGTGATAAGCAAGCAATGGATACAAAAAATAGCACATCGCACGATGGACAAGGTTTTTTAAAAAAGTAAGTGGAATGAAGAGGACAAGAGAAAAAAGGAACAAGCAAACACTGATCAAGAGCACAAGGGTTAGACAAAAGACAAGTAAACCCAATTAACAACGTAATGGATACAGAAAATATTTAGATGATGCACAAAACAGTACTATTCATTAATTCCTACAGTTAACACTTGACTTTTAATAGACATCGCAGATATATCGAATCAAACATGGTGCGTTCAGACAAATAAGTATTGCTAAGGTGATAGATTACACCTAAACTGAACTGAAAATGTAAAAAGGCCATGTACCGTCTCTTCCCTTTAAAAGAAAAAAAGATGACACATTAGAGTTTCCCTTGGTAAAAAAAAAGGAAAACAATATAGGCAGAATGAAGAAAAGAAAGTTTGTATGACTTGTCTGTATTAGTGTGTATCAAGTTTTAAATAGAAAGTAAATAAATTGGCCATAAGGACTGCTAAGTTCTCGTTATCAACAACAAAAAAGAATATGTTGGGCAAACATGTTATAATTACTCTTGTGTAATAATAAGGTACAGACAAAGGTACCTGCTGGAAGGAAGAAGATTCTGTAGGGATAGACCCTATGTATCCACCGGTAGTTACCAAACACCTGGCTAGACTCCATTGTTTCAAACTGAATCGCAAAAATGCCAACCACGGTCGAAACTTACACCACATGTCATCCTCATCATGTCCAATTAATCCGAGTCCTCTGTGCAGCTTGAGAAGTGTCCTCACGTTGTGGAACAGTGGGCCAAGCGAAACCTGACGGCCACAAGTAGACATAGCGTCCCGTGATGGACATACTAGCTGCAACAACACGTTCTGAATCATAGCGGACAATGCTGTCGACGCCCGTGGGGAGGAACCGTTGGCTCTGATTCCGGATGAAGCCGACCAGGGAGGCGCGTGGCCGTGGTGGGCTCGAAAGTCAAAACTGGCGCACTACAGGAGGCAGAGCATATGTCGTGTGCCCTATATATGCCGTGTGCCCCTAGCACACGACACAAGCGCAATTACACAAGGCACAGTTTATGTCGTGTGCCACACATCGCACGCATCTCACAGCGTACTATTAGACGGCACAAAATTGTGTCGTATGTATTCTATCGGGCACTTGGCACAATTATTCTTGTGTCGTGCGCCGGAGTTTGGGACCGTCAGCTTCTCTATCGTGTGCCCGTCTCTTGGCACATGATACAGTTATGCTTGTGTCGTGTGCCAAGTCTTGGCACACACGACACAGTTTTGTTTGTGTCGTGTGTCCCATCTTGGCACATGGCACAGACCTTTGTGTCGTGTGTAATTTTTAGGCACATGGTATAGAGGATCTGTGCCGTGTGTTCGATAAATTACACACGGTATAAGCTCTTGCACACGGCATATATCATGTCTTCCGTAGTGGTGGAGGAACATGGGGCTGACGATGATCTCCTGGAAATGCTTGCAGGTGAGGGAGATGCAGCAGAGGAACGCCGGGTGCGCGGGCAGCCAGACGATGATCTCCGCAAGCACGTTCTCTGGCAACGAGGCCAACGTCGGCAAGTTCCTCTTCGAGAGTGGGCGGCTGACGGCGGCGGCCATGACTGGGGATGGGAACTTGGGGAATTATAGGTGCTCTTACAGCAAAAGACGATGCGGCAGTTAAAGGACACGCTGTTGACTTAGGGCAAAGAAGAGTGGACCAAATGCTGACGTCTAGTCACTCTCTCGATGCTTTCCTATTAGCCATTAATACGGTACTTTCCATAACTACCTCTGAGATATTTTTATTTTGAACATAGGCCCAATAACAACACACCCAATTCCACACTCTAATCAGTTAAGTACTTTTCCCATAAGGTTAATTGTATAAACCACCACATAAGTCACATAGAGTTTGTGATTCTCATCCATAAGTCTTTTTATTCCAAATTCATTTTGTAATCCCCCAAATCTGCATAGTAGCCGTTGCACAACTAGTACTCAAGGTTTGCTGGTAGATCTTTACTTGAACGGGCTAATTTTGTGTCAGGATATTTTGGCTCTTGCTTAGATAATGATACTTATAAGTTTATATTATAAGTATGTTGGTAAAGATACATCTTAATAAATGTTTATGCTCAGCTTCTTGTTGGTTTTTCTGACATTTGTATTATCCGTGATGATTCATCCAGTTTGTAAAGCTGTTTTCAGTAAGGCGCGCACCAACAGAGAGAGAGAGAGAGAGAGAGAGAGAGAGAGAGAGAGAGAGAGAGAGAGAGAGAGAGAGAGAGAGAGAGAGAGAGATTTAATTTGCTGCTTCCGTTCTTGTAATATGAATAGGCCGCATGTTTCACTGAAAATGGAGCATGATTTTGATGCAAGAAGAACCCATGCTTTTATGTATGTGTATATTTTTTAGGAGTACTGTGATGGGTTCATGGAGAAAGTTTGCTTCCACGGTATGATTTCTTAGTAACATTGTCCCAAATATACCACGTGTCTCTGAATATGGACATCTCACTCAAGAATTTTCTTTTACGCCGAATACAGTTCAATAATATATGATCGCAACTTAGTGTTTTGCATACGATTTTAAAAATGCATATGTATTTTGAGCAATTTTTTGTTCCCAATTCCGGAGCTTATGTATTTCACACACTACGGGAAACATCATATATGCCGTATGCTAGAACCTATGTCGTGTGCAATTTATCGGGACACACGACACAAAGACATTTGTGTCGTGTGCTAGATCTGGGATACACGGCACAGAAGCTCACCGTCTCAAACTCTGGACGACGTCGTGTGTCCGTTAATGTAGCGTTGTAACAGTGAATATGAAAGCTGAACAAAATGCCCCAAAGCCTGTCACTCTTGAAGATAAATTAGCTCCTTCCTCTTGCCTGCCACTGTACGGTCTCAGTTTTCTTAGTGGAAACCGTCTTGTTACCATTAGGCAGTTATTTAGTGACCTTGTGTGGCACCTTCTATAACAGATGGGAACCAATATTTGTATAATTTGAATGCTGCATGTGATGAATATTGTGGTATTTTAATGCCTGTGATGAATTGTTTTGTTTTTGATGATCCGGGTCTCCTAATTTTAATTTTTATGGCAGATTATGGTATATGTGTCGTGTGTCATGACCGTGCCACATGGCACAGAGGCTATAACTTGACAACCTGGAACATTTGCGTTGTGTGTCATGGTTAAGGCACACGACACATATTGCAAAATGTGCCCTGTGTCAGGCATGGGGCACACCGCACAGTTGGTTTTTACGTCGATGTACCGTTCGTCCCTCCATTTTGTGTCCTCAGCTAAAATGGAACAAGACACAGCTCGGAATAACTGTGACGTGCCGATATATTACGCATGGCACAGTTCTTGTGCAATCTAAAAATATGTTGTGAGGATTGTGTTGTATGTCATACACGGCACAGTTTGTGCCTTGTGCCGTGTACACAATCTGTTTCCGTAGTGACGTTGAATCATCCAGCTTGTGAAGTTGTTTCCAGTATGGCTTCAAAACTGCATGATCGTGAGAACAAGGAATGAACTCCAGCTATTGCTTATAACGGTATATTGTATGTGCATGAATTAGTTTTGTTTGACAAATTATTGTTACTTTCACCCTTCTGATAAAACTGGTTTTTATAATACTTAAACGAAAATTTTGGGAGTTCATAAATATTTCTACATCAAATGTATTCAGTTATCACTACAGTTCTTTCTTTCTTCTAGGAAAAGAAATTGTGGCGGCTGCTAAATCTGGAGCTGAGGACAAAATCTATAAGGCCAGTGGTCACTTAGAAAAAGCGAAACAATTAAAGAGGTATTGAACAATTGAAAGTTGCCTAGAGGGGGGTGAATAGGCAATTTAAACAATTCCTAAAAAATACAACACTAAAAACAAGCAATCAGTCCAGACAGAACGGAACTTCCGTCTGTCACGGAACTTCCATGATTGACGGAACTTCCATTGCTGGTAGAAATGAGTGGCAAGAAAGAGGAGTGAGATCGAAGTCTCACAAATCTAATTGAAGGCAATCCTTCCTTGATCGGTGAGGAGTGTTCCACCTGCAGAAATCTCAATCCACACACACCACACATAGATCACCCACAATATTTCACAACCACAACAAGAACAAGAGAGCAAGAACAAGAACAAAGCAACACAACAGAGACACGGGATTTGTTGACCGAAGTTCGGACCCCTCACAAAGAGGTTCCTACGTCTCCGTTGAAGAGCTCACAAAGAGCCGGGTCTCTCTCAAACCTAATCCTCTCAAGTGACCACAAAGCTCAACTTGATTTTCTTCTTCTTCTTGCTTGATTCTTTTCCTTCCAGAGGCGAATCATAACCTTCACAAACTTTCCAAGGCTCACCTCAATCTTGGGAGCTCTAAGGTGACATCTAGCCAATCTTGGAGAACAAACCTCCAAGAGTAACAAGTGCTCAAGGTTGGGGTCATGCTTCTCAAGCTTGGATTTGATTTGGGGCTCTCACAAATGGACTTGATTCACAAGGGGAGTGAGGGAGAGGTGGGAGCAAGTGCTTGAGGAAGATGGGAGTGTTCAAAAAGCACCAGCCAGCTCTCAACCGTGATGGAGAGGTCCTTTTGTATAAGTGGATCCAAAAAGTGCCGTTGGGAGGTAGGTATGTAGAAATGACGGAAGTTCCGTGGGCATCACGGAACTTCCGTGATGACTTGAGCTTTGGAGAAAGGGGGAGAAGGCTCCCAAGACGGAACTTGCAAGTTCTGCCCGCTACCTCTTGTTTTTTGACGAAACTTCCGTGGGCTTCATGGAACTTCCGTGAAGACTTGGTACTGAGGGGAAGTTTCAGGACGGAACTTGGAAGTTCCGTCCAGAACTCTCTGTTTTTGGAAGGAAGTTCCGTGAGCTGCACTGAACTTTCGTGATGTCCGGGTTTGGTTGATTTCAGAGCTTGAACTTTTGGTCTTTTTGGACTTTTGATGGCTTTTGGTTTGATCCAAGCTTGTGTATTGTAACTTGAGCACATAGTCCCTGCATGAAGGACTAATTCACCCCTCTTTATAATTTTGGCAATCCTAGACTCAAAAAGCTATAAATCTATTTTGAAGCTCCACTTTGAGTCTATCTTTTTACAATTGTATGAGGGGCTATCAATCTCACTTTGTGGGTTAGCTCAATAAAACATTAGACATTTTAATTCTTTCTCATTTATCACCAAAACCCACTAGGGGGGCTAGTTGCATCTTCAATCTCCCTCTTTTTGGTGATTGATGACAAACAATTAAAGAGATAAGGATATCAAAAGAACAGAAACCAACAACCAAAATATAGTGGAGCTACTCCTAACGAGATGCATGGGTCACAAAAACATCCGAGAGAGCTCCCCCTATATTTTGTTCATGTGGGGTGCCTAACAACAACATGCTTAAGTGCCATGAATAAGTGTGAAAGCAAAAGCAACAAAAGCAAGAGGCAACACACCACATAACACAAGCCATACATAGCAACATAGGCATGATCCACACATTAGAGCATTAAACGATCATCATCCATCAACATCCATAATAGCCATAGACTTGCAATGTATTAAACTAGCCCTATTACAATAAAGACACACATAGTCTCATACATAACAAATTTCCCATAAGTTCCAACATGATAGAAGGCAAAGATAGATAAAAGACTAGTGACCCCTTATTCTCTTTTCTCTCCCCTTTGGCATCAAGGCACCAAAAAAGAGTGAAAGAAGGGAGAAAATAAGAACTAAAACTACAACAGGACAGGCCTATAGCAACACACCTATATGTTGTTGTATGTACAAAAAAAGTGTCGCTAGAGTTTATAACAACACATGGCATAAGTGTTGTTATAATCACCAAAAATGAAGCTGCAACACATGTGCAAGTGTTGCAATAGATATGAAAATGTATTGCAGCCTTGTGACACCTGCCTGATAAGGATTGCACGGTCCCGCATACGGTGCTTGAGCTTGTCAAGCTTAAGGCTAAGAATGGGTGGTGAGACACAAGCTTCAACTAACTTTTTGAACTCTTAGCACAAATTTTGCCAAAACCGAACTCTTTGCCCACCAACACATACCATGCAAAGAAAGTATCGGCACCGTTGACCCTAGGCATATAGAAAATACACGCTTATCCAAACCACTGCATATTGTACCGTAAAGAGTATGCCAATAAGATCAGATGTCCAATGTACAACGCTCGTCGATACAAAACTAATGATAGAATTGATGATGGAGAAATCATGGATAAGAACAAAAGTACAAAGATAGGGCGGAAGAGGAAGAAAAACAATATTGATCGTGTTCCTCATGATGTGCAACAAGAACTGGTTGATAAAAGAAAAGTGCCAGTCCTTGTCATGTGGTACCTTCCGATAATCGATCGCTTGAAACCCCTTTTTGCCAATGGTAGAGACGCTAAACTCATGACATGGCACGATGATGCTGACGGGCGCAAGAAGGATGAGATGATTTGTCACCCTACCGACACTCGACGGTGGAAGAACTTTGACATTAACCATCCTAATTTTGCTTCAGAAAAGAGGAATCTAAGAATGGCCTTATGTACAATTGGAAGGAATCCATTTGGTGAGATGACAAGCCCACACAGTACTTGGCCGATGGTTGGTTGCTTCTATAATATTCCTTCATGGTTGTGCCACAAGAGGAAGTATCTTCTACTGATTACTGGTCTGAAACAAACTGGAATTGATATTGATGTATTTCATGAACCATTGATGGAAGACATGAAGCTATTATGGGACCAAGGGGTGAAGGTATATGATGCGCACAAACAGGAAGAGTTCACCCTACTCGTCATCATTCTTTGCACCGTTAGTGATAACCCGGCACGCTCATATCTCAATGGGCAGATCAAAGGGAAGACAATATGTTCAACATGTGTGGACCAGACTGCATCATTGTGCCTTCTTGAGCTCTGCCACAGCTCCCTCCTCGAGCTCCTCGGGCTCCGTCGCGGCTCCCTCTTCGAGCTCCTCGGGCTCCGTCGCAGCTCCCACATCGAGGTCCCTGGCCACCGCTTCCCCTCCTCGACCTCCCTAGCTGCCGTTGCGGCTCCCTCCTCGACCTACTCAGCCGCCTCACCTTCTCGACCTCCTCCGACTCGGGCTCCAGCCGCCTCCCCTCCTCGAGCTCCCGGAGGGCGCCGTCATAGCTCCCTCCGCGAGCTCCCTAGACGTCTCCCCTCCTTGAGCTCCTAGGGTGTTGTCGCAGCTCTATGCGAGCTCCTCGACTACCTCCCCTCCGTGAGCTCCCGGGCCACCTCCCCTCCCCGAGCTCCTTGAGCTTCATTAATCGTTGCAGACCAAGTGTTCCTCTGCTACTTGACAGAACCGTGTGAGTTACCCATTGCCCATCTCGGTTTACAGTTTAACATTTTGTGCAATCTGCTAGTACTATGTGCTTGGTTGTGATTGCACTCTTTGGTGGATTAAATTGCTCGATGATGATATGCGGTGTAGTGAGACTAGAACGTAACAACCAATGTTGGTGAATTACATTGCTCCTTGGTGGATTAAATTGCTCGATGATACCACAGACCAGATTTTTTATGTGTGCCAGAAACCCTCACGAAAATACGTAAAACCGTCACGAAAATGTTTCGTGTCGGCTGGCCGTCACGCAAAAACACACACGAATTTGGCGCCAGGGATATTGCATTTTCATGGCAGTCAGCTCTCACGAATAGTTTTCCTGATGGGAATTCGTGACGGTCGCGCTCACGAAAATTAGGTAGTCGCCAGATTTATTCAACCAATATCCGTGACGGTCAACCCTCATGGTAATGTAATTTTCCTGGAGGTTTGGAGCTGTCACGGAAATGTGTTAACCAAATTAAGTAGTTAATTCTTATTAACATTTTACCAATCGAGTTCGCAAGTTTAGTAGTCAGATGCAGATAATTGTTTTGTTGATTGATTGATAGACGGACATAGAACATAGATTATTTTATGGATTCTTACCTTACAGAACACATTGTTTTGTCGCTTTGGGCATCAACATAACACTTTTAGATTCAGAGCCTAAGCCAAATTCATCAGCAATGTATCGAAGGAAGTTTTTGGCAAAGCAATGGAAAACAATAAAGAAGAAAGCACTCTCTCCGCCCCCCCCCTATATTCACAGATGTAAAATTAACTAAATATCCCCAGGTCGCTGCTGCTGGGATGCCACCTCCACCGAAGTTGTGGTCGCCTTGCTCGCCCAAGCTGAGTTCGAGGCCGCCCCACCGCTCGCCCAGGCCGAGGTCGAGGTCGCGCATGCTCGCCCAGGCCGAGGTTGAGGTAGCGCCGCCACTCGCCCGTGCCGAGGTCGAGGTCGCGCCGCCACTTGCTCAGGCCGAGGTCGAGGACGCGCAGTCGCTCACCGAGGTTGAGGTTGTGCCAACGCTAGCTGAGGTCGAGGTTGGGGTCATGCCGCCGGTCACCTTAGCCATGCTTGTTGCCAGCAGCAAGGGGATTGGGAACTACTAGCGGGCATCGTGAGGATGAGTGAGAGAAGGAAGAAGAACGGCAGCTGTGAGTTGAGGATAAGATCCAGTGATATTTAATTGCTGTGGGAGCCTTCGCACTTTTTCGCGCCTGGGCAATTCAAACTTTTCACACTCGCGCTTGTACCGTGCGTTCGCGTGCTCCATTTTCCCGGTGGTGGATGCTCACGAAAATGCAAATTTTCGTGGAGGTTTCCAGTTACCCTCATGAAAATTAATTTTCGTGAAGGTTTTTGACAGCCGTCACCATAATATGCAGTTATCGTGTAGGTTTTCTGTCGCTCTCACGAAAAATATTCACTCTCACGAAATTTCTGTTTTGTGCTAGGTCTGGATCAGCTTGCTGGTTTATATGCTCGATTATAATCTGCCTAGAATTGTTTTATCAGCTTGCTAGGCTCTTTATAATTGATTTAAACCGTGAGCCTGTAAGTTTGGCTCTCACATTTTTGGTTAGGGATCTTTGATAACCTTAGTGTTGGAAGGCTGCCTAGAGTAGCAACCCGCTTTTGAAAGAAAAATACGAATAAACATTGTTTATATCTTTAATGTACCTTGATCTACTAGCCATATTAATTTTTTATTAGCAGAATGTTTTCTCCAATCAAACATTAAGGCCACCTTGTGCCTTGTGGTGTTGCATGTGCCCTGTGGTGATGTATGTGCCTTGTGCCTTGTGGTAAAATAAAGCTTTATACTTCATTGTCAATGCTCACCTTGTGCCTTCTGGTGTTGTTGGTGGATTAAATTGCTTGATGATAATGTGCTAGGTCTGGATCAGCTTGCTGATTTATATGCTCGATCATAATCTGCCTAGAATTGTTCTATAAGCTTGCTAGTTTATATGCTCGATGATAATCTGCCTAGAGTGCTTACATCCTTGATTTGGTTTATTATGTTGGGAGTTTATAGCTTCCTAAATGCAGTGTCTACCTCGATATTGCTATTGATCTCAAAACCTTTAAATTTTTTGTCAGTGCTGGTTTATGAAAAAACAAACACCAGTTTGGAAGCACTGAAATCTGGTTTCAAGCATCTAAGCATTATATCTAGATTACAGTTTTATTAGATAAAGTTCTTTCTTGATTGCATTGTTTTCTTCGTACCTTTTGTTCACTTTTATACCACAGATCATTATTTAGTTCCACTGAACTGAGCTTTTTGTATATGCACAAAGTTGTGTAAAACTGATTTGTTTTAGCTCATTTGCCAATATTATTGAGCCCAGAAAAAGATTTTTTCTGAGGCCTAAAATGCAATGAAGCATGGTACTTCAATCTCAGAGATAGTTTTATAGCTTGTTTCTATAACCTGGTGCTTCCAAATGATAATATCTAGTTCCTTTTATTGAATCATGAATAACTTGTATAGTTATAAGTGAGGCTAGCTGTATAGTTAAATTGTTCTTTAATTTTGTGAATTATCTCAAAATTTTCCATGAGCAATAGCTGGATCTGATATCTTGCTTGCTTGTCATATGATATACAATAGGCCTATTAGGCCTCATATTATATATTGCCTCTATGTTGGCATCTCTATTTTCCTTTTCCCTCTAGGCTCTGATATCTTGTCTCCTCACTCTCTGTGTTGACATATCTATTTATGAGTTCAAGGCACTTTAAGTGCCTTCGACTCATGAAGAAAAAAATATAGCCATGCTCCATGATGAATGCAGGCTAAGTGAGAATGGTATGGATTTATGAACCATACCCTACGGTATTGGATACATGAGGCCATACGAGTCGAGAACCTTGGCAGCATTGGATGACCGTTAATTCGGCAACCCGCACCGAGAGCCATTTTTACTTCTTTTTTCTTGTAGTCGGCTCTAGCATCTTCCTGATTTGAAGGCATTTTAAGCACACCAAGCTTGGAAGTTGTCCGAGCTCTCCGACATGACATTGATATTATTTGGTACATGGAGCTATTTGTACCAGTATAAAATCCATGCCGTGTTAGAGGACTTGAGCACTTCTAAGCTTGGTGTGCTTATGTGCCTTTGACTCGTGAAGAAAAAGATATCCATGCTCGATGATGAAAGCGAGCTAAATGAGATGAGTATAAGTGAGATGAGTACGGAATTATGGACTCTACGTACGGTACTAGATACATGAGGCCACACCCGCACGGAGAGCAAGTTTTTAAACACTTTTTTCTTTATGTTGGCATATATTTATGGGTCCAATGCATTTTAAGCATATATCTTTATGCTCGATTATGAAAGCGGGCTAAGTGAGAGAGTGGAATTATGGACTGTTAATTCGGCAACCCGCAATGAGAGCATGTTTTTAAACACTTTTCTAAATTCGTAGCCATTTTTCTAAATTTGTAGCGATATTCTTATGTGTTATCCCAAATTTCTTATGTGTTGTCCCAAATACAGTAACCTTAACAATGGATCAAGGAAAAGAAGCTGCACCCGTTCGAGCCCTATGTCGGTGCACAAATCATCCGACGGTTCCGATCATTCAACATCGTTTGAGGAACCTTCTCCTCTCGAGATTCCTTGTGGCAAGAGGCAACGCGTTTAGTAACCTGACCCTGATTACAAGCCAAACGATGACATAGATGATGAGGTATCGCATCATCAAATTCTCATTTCACGGACAATCAATGTTTAATCGAAATGTCCTCTAACTATATTTTAAATAGGTAGTTGAAACGCGTTGTAGTTCTCGATGCTTACTTCATGACGAGGCTCCTCCCACATCGTTAGAGGTCTTGCTCCCGCAGCATCCACTGCAGAAAGACAAAACAAAGGGCGAAGAAATAAGAACAAGTTACATACCGTCGTTCAAGCTGTAACGACAATAGACAAGGATGGGGCACCAATTGAGCCTAGAGACATCGACGCGAATTGGCGCAATCAGTGCGATGTCTTAGTCCAAAATGCAATCAACATTAAGCATGACAGTTGGCTTGATGTACCAACAAGTGAAAAGGACATGTTGTGAGAGAACTTGCGTAAAACCTACATTTCCCACCCGAAGTCTTCGAACGGGCCAAAAATGCTACTCCGAAAACCATGGGGAGGTGCCTAAGGACATTCAGGACAACCCTCAATGCGAAGTATGTGCAGAAGGGTTCCACACCGTTCCACGAGGTTCGGGTTTATCACGCCTAATGATTGGAACTCGTTCATCGACAAAGTCTCCTCCATCGATGCCAAATAGAGGAGCGAGATTTTCCAAAGCTTGAGTAAAAAGAACAAGTTGTGTCCTAATCTGGAACTAAGAAGCTATAAGGCTAAAGTGAAGAAATGGAGGCGTATGGAAGAACAACGCCAACAAGCTGGGATCCCGGACCCTTTAGAAGGATGCGATGAATTGGGTGCTTGGGCGTTCGGAGTACACCGATGATGGGCAGCTGGTGCTGAAAAGCTCGGGGTTACCGAAGTCTTGCGAAAGCCAAGCGGTAGCCGCCCAACGGAAGTAAGGCACTCTCAGTCCACGGACAGATGAGTTGACTGCTATCATGAACATTGAGGTCGTACGAGAGGGGTCTCATCATTGGAAAGACCGAAAGAAGCTTCATCGATGAGCACAAGTGAAGAATGTAGTTGGTGTGGACCACATGACCAACAAGGTATCCATCATGATTGGTGGATAAAAACTACTACGAATTCATAAAGAACAATCCTCAAGTTGTCATCCAACTTGTTGTGGTACCGGATTTTCAACTCAACATTGACAACCCAAGCCCCCGGTACTCGGTGGATGACATAACGGAATATACACCTTGCTCGCTACACTTGACACTTGGTAAGAGAGGGAAAACACTCGTCAAGGTAGCAAAGGGCATTGTGATCCCTAGACGTACATTTAGCGATGTACAAATTCTCCAGGAGTGTGCTAGAGTCCAAGTAATCAAGGTTGTGAACAATTATCTCGCTTGCGACCTTGATTATCAAGAGGAGGATGATGGTATTAAGAGACTTGAGGATGCGATTAGTCATATCATCCTTTGGCCTCGATGTGAGATCGTTGTTCCTACAGCGTAATCTTTGCCTGCACGTCAACCTCCTCCTACTCAAGAAGAAGCATTTGACCATGAGATCTCTTTTGAGCCACAACCTTCACCCGGGCCTTCTCCGACGCATGAGGACCAGATCGCTCTTGAACATGCCTTCTCCACTTCGCCTCGTCCGGATTTCGAAAAAGAGGCTTCTCTCCTTCAAACAGCAACCACCCCGGCTCCAGCGACACCACATGAAAAATGGGCTAGGGCCATTCGAAGCTCGTCCACTCCGCCTAATAACGGTGAACATTTGATTCAGCCTGTTCCACCTCTCGCCTCCGAGGAAGGAGTTCTCTAGCACGGAAAGAAGTAAGTACACTTTGTAGCACTTTTGAATTCACGACTATAGTTACTAATATATTAACGTCTTGGCATGCAGTTGAAACATGGCATAAAGGTGTGGTGTCATCATACAAGCGTCAAAATACGAAACCGGTCCCACATGTTCCCTGTTTTGCCCCGTGGCGACTCGGATGGAGGTTGGAATCTCACACAGGACGATTTCCCTACCTTTAAGCATTGCATGCCACTCCTGCTGACAGATCCTTTGAAAAAGAAGCGATGGATATTTATGTACTTTCATCCTTAGTACTTAAATGCATGTAGCAAAGGTATTCAAGTCATCACGGCAAGGGTCCCCGAAGAGGTTTTTGGACAAGAAGCAGATTTTGAATTAAATGTGCCATTTGAGGAGATCCATGCCCTGTATCGGCTTCACCGCATGGATGTCACCCTCATTACTTGTCTGGTGCTTGTAAGTGTTTTCATCCTTGATTATTTATATGCAAGTGAATGACACATGAATACATCCGACTACCCTTTTCCATCGCTCGGAATGTGTCATCACGGTGGTGTCTCAAAGGAAGTCGGCTATCTAAAAACCCAACCACCATTAGCCAAAGCGCTATGAATCCTAAGATTACCGATAATCATCCCCTGTTGGTCGAAAAGAAGTTGACCAAGAAAAAAAGGAAACAAGTACATATCCAACTGGTTAAGGACGCAAGGAGATGTATAGGAACCTACATTGGGAGACACATTTATGAATGGAGGGAGAGACTATGCATTATGGCTTCATACAACTTTGAGTAAGTTTTCGTAACCTGCTACTTCTTGTGCAAATGATTCTTTCACTTAGATAATAATACAATGACATATTTTATAGCGACCATTGGATCTGCTTTCATGAAACATCCGAAACTTGCGGGAGTTTGGGTGTTTGACTCTTTGGATTATGATTCAAAGAGGTACAAGGATTTCATGGACATCTTGAATAGGTAATTTCAAATATTCAATGAACTATCATTTTTATATATTGTATTATGCTCGTCATTTACTTGTTGTTTGTATTAGTGTCTATCAATACTACAAGCTTGGTGGTGACCCTCATCCCAAATGGAGCACAAGTGGATACAAAACAAAATTTCCAGTACTATTATCTCATGCCATATTCAATTAATGTCTCTGTGTAATGTAACTTAACAATTTCCTTTGTTTTGTAAAGTGTTCAAAACAGCCTCCTAGGACCATGTACCATGGCCACTACGTGTGCAAATACATAAGCATCGGAGGAGGGGAATATACCACATTCCCTACGGAAGAACCTCTCCCATGGAAAGATGTAAGTCTTATGATTTTTATTGCATTACTACAATATATGTTTTATACTTAACAAACATATATTAATTCTATAATTCATTTGTGCAGGCATGTTATGAACCGATAAAACAAGGTTCCTATTTAGAAGAAAGCACACTCGAGCTCATTGCAGCCAAGCTCCTCCGCTTCATGCTTCGTGAGTTCTGTAGTGAAGAAGGAAAATATTTTGATCGGGTAAGTGATGTTGCAATGCAAAAAGACCACCATAATTATTACAGCAAAAAGGACCTCAAAGATGCAATTGTGCAAAATACCAAGGCAGAGGAAAAGAGATAGAAGGCACTAGAGCCGCAGTGGCCGAATAAGTTGTAATTTTGTTTTGTGTTTTGATGACTTTTGATGGACGAATTATGTATGTGATAGTGACGGAATGAGACTTGTGTCTTTGGATATTGGAAATGGATGAAAACTATGTCTTGTGTCTATATAATGCTTTAATGATTTCTTCTATGGTCTTGTGTATATATAATGTGAATGTATTTCCTATTCTATAAATATATTTGTATTTGTGGCCTGAGAAATAAAATAAACAAAAATATTTATATATGTTTGAAAAATGCCAATAATATCGGGCATGATAATGTCACAATCCGATATTGCCATCTAAGCCAGCAATATCGGGCAGGTGGCATCATCTGCATGATATTGCAGAAAACACTACAAAATCGGGTACTGTGATGTCACCAGCCCGCTATTGCAGGGTGAGTCAGTAATATCGGACAGAGTCACATCATATGCGTGATATTGCAGGGTACGACTGCAATATCGGGCAGGATGATGTCAGCTGCATGATATTGCTGGGTGATCCTTTAATAGCGAGCAGCTCATGCCATGTTGCCCGATATTGTTGGGTTTCCTGTAATAGCGCGCAGTCCTGGACGCTATTGCTGGTCCGACCCTGCAACAATGTGTGCGTAGTAGCGTCCAAAATGCCCGATTTTGCAGGCCGAAAACACCCGATATAGCAGCCTTGAATCCTAGTAGTGTAAATTCATAGACTATAAATGCAAAATAAAAGACCTAGATGACACAGTGATAAGAGACATGACGACGGCAGTGTTCAAGTGGTGTCTCAGTATTTCACGGTACTAATTAAGAGCAATGACCTTTTTTCTGGGATAATGCCACTAGTGAAGGTTGGAAACCACACTTAGCCACTCCGAAGTCTTAAATCCCTATGCTACCATCATTTAGCCATGAAAGCTCCATTAACATTTTATTTGACATAAAATGACCATTCTACCCCTAGCTCAAATGAAATAAAAATAAATATTAATTACTGAAAAGTAGAATAAATATTCATATGCCATGTCAAATATTTAATAATCAATATTTTTTGATCCATTTGAACTAGGGGTAGAATGGTCATTTCTATCTCAGATTAAATGTTACTGAAGCCATTATGGCTAAATGATGGTAAAATGAGAATTCAAAGCTTAGGAGTGGCAAAATGTAGTATCCAACCTTAGCTAGTGGCAAAATCATAATTATCCCTTTTCTACCCTTGTCAAACGCAAGTGAAAATGTATATGAAAACATAGCTGAAATTCACGTTGTGCTTCAGGGTAATTACAGCATGACACAATGCACACTAGCTAGCTGCTAATTGATTATAGCCACCTGAAGTTATATTAATATGGATTCACGACAGAAAAGAGCAATGCAATTCTTTCTGGTCCAAATGAAACAATAGATAGTTCAGAGAGGGCCGGCGTACAAAATAAAAACGTAATCAGAACCTTATGCATTCCTTCGACCTGTGCTCTCCTGAACACAATCGATCAAAAGGCTTGATCTCATTAGAAATCGAGTACGAACTCAGGTTTAGTCAACTAATCACGCCCACAATAACCCAGCAAGGATCAACAGTAGCTGTCATCAACACGGCAAGGAAGATGCGCCACCATCTCTTGTCTCTGGAGGAATCCTCTACAAGGAAATAACACTCGAATAAAACCTAATCTAGTACATGGCTGAAGCAGTCCATTAAGGTGTACGCAGGCACAAGCCACCGAGCCAGACATAGAGTCGATCGGGCAGAATCCCAGTCCGACTCAACTCTATGATTGAAAAATTGGATCCAGAGAAATATATGTTTTGACTAACTTAATCGAATTTTTTGTACTTTTAGTTGCCCATTAATATATATAGGTACGTGCAGCAAAAGTAGGTACTCTTCAGAAGTTTCTATTCCCCTGAATATTTTGTTTCTCTATATGGCCATACAATTTGGTTAGTAGACAAAAAAATTTGTGTACCTTAACCATCTTTTCAAGTTTCATTGTTATAAAGGTGAGTTTGTTTTGACTAAATTAGATCCAACAAAGGAAATGTTTTAACTAACTTGGTTATTGCCTCTAAAATTAAAAGGTTGAAAACCCACATTGTTAAATGGCAATAACATAATCTCCGAAAGGAGATCAATAGTATTTTTTAACATGGTCCAACTAAAATATTTTGAGAATCTTTGAGTTATGCTTTATGTATCTATAATGCAAAATATGTATGCGTTAAATTAATTAATGCAAACAAAAACTAACATGTGTTAGGCCAATGATGTTATATGTACTTTCATTTCTGACCCGGAGAAGCTCCTAATTCTAGAAACTAATGTGAACTGTAAGTAATAAGCAACCTCAGATGGCACATAGGTAGGGGTCCAATTTAATTAGCGTGCCACTCATAGTGCTCGATTGGATTCCCAAATGAGCATCTGACACTGATGGAAATGAAAGAGAAATTCAATGTATATATCTGTGTGTCCAACTCCACTACAAGAGAAAATCCATGTAAGCACGCTTTATATAGGTTAAACACGCTTTGTTTCATCTCTAGGTGGATATAGTCACGTTTTGCAAAATCATGTCTGGAGCGTTTCCCCATGGACCGTGTCAGGCTGCGTTGACACGAATTGTTAAAGCGTGTCTACTTAAGGTAAGACGTTTCATAAGCACACTAGAAGCGTGTGTATATTCCTAGACACGCTTTTTTCATACCGTGTCTCCTACTATGGATATACTGGTCATTTAGTTGCGCTTCCCTTTGGATTTGATTACGTAAATTTAAATTTATAATATCAGGATAAAAGAGTATAGGCACGCTTTTCAAAGCATAACTAGCCTAACGTGCCTATGCCGCCATATTGTTGTAGTGCTCAAAGTAGAGCTGGATTGTCCACTATTGATGATAGTTTGTACCGGAAGTCCCCTATTCAAAAACATAGAAGAAATCACATATTTTAGTGAAATATAAAACACAGGAATACATTAGTGGAGAGAACATTAGTCAACGTGTGCCCGGGAAGCTAGTCATGGTCGCTAGCCAAAAGGCACTTGGTCGGCTGCCCGGGTTTGAGCCGTGGTACTCCCAAAATAAATCGGGACAATTGTGTTTCTACCCTTGTTTCCAACCTCAATTGTGATTTTACCTCCCCCCCCTCCTCCCCGTTTTTCAACTTTTACCCCTATGATTTCAAAACGAACACAAAGTTTACCCCTATTGAGGGTAAAATCACAATATTTTTATTGTGGTTTTACCCCTGATAGGAGTAACTTTTGATTTCATTTTGAAATCGCATGGGTAAAATCACAAAGTTGAAAAACGGAGGGTAAAATAACAATTGGACGTTGGATCAAGGGAATTTTCTCATTTGGCAGTTAAGAGCATTATCTTCCTATTAATGCAAAACGGTCGGGACACTTAGTCCCTACCGATCGAGTTTTTTTTTAGTGGGGAGAACACTGCCACTCTAGAGGTTTTGCCGGCCAACTAAGGCCTTGTTCGGTTGTGGTTGAATGAAACAGGGCTGAAACAATTCTAGGAGTATAACAAGTGAATCTGTTGATTCACTTCAACCAACCAGTTTCATTTTTTCCAAAGATATCAATTCAGCCAGAGCACTTCTATGTCAAAAATGTTGTTCGTTTACACGGGAACGATTCCAGCCAGATTTCAGCAACAAAAGCAAAGTATTTACACATAGGAATTTAACAGATTTCAGCAGCATCTCAGCCTAAACTGCAGTATTGTTTCAACCCAGATTTCAGCAACAAATATTTCAAAAGTAAAATAGTTACGCTCAATAATGTTAGCCAATTTGGGTAGTATTTCAATCCAGATTACAGCAGTATTTCAACCCAGATTTCACAAACAAATATTTCAAAATCAAAATAGTTCAAACAAATATTTCAAAATCAAAATAGTTAACAGGAATTTCAGCATATTTGGGCATCATTCCAACCCAGATTACCGGATAATTTCAGCAGTATTTCAACCGATAAATTTAGAATGTAGCAGAAAGTATGTCAACAGGATTCCGTCCAGATTTCAGCACTATCTTCACAAGCAACTCAGCCAGAAGCAACTCCACCAGCACCTGTAATTGCAAAAATAGAAATGAACAAAACTATGTAACTATAGTATTGCTGTTATTTAAAAAGTGTAAGGATAAAATATGATGCAAGTATTATTTTGAATTAAAGCAGTAGCCATCTTTTCTTATATATCTGGAATACAGAAACCTGGCCATTCATTTAGTTTTCAGAATTTCAAAAGTTTTAACAAGCGCAGAACTAAATATTGACTAAGATGACCTATAACACCAAAACTTTCCTTGGTAGAGCATAATATTGGTCAAACATCATAGTTAAATGTCCAATTAACAAAACAAATGAAAGGGATTGAATACAATGGAAGAAATAAAAAAATTACACGCAGCAGAATGTTATTTGACTCTGGTAGCTAACTAGGGATTGTTGTTAGTAAATTAATGTCTGAATGATAAAACATTCCTAGTGTTTTGCAAGTGTCAGTCACAATCAGATATCTAGGATATCCCATTTCTTCACCACAAAAATGAGGAAGCCGAGAAATAAATTATAAAAGCATGACCAATGAAATAGGTGGTTTGGATTAACCTTACACTCTAGCCCAGCTTATAGTATGTATGCCCCATTATAGGACACCCATGAAATCTGATATAAAATAACTTAGCAAATGTAACATTTTGAATCGCAATGTATGTTATATCTATCCAAGGACAATGATAGCATATGTACCACAGATTTAAGAAAAGCATCTGATTTTGCAAGGTACAAACTGCACTAAAGTACAATAGACAGAAGTAAAGCAATAATTATGCTAGTGTTCAGCATGAATATGTCTACAATTGTTTTATTTCACAAGGACTAGTGCCTTTTATGCAAAGAAAAAATTCGCCATTTTTTTTTGTTTTCGTAATACCATCTCCATTCTTAAGCTAGAGATATTTTTTGTCCTAAACGACATGATCAAAATGGCATAAATGTATCACCATAGCATAAAAGAATCAATGAGATGCAATTACATTAGGGAATTATATTACATTTGAAAGCAATACAAATCAGTACATCTTACTACATTTTCAACTGTTGTGCCCAACAAGTAAAATCACATGCCAAGAAAAAAAGCAGCCCCGGGTAGGCAGATAGATCAACCTATGCAACACACAACAATTCACAACAATTTCCCTTAGCTTCCCTTCTCCAGCCAGGCCACCTCTGCCCCTGTGCGAACACACGGAGGGCACGTGAGCTGCACCTCGACACACCATCGCCCTGAATGAGTAAGAACTATAGAGACGGATGTAGCACAGAGTGAAGCGAGAAAAGAAGGATAGGATGACAGATTACCGGCAAGAAGCCACCCACTTCAGTCCATGCTGAACGGGCCTCATTCAGGTCCGTTCCGGCGGAAACAAGCAAGGCCTTAAGGAAAAAGGTGTGAACGTTTGAAAGGTTTCACCATCAATTATATGCTCGCTAGTATCTTGAAAGATTGGTAAGCTAAGGCTATGTAAAGTGTTGGACTTTGAGCATGTGAAGAAACACGAGCACGCAAGGGATGAAGATGGGTGTGTAAGAAATTCACCCGCATCATCTCCAAAGAAACGACAACCATCAGATAAGTCCAAAAGAAATGACAAGGATGAAGATCTCAGCATGATGTCAAGAAGAAATTCGTCGACACCACATGATAATACAAAAAATCAATATCCTACCTCAGCACTAGGAGGATTAAAAAAAAGTGGCAATATGAAATGTCAGAGCTGGATAAATATTACAAGTTACAATCAAGGACAGCTTGTTTCTCTGATTAGATAGGACATATAGGGGATAGGTAGTTATACAGTGAATAAGGCATGAGTTCCAGGAGCAATGACAGAAGATTCAAGAGAGATGAAGAAAAACAAGCAAGTAAATGAGGTAGTCAACAATATTAACGCACAGGTAGGTACCGAGTCACATGAGGGTAAAGTGATCAAGTCACAAGAAGAGTCTAAGTGATAAGCAAGCAATGGATACAAAAAAGAACACATCGCAGGATGGACAAGGTTTTAAATAAAGTAAGTGGGGTGAAGAGAACAAGAAAAAGGAACAAGCAAACACCGATGAAGAGCACAAGGGTTACACAACAGACCCAATTAACAATGTAATGGAGACAGAAAGTATTTAGATGATGCACAAAATCAACAGGATTCATTAGTTCCTATCAACAACAAAAATGGCCTCAATGCTAAGTTCTCGCTATCAACAACAAAAAGGAATATGTTGGGCAAAACATATGATAACAACTCCTTCGTAATAATAATAAGGTACAGATAAAGGTTACCTGCTGGAAGGAAGAAGCTTCTGTAAGGATAGAGCTTCTGCATCCACCGATAGTTACCGAACACCTGGCTAGACTTCATTGTTTCAAGCTGAATCGCAAAAATGCCAAAGACAGTCCAAATGTACACCACATGGTCATCCTCATCTTGTCCAATTATCCGGATCCGAGACCTCTGTGCAGCTTGAAATGTGTCCTCACGAAGTGGTAACAGTGCGCCAAGCGTAACAAGCCAGTGCGGAGTCCACTGCAGCTGAACCCCATCAGAGAAACCTGACGCCCACAAGTGGACATAGCGTCCCGAGATGGACAGAATGCCAAGGCAACTGTCCCTGGTTGTCACCAGAATAGTATTGAGTCGAACCTCACGGAGATCAGTTTGGATGGCGGCTGGCAACATGATCTCATGTTGCCCCTGGGTCTCCACATTGAAGCACAGGATTGTGTTGAAAATGGTGAACCAGTACAGCATATTGCCGAGAAGGGCACTTGACCTCGACGTATCTATAGGCCTCAGTAATGGCCAGGTCACGTTGGACTCCACATTTACCCACTGGTTTGTTTGAGATGAATAGATGGAAATATCTGTCATGAACGCCATAGAGAAGTAGACAAACACAATGCGGAATGGCATGGAACGGCAGTCACCGTGGCCTCCCTGGCCGGGAGAACAAATCAAGACAGCAGTGCTAGAGTTATGGGGCCTATACCGTGAGGGCACGTCGATGTACTGCCGGTGGCCGGCCATCGGATCCACGACGAGGAGATGGCGCCGGTCACGGCTTTGTAGCAGAACCCTGCCATGGCGGCAGCTGAGTATAATCCAATCGGCATCGCACGGTTCCAGTGCTCCAGCGCCTGCAACAACACGTTCTGAATCTGGATCATAGCGGACGATGCTGTCGCCGCCCGTGGGGAGGAACCGTGGGCTCTGGTTCCGGAGGAAGCCGATGAGGGGAGGCGCGTCGCCATGGTGGGCTCGAAACTGGCGGAGGAAGATGGGGCTGACGATGATCTCGCGGAAATGCTTGCAGGTGAGGGAGATCGAGCGAAGGAACGCTGGGTGTGCGGGCAGCCGGATGAAGATCTCCGCGAGCACGTTCTCCGGCAACGAGGCCAACGACGGCGAGTTCCTCTCCGGGAGGAGGCAGCTGAAGGCGGCGCCCATGACTGGGTATCGGGACTTGGGAATTGGAGATCTGAGAGGGTTGGAGGAGAATATGTGTGTTCTGACTGCAAAAGAAGAGGCACCAATAGCAGGAGCGGCTGTTGACTTAGGGCAAAGAAGAGTGGACCAATTGCTGACGTCAGGCGCTCTGGATGCTTTCCCATGCATTAGCCATTAGGACAGTACTTTTCACAAGTACCCCTGTGAGATAATTTTATTTTGTACATAGGCCCAAGAGCAACACACCCAATTCCACGCACTAATCAGTTGAGTCCTTTACCCATTTATTTCCCAATCATTATCGTAAGATCTCTTGCCGTCTCCTGGCGCAGTCTACTCACAACAACAACAGCTTCTTTTGCCCATTCCGCGCCACGACTCCATGCAATATATCAACACCGTGACTCCACGAATAATAGCGCAGGAAGTTCAACAAGGGTATAAATCCAAGGAACTGACAATCTCTCACCTTATTGTCCTCATCAAACACAAATACTTGCACTGCGGGAAAATCGCTGTACGCCGAGTGCAGAAGGATTTGCCGAGTGCCAAATGTCGGGCACTCGACACACATGCCATTTGTCGAGTGCCCAGTCCAAAGCACTCGACAAAAGCACAACACTCGGTAGACTTCAGTTCCAAAACACTCGGCAAAAGCACAACACTCGGTAGACTTCAGTTCTGTCGAGTGCCCAGCTGACCCACACTCGGCACTAAGAAAACACCCGGCATAAAATGATCTTTGCCGAGTGCCGCTGACGTGACACTCGGCAAACATGCGAACCGTGAACCATATAGTCAGCTTTTCCTATTTGCTGAGTGCTCACCATGCCACTCGGTAAAATATTCTCTTTGCCGAGTGTATTCTGTCAGCACTCGGCAAAACAAATTTTTTCCTTCACGTTTTGACAACCATTTTTTTTGTGTAGCACATAGATAGTTCCTGATTCATCATTGTGAAATTTGGTACAATTATTCATCTTTTTGCTATATTTAACTAATTTTATTCATTAATTTTATTTTCATATAAAAATTCAAATTTGAACTATGAGTGTTTGAAATAATGGAATAAAGTGAATAAGAATTGATGTTCGTGTTAGTGAAACCAAAGTGAAGTAGTATCCAGAAAGCGAGGGAAAATGACATGAATTTTGTACATCAAATATCACGAGTTACGTGTGATTGAATGATATTTTAATTTTATAAAATAGTAAACGAAGGCGAAAAATAATGAGAACTCTCATGAAATCGTTATATCATATGTAGATCTCATGATAAAAAGTATACAACGTTTCGCAAAAGTTGCGATGGACATTGTGTACAAATCCGAGAATCTCCAAGATAAGAACTAGAGAAGTGAGAATGAGTAAGTAAGGTTTGTAGTAAATTTTAAAACAAAATTTAAATTTGAGCTCAACTGATTTTATGTGGTTAAAACATGAATGCAATATTGTCATGGCAAAATATGAACATTTTTTGAATTAGTTAAATAATTTATAATTATTTTCTTAACTTTCCGGCTCGTTGAGAACTTTCCCGCCCTCGTTGAGAACTTTCCGGCTCATCACGTCTCCTTGTTCCAACCATTCTGTCCAAGAAAAATTTACATTAGACATCTCAATTCCAACATAATTATGGAAGGAACAGAAATACATGGATGAGAAATTTCCAAAATAACTTTTATGCAACAATAGTCTTTATTATAGTAACCACCAAATCCATAAGCACATACTCATACATCCAAGTTACAACGATCCTTATTGCGACACTCGTGCATGGTTGCACCACGCTCATTATTTAACTACTACCTATATTACATACTAGCTTCCTCACTCGCTACTAGCTAGTACTCTATTCTTCTTCGCGAATCCCGGACGTCACATCCTCGGCTCTTGGAACTTCCAGTCTCGGATTCCGCATCCTCCGATCGCGGAATCTTCGTGAAGTCTATGACCGAGTCCACATCCATTATTTCTTCAGGATCCTCCTCTTCTTCTTCGATTCATCCGCTACGAGGTTCTCCTGCACTTCGGTTCATTCTCGGGAGGTTGCTGTCCAATTGCTTCATTCGGTAGTGCACTTGTGTGCTTGGAGTAAATCTTGCTCTAACCGATGGATCGGGCGTTTGCGGTTGCCGATTATTGATCCCCGAATTGAATCTGCTCCTCTAACAACTCGTGCCTCTCTAATAGCTAACAACTCCTCTTTTTTCCTGCAGCTGTCTCTCCAAGTTCGCTATATGAACATCCTCCCTTCGTCCTCTCACGTCACTAATGACGTTACTTGTGCTGTCCATCTCTCGTGGAGAATGCAGCATATCAAACACAGACAGAAACCAATCCAGTATTTCAGCAAACTCTTTTATACTATACTACCAACTGCATAGGTATATTATACACTACCACATCTTTTCATACATTATTTATTTGTACACATCTGACCCAGCTTTTTCATACACTACCACATGTCCAACATCTGCTACTACCCTATATTACGGTCGACCTACGTCAGCAAAATAGGCCTACCATCCTACTCCCGATCCGGCTATCCTACATCAGCACTAAGCTAACACCGGCTAAGCCGGCGGCACATAGCTGTCGGCGTCCGACTCGGCGTCCTCCTGCGGCGGGGTCGGTGGTGCCTCGTAGTCCACACCGGAGATCTCCTCGGTGTCGTCGGGTGGACCACTGCTGCTGCTGCTGTAGCTGCTGGAACTGCTCGAATAGCTCGTTGTGGTCGTGCAACAGCGCGTGGTGCGCCTCGGCCGATCCGTCATACAACTCCTCAAGCTGGTGCATCCGGTTCTCGATCTCAATCGGAGTCTCCACGAGTGTGGTTACGCTGTACGGTCACTCCCGCTAGCTCGCCACGTGTGCCTCGTCCGCCTCGCGAGCGGCGTCACACCGGGCGGTAACCGTGACCAGCTGCTCGTCCAAAGCTATAGACATCCCGTGAAACCCGTCACGGTCCTGCGTAACCTCCACTAGCTGCTCCTCTAGCTCGGCGATCCCGGCGTGAGACCTCCGGCTCTCCTGGCAGTCCACTCGGAAGCGGTTCTTCCAAGCGCCGATCTGTCTGTCCCGACTCGCACCTGCGTCTCCGGGTGGTGGATCCTCTGCTCCAGCTCGGTGACACGTGCAGCCCGTGCGTCCTCCTCCTCCTGAACACGCTTCCTAACGCGAGTCATCGACATCTGCAGGGAACATGTTTAAACTGGTTAAACACTTCTTCCCACGGAAACGAAAACAAAAGAACAACCTACTAAAGTACTACAAGACTAGCTAAATCTAACCCTAGCTTTTTATTATAGCTCTCAATATGATATGATGCATCCTCGGCGGACTAACTATACGTACTATAGTATATAAAACTACAACGAATAGTTAGCACTACCCAAAACCGAACGTCGAACAGTTAGTAAAAATTTAACTATTCTACATCCTTATTGGGCTCGGTACTACCTCGTACTTTAAACGTGCTAAACGTGTTAGGTTTTGAAAACAGGCTTGTAAACGATGTACTTGTTGCCCCTGAACCGCTCCGATACCAAGCTGTGACATCCCCTCCGAGATACCCGGGAATCGGTACAGGGGGCACTCGACGAAGCGAGTTACAATAGTGCATCATTTCATACAAGCGAGAATATATACATCATGGTATAATACAACCAGGTTTTTGAAATACAAACATCGTACAACGGAAGCATAAACATTATTGAAGTTTTAAACACTACGAGTTGTACAGTGGAAACTTAGTCTTTGTACAATAAAATACTACTAAATGTTTGTCGTGATGTACGAGCTCGTCGTACACCACGGTCCTGCTCCTTCACGGTGTCGGGATTCGTTCCCATTGGAGGGAACCTCCCTCGGGACACTGTTCCTCTTCCGGGAAGCTACCGTATAAGTCGTGGAAGTACGACTCATGCCCCGAAACATAACGAACAAACCCCGAGTATTCTAATACTCGGCAAGATCGACTCCGTCGACAGGCACGGTAAGGCCGATGCCTAGTATGCAAAGGCTTTTTGGCTGTGGAGTTGACTCTCTTGTGAAAACAACACTAATGGTTGATCCTTACTTTCAATGTTTTAGCTCAACATTAAGTTTATTAGAATCAATGTTTGCAGTCTACAACTATTACAATCAAGTTTGCAAGAAAAGATAAGATTAGACCACATTTCTTTTATCTCTCATCCTCATCTTCTAGTTGATTAACTACTATGTGACGAGCTAAACAAGCGGTACTCATTACTATGAGAAACAGCGATTTGAATCGATTTTTATACCAGCTGGTAAAACCCGACTACACGACGTATACGCACCCCACCGGTCGTATACGACAACTTTTCCCGCTAGCACCTGGCAGAAGACTAGCCGTTTCCAAACTCCCTCGGGAATATGGCGACTCCACGACTTCCTCCGTGGCCGACCCATTTCCCTCCCGTGAGACCGCCCTCTCACTAACAGCCAGACAAAGAGAGTTGGCTACGCTACATCTCCGGGGCGGTAGGGTACATCAGCTTGCTGGGCCCATGACACCAGCATGTAGTACGGTACGTTCAAACTTGTTCAATTAAGCCGACAACGGTACGGTCCTTAACCGATTCGGACGGGGCTACCACCTTGCAAGACCTCAACTCCGTCTTGCCCTTTCTCCTACGGGGCCCGTCCGGTCTCAACTTCATTAACACTCTCTTTTAATTAACAACAGCACATCAAATACTTAAAGCCTCCATGCTTTAAGATCCCTAAAACATCTACCGTTGTGACTATGAATTAAGCCTAGCTTCTATTGAGCTACCTGTACCGAGTATAGCATAAACAAACGAAAACCTATCTCATACATCTAGGGTGTCAATCATTCCCTAACACCTAATGCACAAACATAACTTAACTAATGTGATAAAATAAAATATTTAAAAACATAGGTAGGATGCACCGGGGCTTGCCTTGATTCGAGTCGGGGTTAGCTTCCTCGGTGTGCGGGTCGACTTCGAGGTTCCCGTCTCCTGTCTCGACCTCGGACGGAACCTCGATCACGTCGAGACCTAGGTCGACCAACAATACGTCACGAACCAATGATCATGCGTGCATGAATGTATATGACATGATGTGCAAAGATTTTATTAATAATGTTCATTAATTAACAATTAATAATTAATTAATGATATGCAATAGCACATAAAGTAATAAACTAAGATCACATGAAATGATGGTGTTTATGTTTAATTTTGAGAAACAAATTTCGTAAACACTTTTGTCTGCAATAACTCCTTCATTTAAATAAATTCTTTTCATAAATTAATTATTTAATTAGAATAAAATAATAACTTTTATTAAGTAAAGAATGTAACTAATTAACTCTTATGAAATTAAAATACTCAAAATAGATATTTTATTTCATAAACAGATAGATAATATTTTTCTGAGTCTAAGAAAATTAGTTTCACATTTTTCCAAATTTTATTGAATTTTCTACGAATTTTTGAAATTCAAAAAGGGTTCTATGCCACACGCGGGGCCACTGAATTGGCCGCACGAGATCCGCACGTGGCCACACGCAATCCAGCGCATGTGGCCCGCGGTGTGGCACCACCGCCGCGACCGAGAGACGGCGGCGCGGCCACCGGCGATGGCCGGAGTTGGCCCAAAGCTCGCCGTGAGACCACCTACGTGCTCTACTCGACGTGGCGGACCTAGGGGTGGTGATGAGCTCACATGAGCTTAACCGGAGACACGCCGGCGGCGAGGTCCGAGGCACTCGCCGAGAGCCCAAAAATTAGGGAAAAACGTACGGGGAGCTTCTACGCAACATGAGCAAGCTCGACAAAGGGTGGTGGACGCTTGACAACGGCCGGGGGTGGTTGCTCACCGTGGTGGTGCGGACGACCGTGAACGGAGCTCCGGGAGAAGACGAAATCCGCGACGACCCGAGGAACAACCTCGCGGGTGAGTTGCCAAACAAGATGAGCATCACCTTGCGCATCACTCGGAAAGAAGAACAAGCACGAGTGGCTCACCACAGCTCACCAATTCGGAGATGCGGCGGAAGAACACGGCCGGGGTCCCGACGAGGAAGACGACCGGATTGGAGAGGGCTACCGAGGTTTGTGTTGATTGGTGGCCACGGGGAGGCTGCGACGGGAGGTTGCGGAGCTCACGGGCTGTGGAAGGGTGGACGGGGAGTGGCTGGGACGGCATGCCGGCGGTGAGAACCGAGGCGGGGCTATGGCGGTGGCGGGGAAGCGAGGGGAGAGAGAGAGAAGAAGATAGGGACGGCTCCCGTTTTATCCTGGCCGGGAAGCGAGTGAAGCGAGTGGCAGCCGGCTGCGTGGCTGGCGAAGGCGCGGGACGCGCGGCCAGCTAACGGCGACGGGCGGCGCTGAGCGCGCGAGCGCGGGAGAGAGAGAAAGAGGCTGGCACTGGGCCCGGCCCGGTAGTTTTGCAAAAACCCCCTCCGATTTTCGCGTAATTGATAAACTACTTTCTCTAGCTCAAAAACTTCTACAAAAATTCAGGATTACTAATGAAATTATTTCAAACACTTTTCCTTTTAAGTCCAAGTTCAAATTCCAAATATTTTTCGAATTAAAAATTCATGTTTAAATTAAAAAGAGAGGCTTTAATTATTTCTCATAGATATTTTTACAAGGCAAAATAATTTCAGAGCAATTTCATAATTCTTCTCTTATTATGTTTTATCAGTAGAAAATGTTAAACCCATTATTTACTTTTATTTAAATTCTTTTTTAAGAATTTAATTTAGCTTAGGTTAATTTGATATTTCATGTGCATTTCTTAACACAAAATAAATATTTTCACAAATGTAACATGATGACATGATCATGAATGACATGAAATGCACTTTATTTCTTAGAGTTGTTACAATTATATCTTAAATGATACATTTTTTTATATGGGCTAATTGTTTTCTCAACTTTTTAATTGCAGGTGAGCGACTAAAATGGTGGGCGGCGGGCGCAACGGTGCGCGTCTGTTTGGAGGAGACAGATGCCAAATTCGGATGTACTACTGGGGTCCACTTGAGGTCCGGGTCGGGGAAGCGTGGCCCCAAGGGCAGCGGGAGCGGTGGCTCTAAGGGCGGAGGAAGCGATGCCTCTAAGCTTCGAGGTCGAGTGACTCGGTCTCGGTCCGTAGCACCACCTTCCCCGTGGAGGCGGAGGAGGAGGAGGAGGGTGAGGGTGAGGGTGAGGGGGAGGAGGAGGAGGGTGACGGTGAGGGTGACTCGAGAGGAGGGGGATGGTGAGGAGGAGCAGCAGGGGGAGCAGCCTCATCGCGTGGTTGTGAGGTCCTACGCGACTCCCCGACCTGCCGATTCCTTTTTCCGGACGTCCGATTATTCGACCTGTGAAGCCGGCGTAAGTAACTTTATATGGTATCACTATTTTCATTTGGTAACTTGGAAATCATTATTGATATTGAAACTAATATTTTATCTTAATCACTTTTTGTAGGAGTTGGATAGAGATCACACCCGGTGATCACCGACGCAAGGTCAACCACATCCTGGGTGCTTTGGTCCAGCGGCACTTCCCGAGCCAGGTCCACTTTGGTGGAAGGTACAAGTCAGCGTGGACATGGGAGCACTACCGCGTTGCCGGCGACAAAATCGACGAATTAAACAGGTGCTTCGCCGGCAAGGCGGATCGTGTCGTCGGAATTGTGGGTAAGTCTTTCTCGTACTACACATCTCAATTTATCGCAATCATTGTCCAATTATGCTATAATGACTTAACATTTCATGTCGACATGCAGGATTACTTCACATGTGAGACAGGGTATGAGGAGATGGCTAAGGTTGTGGCTCGCAACCGATGCCGTAAGCTCGGTGAAGGACACGCACTACGAGCCGTGAGTTCAGTGCGTCATAAACTACTATGGCATTATCCTTCGCCAAAAAATCACAAAAGAAGAGAGAGGCAAGGACTGAAGTTCACACGGGAGCAATACTTGAAGGTAACTGGAGATTTATTCTCCAATTTAATACATTGCTTAATTTGATTTTCTCACATGTCTCACACTTGTTCCCGTGTAGGTACATGCGCCATGGTGCCGTAATGATAACTTGTGTTGGGAACGCATAATAGACAAGTGGTTCACACCCGAGTGGGAGTAGTTGCACGATGCTGGTCGAGTGCGGCGTGCGCTGTTGCCTGGACCATCTCACCACCAAGGCAGCCTTATCAACGAACGTACGGGGCTCAATAGGTATGCAGATTCATTTCTTCCGTGTATCACCTAATTATGCACAAATACTAATTAACTTGTTTTTTGTTTTTCAGTCCCGGGCACATGGTGGTGCTGACTGCCCTGAGCTCATGGGATAGGCTATGGCCCACTAGAAAAAGGCTACTCGGACCACCTATGACCCCGACAACCCTCCGTCGACGTACATCAACGCCTCTGTCTACTCCCGCATCATTGCATACACGGAGGTTGGTAAGCAACTGTACGGCCAAGAGTGGGATCCAAGCGCCCACCCTATTGATGCCGAGGTGGCCATGAGGGCGGGAGGAGGCAAGAAGCATGGGCGGTTGGTCGTAGGCGACAACACCGTGGACACGAGTAGCTATCCCACACTCTCTCGGCTTCGAGTGAGGGAACCGGCCACTGCCCCGCCCATCCAACTACGACAGACCGTTGCAGATCTGGAAGTGCAGAGACTTCAGGTTATTTCTGCTTTAGTACACAATTATTCAATTTCTAATCTTGTATTATTTTTACATTGTAATATTAATTGGGATGGAAACTTATGTTATAGACCGAGCTCACCGAAGAGAGAAGGCAGCGAGAGGAGGAATCAGCACGATAGCAAGGGGACGTGGCCAACCTCTTTGCTTACATTGCTTACATGCAAGCTGAGTTGGCAGCAGGACGACCACTACCATCGCCTCCAACTATGTCTCATGTGTTTCCAGTAAATCCTCGGGTAACCTACTTTGTAACCTTATTGATTCATTTCAAGAATTAGACACATAGATAACCTAGACTTGGTAATCTAGAAACATTGCTCAATTTACAATCACTTAGAGACTTAGATATCATAGAAACTTACAATCTTGAAAGAAATTGATTTCTGTCTCGTTTGCAAACTTTTCTACTTTCTGCAGAACATATCGGCGACATCGAATGCCTCAGTGAACATGTCACGTACGTTGCCCCCGCAACAGTTGTTCCCACAGGCACCTCCCTTCGGCCCACCGCCTTTCGAGCCACCGCCCTTCGACCCATCGCAGTGAATCATGGTTTGTTGTACTCGTTGACGGTCTATGTGATGTTTGTGACTTTTTTATGTTATTTGATGTTTCTGATGATACATGTGATGTTATGCGACGCATGGATGATATATGTGGCCATATTTGTGATACATGTGTTCTGTCCATATGTGGGAGATATGGATCATTATGTGATATATTTATCTTGTGTTGGATATATCTGTTGTTTGTAATGCATATGAGTCGTCCGGAGCGAGAAAAAACAGAAAAAACATTAAAATGGTTGATCACTTTGCCGTGTGCCAAGGTTCTAGCACATGGCAAAGTGGCCATACTAACATTTGGAATGGCTGCTTTGCCGTGTGCCAGGGCAGGCACACGGCAACTATTGGGCGCGTTCGCCGTGTGCCGGACGCTAACACACGGCAAAGCTGCCAAATAGTTGTCGTGTGTCGTTGGCAGGGCACACGGTAAACGCTCACGCCGCCGTCAGACCGTGCCATCACGTTGAAATGTTTGTCGTGTGCCTATTGTGACACACGGCAAAACTGCTGCCGTGTGTCCGACACTTGGCACACGACGAAGGTGCTTTCGCCCTCAGATAGTGTTACCGTCGGGTGGTCACCGTGGGCCACCTACGGCAAAGCACTTTGTTGTGTGCTAGGCTACCTTCGCCGTGTGCCGTGGACACACGGCAAAAGATAGAATTCTGGTAGTGAATGTATATGTGCGGTTGATTGGGGATGATGCACTTAGGCTTGGACAGGTCAAAATATATCATAGCTATTGAAAGCTGTGGAACATATTATATACATGAGATAAAAACAAAATTCGTCAGGTTAAAGGCATGTTCACTAGCTATAGGTCGACTCTTCCAGTGCACTTATTTGTTCAGAATAAACACCCTAGCTTGTTTTACAATTTTTTGGAAGTGCACCATCCCAGTACATATTTCTGATTAATTCCACGTTGCTATCAACAGAAAATGGCAAAGGGCTTCTGTGAACTAAGAAGCAAAGGTAACACATGCTTCATATTTGTTAGTTGTGCTAAAAATATCTGTTTGCATAGAACAGGATGCAAGTGGAAAGCAAGCTTCAGAAACATCTGAAAATTCTAATCTTTTAGGTGTTTATGTATTTGTGATACAACTTTTGAAATGACAGACCAATCAGATTCCATATCAAAATGTATCTACAGATGTGAAGTATGTAGGCCAAGCAAATAATAAGTTAAGCGAAGCATAGGCTGAACCATGTAAAAGTGCAAACAACAAGTAGCTTGAGCAGACCGAGATCTCACATCACATGAACACAAGTTCTCTTCTAAAACATGATCTTTATATTAGCTCATGGCTCTCTTTTCAACTGAATACATCATTCATGTTACATAAATAATTCTTGAGGTCTATAGCAAGAAAAAGAAAAGGTAGTGATTCTAATGAATTATGGAATAAGACATCAAATCTTCATTTCTTCTCTTGACACACATGGCGTAGATGGAATAAGACATCAAATCCTACATTCCAATTTTTCCAGCTGTCTTTTTCGAAAATTAGTCACCTCTTCTCCTTTCGCATACATGGTGTAGATGTGCCATAAAATTTTTCAGCAGCTAATGGTATGCGAAGCTTCTTATTTGGCTTTGTAAGCTAAAAAATCTGGCTGACTATATCTTGTCGCTTGATCAGAGTAGCTGCGAAAAACAGCAATCATTGGTTGATTTGTGTCCATACATATCCTCTGCCTTTTTTGTTATCTGAATTCATAGTAGAAACAATGACATGGGTTCTTCCCATGCTCTGGGCATTTGGTGCTGAATTCATGGAACTCTAGTTATTTATTTTTTGTTGTTGTTATTCCTTGTACAGATAAGGTTTTCCTACAATCAAGGAAGAAAGGCTGAGCTGAAGAAATGCGGTGATAAAGCAGCAAAGTGGTTGCCTCTGCCCGGGCCTCGGGGACGGGGGTGGCTGCAGTTGGGTGAGTGCTGTACTGCTCTTCCTCCTGTCATTCCCGTGTCCAAAAGTTGTGTTGCTTCTCTGGGCATTTGGTGCTGAATTGCAGACCACAATCAATCTTCTGGCTGGTGTTTTGGTCTGGTTCATACGCAGGAAGCTTGAGAGCTCCACGCGTGTTTGCAAAAGGTAAATTGATAAGAATTTTTGCTTTACTGGATTTTGAGTGGTTGCTTGATCTGCTGGTGTATCCTAGAATGTCACTGGTGTCTTCTGAAAAGTATGTCACATGATTAGATGCATGCCATTTTTTTTGGGTCAGCACTTCAATAAGTATCACTATAAAATGAAAGCCAATATGTTTTCTCTAAGAGTATCACTAAGAGTAGGTTTAATGGGCGTCGACTTCTTGCACCATTCATCAAGATGAAACTTATTGTCAGTGACAAATCTGAAACTTATTGCACCATTTCTCCTTTAGTTGTGCTGTAGTTTTCTAATTTCAGTTAAAGCATACTATCTCAGAAAATACACTTGTGTTGGTTTCACTTGTGTGCTTTGCATATCAGTGATCGATTTTCATATGTGCAAAATGGCAGTAGCCCACATGACAGTAGCAATTGACACTAGTGTTTTTTTTTTTTTTTTGCAGGGAGCGGTTGTTGCACCACCATCCTCGACTCGTTGCTTAGTAAGGAAGGAAGGTGAGACATAAAAGACTCCTTGGTTACTATTCATGTTTGTAGGTCACGTCACCTAGATAGTTAGGCATCTCCCGTTCGAAAGAGATACAGTTCGAGATATGTAGATCTTTGCATATCTAAAACTGTATCTCTTTCGAATTGTCAAAACCTTCTCCATCCTGCTGATGCTCAATCCTCGACTCATTTTGATTCGAGACACAAAGACAAAGTCGGAGATGCTCGTAATGTACAGGTGGCACTGGCAATAGATGGATTCAATCCCTATGGAATGGGAGCTGTACCATACACTTGTTGGCCCGCATTTGTTATACCCCTCAATCTGCCTCCCGGTGTTCTGTTCCAACGACAGAACATATTCTTGTCAATGATAATTACTGGACACCCGGAGAATCATGTGGGTGTGTACATGGAGCCTTTGATTGATGATTTGGAACGTTCTTGGAAAGATGGGGTATTGACATACGATCGAGCTACGAGGACAAACTTCAAAATGCATGTTTGGTACCACTACTCTGTGCATGACTTATTGGCGTATGGGGTATTCTCGGGTTGGTGTCTCCACGGGAAGTTCACATGCCCAGCATGCAAGACAAATCTGAAGTTCATTTGGTTGCTGAAGGGTGGGAAATATTCCTCTTTCGACCAACAGAGACAATTCCTCCCTCTTGACCATCCATTTATAAAGGATAAAAAAAACTTCACGAAAGGTGTCGAAGTTAACGACCCTCCACCGCAGATTATGACAGGTGCCATGATTCGTGCCGTGCTAGATGCTCTCGAGGCCAACGCACATGGTGGTTTTGTGGGATATGGCGAGTCACATTCATGGACTCATAAGTCAGGCTGGTATAGGCTTGACTATCCGGATGACATTCTTCTTCCACATAACTTTGACGCAATGCACACTGAAAAGAATATCGGCGAGACGAATTTGCATACAATATGTGGCTTTGCTAAGAGTAGAGACAACGTTAAGGCAAGAATGGATCAAAAAACATTATGTCATAGATCAAAGCTAGACATTGTGGTTCCTGCAAAAGGCAGAAAGAACTGGAAAAAGCCTAAGGCCAACTTCGTCCTGACGGTAGCCCAAAAGAGGGAAGTATTAGATTGGTTCAAAAAGTTAAAGTTCCCTGATGGTTTTCTGCGAATCTGAGGAGGGGAGTGAACGAATCTACTATGAATATCAGTGGGCTCAAGAGCCATGACTACCATATGTGGCTGAAGTTGCTTCAACCGGTGATGCTGAGAGGCTATGTCCCCCATCATGTGTGGCTAGTCTTGGCAGACTTGAGTTATTTCTTCCGTCAACTTTGTGCTAAAGAGGTATCTCGGGACGTGATTGCAGACATGGAGGAAATGGCTCTTGTGTTGCTCTGCAAGTTGGAGAAGATCTTTCCACCTAGCTTCTTCACTTTGATGCAACATATGATCTTGCACCTCGCATATGAGGTACGAATGGGTGGGCCTGTGCTGTACCATTGGTGCTATTCAACTCAGAGATGTCTAAAGGTTCTTCGAACTAAATGTGGAAATAAATGCAAAATTGAAGCATCCATGGCAAAGGCATATATTCTTGAGGAGGTGTCTAATTTCACAACTAAATACTATGCTTGAGAATCTTCCTAACGTGCATAATCCACCATCTAGTTACAATGCTCGTGAAGATCAGTCAAACCTCAGCCTTTTCCAAGGGAAACTCGAAAGTGAAAGTGGTAAAACCTCCAAGAAGTTGACATATCCTGAGTGGTGCAAGATCATGTTATATGTGTTGACCAACCTTTCTGAAGTGGAGCCGTACATACGAGTAAGTTCTCAATCAACTTCTTTTCAAGTATACACTTTTCTATGTCCAACCCCCTTTGTTCCTTGTTTGTACAGGGAATTTGTACATGAATTCTGGCATGAATCAAGGGAACCTACACCACATGAAGTTGATACCCTACTCAAACATGGTGCAGGGAGTAAAATACTCGATTTCATTTCTTGGTTCAAACAGAAGGGTCATACTGATCCGTCGATGAGTGTTGAATTGAGACAAGTAGGCAATGGTTGTGCCTTTAAGGTCACCTCATGCGACGGTTATGACGTCAATGGTTATTGCTTTCACACGACAATCTATGAGCAAAATTGTCCCAGTCGAGCTACCACAAATACCGAAGTTTTAACGAAAGGCACTGACGGGGTCGAGAATTATGGAACAGTTGAGGAAATATATGAGCTCTCATTTCCTGGTTGCAAACCTCTTAACCCAGTCGTTTTCAAATATCATTGGTTTGCTCCAAAAGCCCGACCAATGGCACACGGAGAAGCTGTTGGCACACGGCATAGATGCCTCCTCCCACCGTGATGGTCCAACTAAAATATTTTGAGAATGTTTGGATTATACTTTATGTATTTAAAATCAAAATATTTATGCGTTAAATTAATTAATGCAAACAAAAACTAGCATGTGTTAGGCCAATGATGTTATATGTACTTTCATTTCTGACCTGGAGAAGCTCCTAATTATAGAAACTAATGTGAACTGTAAGTATTGAAAAAAGCATCCTCAGATGTCACATAGGTGGGGATCCAATTTAGCATGCCACTCATAGTGCTCGACTGGATTCCCAAATCAGCATCTGACACTATGATGAAAATGAAAGAGAAATTCAAATGTATATATCTGTGTGTCCAACTCAAAGTAGAGCTGGATTGTCGACTATTGATGATAGTTTGTACCCGAAGTCCCCCATTCAAAAACATAGGAGAAATCACATATTTCAGTGAAATATAAAACACAGGATTCATTAGTGGACAGGACATTAGTCAACGTGTACCCGGGAAACTGGTCGTGGTTGCTAGCCATAAGGCGCTTGGACGGCTGCCCGGGTTTGAGCCGTGGTACCCCCAAAAAATCCCCCTTCGAAGGTATTTTCTCAGTCAGCAGTTAAGAGCATTATCTTCCTATTAATGCAAAACGGTCGGGACACTTAGTCCCTGCCGATCGAGTTTTTTTTAGTGGGGAGAATAATGCCACTCTAGAGGTTTTTGTCGGCCAACTAAGGCCTTGTTCGGTTGTGGTTGAATGAAACAGGGCTGAAACAATTCTAGGAGTATAACAGGTGAATCTGTTGATTCACTTCAACTAACCAGTTTCATTTTTTCCAAAGATATCAATTCAGCCAGAGCACTTCTAGCTCAAAAATGTTGTTCGTTTACACGGGACGATTCCAGCCAGATTTCAGCAACAAACGCAAAATATTTACACAGGAATTTAACAGATTTCAGCAGCATCTCAGCCTAAACTGCAGTATTGTTTCAACCCAGATTTCAGCAACAAAAATATTTTAAAAGTAAAATAGTTATGCACAATAATGTTAGCCGATTTGGGTAGTATTTCAATCCAGATTACAGCAGTATTTCAACCCAGGTTTCACAAACAAATATTTCAAAATCGAAATAGTTCACAGAAATTTTAGCATATTTGGGCATCATTCCAACCCAGATTACAGGATAATTGCAGCAGTATTTCAACCCATAATTTTAGAATGTAGCAGAAAGTATGTGAACAGGATTCGGTCCAGATTACAGCACTATATTCATAAGCAACTCAGCCAGAAGCAACTCCACCAGCACCTGTAATTGCCAAAATAGAAATGAACAAAACTATGTAACTATAGTGTTACTGCTGTTTAGAAAGAGTAAGGATAAAATATAATGCAAGTATTATTTTGAATTAAAGCAGTAGCCATCTTTTCTTTTTATATATCAGGAATACAGAAACTTGGCCATTCGTTTAGTTTTCTGAATTTCAAAAGTTACAACAAGCGCACAACTAAATATTGACTAAGATGATCTATAACACAAAAACTTTCCTTGGTAGAGCACAATATTGGTCAAACATCATAGTTAAATGTCCAATTAACAAAACAAATGAAAGGGATTGAATACAATGGAAGAAAATAAAAAAATTACATGCAGCAGAATGTTATTTGACTCTGGTAGCTAACTAGGGATTGTTGGTAGTAAATTAATGTCTGAATGACAAAACATTCCTAGTGTTTAGCACGTGTGAGTCACAATCAGATATCTAGGATAACCCATTTGCCCACCACAAAAATGAAGAAGCCGAGAAATAAAATTATAAAAGCATGATCAATGAAATAGGTTGCTTGGATTAACCTTACACTCTAGCCCAGCTTATAGTATGTATGCTCAATTATAGGACACCCATGAAATATGATATAAAATAACTTAACAAATGTAACATTTTGAATTGCAATGTAGGTTATATCTATCCAAGGACAATGATAGCATATGTACCACAGATTTAGAAAAGCATCTGATTTGCAAGGTACAAACTGCACTAAAGTACAACAGCCAGAAGTAAAGTAATAACTATGCTAGTGTTCAGCATGAATATGTGTACAATTGTTTGATTTCTCAAGGACTATGCAAAGCAAAAATTCGCCATTTTTCTTTTGGTTTTGGTAATACCATCTCCATTCTTAAGCTAGAGATATTCTTTTGCCCTAAACGACATGATCAAAATGGCATAAATGTATCACCATAGCATATAAAGAATCAATGAGATACAATTACATTAGGGAATTATATTACATTTGAAAGCAATGCAAATCAGTGCATATTACTACATTTTCAACTGTTGTGCCCAACAAGCAAAATCGCATGCCAAGAAAAAAATAAAAGCAGCCCCGGGTAGGCAGATAGATCAAACCTATGCAACACACAACAATTCACAATAATTGCCCTTAGCTTCCCTTCCTCCTCCAGCCTGGCCACCTCTGCCCCTGTACGAACATGGAGGGCACGTGAGCCGCACCTCCACACACCATTGCCCTGAATGACTAAGAACTATAGAGAAAGATCTAGCACAGAATGAAGCGAGAAAAGAAGGATATATAGGATGACGGATTACTGGCAAGAAGCCACCCAAGATTATAGATGTTGGAGGAGAAGTGGTCGTCATCGCCATCACCTTGCCTAGCTGCTGCGTCATCACCTTACTGGCGAGAAGGCCTTGTTCGCACTAGCTCAATTGTCTTGCCCGCACCACCGTCTTGGTCCCCACTGCTGTTTTCTCATCACCTAGGTCTGGCGCCACCTTTCATGTGAGGAATAGAAGAGACATGAGACTAGGGTTCCGGAGAAGAGAGGAGAATGAAACCAGACCACAGCAGGCTGAGTTTCGTTTCGTGTGTGTGGGCCAGAGAATAATTTAGAAATGAGCCAGTCTTCATTCCGCCTAGTCTTAACTGAACGGTGAATTTCGCATAAAACAGGTTTCGTTCTGAGCCATTTCAATCCATGCGGAACAGGCCTCATTCCGGTCCGTTCCGGCGGAAACAAACAAGGCCTTAAGGGAAAAGGTGTGAACGTTTGAAAGGTTTCACCATCAATTATATGCTCGCTAGTATCTTGAAAGATTGGTAAGCTAAGGCTATGTGAAGTGTTGGACTTTGAGCATGTGAAGAAACGCGAGCACGCAAGGGATGAAGATGGGTGTGTAAGAAATTCACCCGCATCATCTCCAAAGAAACCACAACCATCAGATAAGTCCAAAAGAAATGACAAGGATGAAGATCCAATTCAGCATGATGTCAAGAAGAAATTCGTCGACACCACATGATAATACAAAAAATCAATATCCTACCTCAGCACTAGGAGGATTAAAAAAAGTGGCAATATGAAATGTCAGAGCTGGATAAATATTACAAGTTACAATCAAGGACAGCTTGTTTCTCTGATTAGATAGGACATATAGGGGATAGGTAGTTATACAGTGAATAAGGCATGAGTTCCAGGAGCAATGACAGAAGATTCAAGAGAGATGAAGAAAAACAAGCAAGTAAATGAGGTAGTCAACAATATTAACGCACAGGTAGGTACCGAGTCACATGAGGGTAAAGTGATCAAGTCACAAGAAGAGTCTAAGTGATAAGCAAGCAATGGATACAAAAAAGAACACATCGCAGGATGGACAAGGTTTTAAATAAAGTAAGTGGGGTGAAGAGAACAAGAAAAAGGAACAAGCAAACACCGATGAAGAGCACAAGGGTTACACAACAGACCCAATTAACAATGTAATGGAGACAGAAAGTATTTAGATGATGCACAAAATCAACAGGATTCATTAGTTCCTATCAACAACAAAAATGGCCTCAATGCTAAGTTCTCGCTATCAACAACAAAAAGGAATATGTTGGGCAAAACATATGATAACAACTCCTTCGTAATAATAATAAGGTACAGATAAAGGTTACCTGCTGGAAGGAAGAAGCTTCTGTAAGGATAGAGCTTCTGCATCCACCGATAGTTACCGAACACCTGGCTAGACTTCATTGTTTCAAGCTGAATCGCAAAAATGCCAAAGACAGTCCAAATGTACACCACATGGTCATCCTCATCTTGTCCAATTATCCGGATCCGAGACCTCTGTGCAGCTTGAAAAGTGTCCTCACGAAGTGGTAACAGTGCGCCAAGGGTAACAAGCCCTTGCGGAGTCCACTGCAGCTGAACCCCATCAGAGAAACCTGACGCCCACAAGTGGACATAGCGTCCCGAGATGGACAGAATGCCAAGGCAACTGTCCCTGGTTGTCACCAGAATAGTATTGAGTCGAACCTCACGGAGATCAGTTTGGATGGCGGCTGGCAACATGATCTCATGTTTGTTAGCAAATAATGCATAAACAAGATCGAAACGAGACACAGATTTTTACGTGGAAAACCCTTACGGGAAAAAACCACGGGCGCCAACCGGCAATCTTCACTATACGAGGAGAGTTTACAAAACGCAGGGGAATTACAATGAGTCTCTCTCTTTTCCCTTGCAACACACAAGATGTATATATATGGGTGGCTAACTAATAGGATCCGTAACGTGGGAGGACTCCACCTCTCACACCTCCTAGGCGTCCCTAGCAAGGCCGAATTTGGATCATATTACAACAAACTCCACCTTGAGACAAATTCCATCTTGCAGCAAATAAAGGATCATCAATGAACTCCCTTCAATAATAAATAGTACCGTGCGCCAACAAGTCACTAGGACTTAAACTATAACACCAACCAAGCTTGAGCATAACTCAAACTTAGCAGTGGGAACTGGCTTTGTCATCATATCAGCAGGATTGAAATGCGTACTGATCTTGCACACTTTAATATCACCAAGAGCAACAACATCTCGGATAAAATGATACCTCACATCAATATGCTTTGTCCGGTTATGGAACATCTGATCTTTTGTAAGGTAAATAGCACTACGGCTATCACAGAATATAGTAGTGCAAGAATCATCTCCACAAAGCTCAGCATATAAACCTCGAAGCCAAATAGCTTCCTTACCAGCTTCAGAAATAGCCATATATTCAGCTTCGGTAGTTGATAAAGCAACAGTAGACTGTAAACAAGCTTTCCAACTAACAGCACAACCACCAATAGTGAAAATATAACATGTGAGAGATCTCCTTCTGTCCAAATCACCAGCATAATCTGAATCAACATAACCAACAATTCCATCTCCAGATTTCCCAAACTACAAACAAGCATTTGAAGTACCGCGCAAATATCTCAAAATCCATTGAACTGCTTTCCAATGCCCTCTACCAGGATTAGACATGTATCTACCGACAATACTCGGTGCATATGACAAATCAGGACGAGAGCAAACCATAGCATACATAAGAGAACCAACTGCTACTTGTTATAAGGAACTCTAGACATGTACTTAATATCTTTATCGACTCGGGACACAAAGCTGAAGATAATCTGAAATGTGGAGCTATAGGAGTACTCACTGGTTTAGCTTTATGCATATTGAAACGACGAAGGACCTTTTCAATATACCCTTTCCGACTAAGAAATAACTTGCCAGACTGTCTCTCTCTAATAATCTCCATGCCAAGAATTTTCTTTGCTGCACCCAAATCCTTCATCTCAAATTCATTACTCAACTGTGATTTCAATTTGACTATTTCGACTTATCTTTTGCAGCAATCAACATATCATCGACATAGAGAAGCAAATAAATAGCCGAACCATTAACCAACTTCAAATAAACACAGCTATCATAATCAGACCGCTTAAAGCCATTAGAGAGCATAAACGAGTCAAATCTCTTATACCACTGTCTAGGAGATTGTTTCAAGCCATAAAGAGATTTCTTCAACTTACGGACAAGGTGTTCTTTTCCAGGAATAGCAAAACCTTCAGGTTGATCCATATAAATATCTTCATCTAATTCACCATGTAAGAATGCAGTTTTAACATCTAATTGCTCAAGCTCATAATCATGCATAGCAACAATACTGAGTAAAGTGCGAATAGAGCTTGCTGTTTCATTAGGAGAAATAGGTTCTTTTCTCTTGAAAATCCACTTGCAACGAACGGGCTTCTTCTCTTTGGGCAATGGCACTAAATCCCAAGTACCATTCTTATCGAGTGACTCCATCTCATCTTGCATAGCGGTAACCCAATTGTTGCAATCCGCAGAAGTAATAGCCTCAGAATAATTAGAAGGTTCAGCAGTACCTTCAACCTCTTCTGCGCAACTCAAAGCATAAGCAGCAATATTACATTCCTCAATTAACCTCTTGGGTCGAACATGAGGCCTCCTAGACCTGTCAGCTGCAATAGAACGTTATGGAGACTGCACAACGGGAGAATGTGGGATGACAGATGAATCATCATCAATAGGTGCATCCGTATCGGTATCCGGTGTATGTGCTTGAATCAATAACATGCTCCACCTGCACACTAGAGGTCTGCGAACTACGAACAGGAGCATTAGACATAGCAAATTCATTAAAGACAACACTTCTGCTAGTAATGACCTTTTTAGATTCGAGGATCCCACAATTTATAACCTTTAACACCGAACGATAACCAAGAAAAATGCACTTAATAGCTCTAGGCTCCAATTTACCATTATCAACATGAGCATAAGCGGGACAGACCAAAAACTCTCAATTCAGAATAATTTGTTGGAGAATCGAGACCATACCTCAATTGGTGTCTTCTTATCAATAGCAATAGAGGGAGAACGATTAATCAAAAAACAAGCAGTGGAAGCAGCCTCGGCCCAAAAACGCCTACTCGGGCCAGCATTAGACAACATGCAACGGGCCTTAGAGATGATAGTCCTGTTCATCCGCTCGACCACACCATTTTGTTGAGGTGTATAAGCAACGGTACGGTGTCTCACAATGCCTTGAGACTTACAATATGAATTGAAAGCATGAGAACAGAATTCCATCCCATTATCGGTGCGAAGAACCTTCACCTTTCTTTCGGTTTGTTTCTCCACCATAATCTTCCACTCTTTGAATTTAGAAAATGCTTCGATTTATGCTTTAAGAAATAAGGCCATACCTTCCTTGAATAATCATCAATAATTGTCAACATGTAACGAGCACCTCCAAGAGAAGTTTTACGAGCAGGCCCCCATAAATCAGAATGCACATAATCAAGAATACCTTCAGTAGTATGAACCGAAGTGTTGAACTTCACCCTCTTGTGTTTGCCAAAAACACAATGCTCACGAAATCCAGACTTACTGATGCTATGCCCATCAAGAAGTCCTCTCTTGCTCAAAATTGTCATACCAAGCTCACTCATATGCCCAAGACGCATATGCCAAAGGTTAGTAACATCGAGAATCAGATAATGACTTGGTAGAAATAGAAACATTGCCAATAACAGTAGTGCCTTGAAGAAGATATAAATTGGCGAGTCAATAAATCACCTTTCATGACAACAAGAGAGCCTTTAGTTACCTTCATAACTCCACCTCCAGCGGAGTACTTATAACCTTTGCGATCAAGAGTACTCAGAGAAATAAGATTTCTTGTCATAGTTGGAACATGCCTCACATCTGTCAATGTCCCGACAATACCATCGGACATCTTAATCCGAACAGATCCCATGCCTACTACCTTGCGAGGAGTGTTATCACCCATCAGAACAGAGCCTCCACTATGGACAGATTCATAAGTGGAAAACCAATCTCTATTAATGCAAATATGAAACGAGCGAGGCAGAATCAAGAATCCATTCCTCATTAATTTTGGCACATCCAGACAAAAGCAACAAGAACATCACCATCGAAGCTGCTATCATCGGCGGTAGCAACAACGAAGCAACACCATCATCACTAAGATTAGATTTAGCCTTTTGAGTAGCTTTCCTCTTCTCCTTATTCTGCAGCTTATAACATTCAGAAATATCATGAGTATTCCCTTTACAATATCTGCAGAACTTATCTTTGCCTCTGGATTTAGAGCGACCGCGATGACCGTTCGAACTTTTATCTCTCCCATTGTTGAATTTCTTCTTCTCTGTCCTACCACGGACGGACAAACCTTCTCCATCATCATTGGCAGCAACTTCAGGAGACACTATTAATTTCATCTTTTCTTTTGCATACAAAGCATCATAAACCTCATTAACGAGTAAGAGTGTCATGATTGTATAATATAGTATCTCCGAAATTTGAATAAGACGGGGGCAACGAACACAAAAGCATGAGAGCTAAATCCTCATCATCATATTTTACCTCCATGGACGCAAGGTCCGAAACAATCTCCTTGAAGACCGATAAATGAGAGGCCAATGAATTACCCTCTTGCAACTTGTGAGTAAACAATTTCATCTTCAAATGCATCTTGATGGTTAGATCCTTGGACATGCAGATCGACTCCAGCTTGAGCCATAAAGCAGCAGCGGTTTTCTGATCCAAAACCTCTTGCAAAATATTATTAGATAAATGAAGATGAATTTGTGAAAGAGCCTTACGATCACGACGCTTTTCTTCATCGGTCCAAGTCTCTTGCTTCTTATTAGAGAAAGAATCAAGCGCATCATCCAAATCGGTGTGCGCTAATATTGCCCTCATCTTGACTTGCCAAAGAGTGAACCGCGTATCACGGTCAAGCAGCGGAACATCATACTTGAGAGAAGCCATTGAAGAAAATCAGCAATAAAACAAATCTGCAGCGTCTCTGGTGCAACTTCGTGTGGGCGAAGCAATTGCTGCAGACTCCCTGGTACACCTCTTGTGTACACGTAGCAAAGAAGCTCCAAACAGCCTCCTGGTGCACTAGCTCATGTGCGTCTAGCAAAATTCCCCAAAGAAACAGCCTCCTGGTACAAATCTTCGTGTGCGCGTAGCAATTTTACACCAGAAGTGAACTCACGTACGCGGCGCGCGGAAGTCCGGCTCTGCTGGCTTCGGCTTTTCGCACTTGATGCGCACGGAGACCAAACAAATAAGACGAAAGGCAGCACAGCTTTCTCGCCGACTCCGTCTCCTACAGCAGCTCGAGGATGAAGCGGATTCGGTCCGAACAGATTGGCAGCGGGCGGCTACGAACAGGGATTAAACCCTAAATTTTTTAGTCAATCTCGTGTCCGGCTCTGATACCACTTGTTAGCAAATAATGCATAAACAAGATCGAAACGAGACACAGATTTTTACGTGGAAAACCCTTACGGGAAAAAACCACGGGCGCCAACCGGCAATCTTCACTATATGAGGAGAGTTTACAAAACGCAGGGGAATTACAATGAGTCTCTCTCTTTTCCCTTGCAACACACAAGATGTATATATATGGGTGGCTAACTAATAGGATCCGTAACGTGGGAGGACTCCACCTCTCACACCTCCTAGGCGTTCCTAGCAAGGCCGAATTTGGATCGTATTACAACAATGTTGCCCCTAGGTCTCCACATTGAAGCACAGGATTGTGTTGAAAATGGTGAACCAGTACAGCATATTGCCGAGAAGGGCACTTGACCTCGACGTATCTATAGGCCTCAGTAATGGCCAGGTCACGTTGGACTCCACATTTACCCACTGGTTTGTTTGAGATGAATAGATGGAAATATCTGTCATGAACGCCATAGAGAAGTAGACAAACACAATGCGGAATGGCATGGAACGGCAGTCACCGTGGCCTCCCGGGCCGGGAGAACAAATCAAGACAGCAGTGCTAGAGTTATGGGGCCTATACCGTGAGGGCGCGTCGATGTACTGCCGGCGGCCGGCCATCGGATCCACGACGAGGAGATGGCGCCGGTCACGGCTTTGTAGCAGAACCCTGCCATGGCGGCAGCTGAGTATAATCCAGTCGGCATCGCACGGTTCCAGTGCTCCAGCGCCTGCAACAACACGTTCTGAATCTGGATCATAGCGGACGATGCTGTCGCCGCCCGTGGGGAGGAACCGTGGGCTCTGGTTCCGGAGGAAGCCGATGAGGGAGGCGCGTCGCCATGGTGGGCTCGAAACTGGCGGAGGAAGATGGGGCTGACGATGATCTCGCGGAAATGCTTGCAGGTGAGGGAGATGGAGCGAATGAACGCTGGGTGTGCGGGCAGCCGGATGAAGATCTCCGCGAGCACGTTCTCCGGCAACGAGGCCAACGACGGCGAGTTCCTCTCCGGGAGGAGGCAGCTGAAGGCGGCGCCCATGACTGGGTATCGGGACTTGGGAATTGGAGATCTGAGAGGGTTGGAGGAGAATATGTGTGTTCTGACTGCAAAAGAAGAGGCACCAATAGCAGGAGCGGCTGTTGACTTAGGGCAAAGAAGAGTGGACCAATTGCTGACGTCAGGCGCTCTGGATGCTTTCCCATGCATTAGCCATTAGGACAGTACTTTTCACAAGTACCCCTGTGAGATAATTTTATTTTGTACATAGGCCCAAGAGCAACACACCCAATTCCACGCACTAATCAGTTGAGTCCTTTACCCATTTATTTCCCAATCATTATCGTAAGATCTCTTGCCGTCTCCTGGCGCAGTCTACTCACAACAACAACAGCTTCTTTTGCCCATTCCGCGCCACGACTCCATGCAATATATCAACACCGTGACTCCACGAATAATAGCGCAGGAAGTTCAACAAGGGTATAAATCCAAGGAACTGACAATCTCTCACCTTATTGTCCTCATCAAACACAAATACTTGCACTGCGGGAAAATCGCTGTACGCCGAGTGCAGAAGGATTTGCCGAGTGCCAAATGTCGGGCACTCGACACACATGCCATTTGTCGAGTGCCCAGTCCAAAGCACTCGACAAAAGCACAACACTCGGTAGACTTCAGTTCCAAAACACTCGGCAAAAGCACAACACTCGGTAGACTTCAGTTCTGTCGAGTGCCCAGCTGACCCACACTCGGCACTAAGAAAACACCCGGCATAAAATGATCTTTGCCGAGTGCCGCTGACGTGACACTCGGCAAACATGCGAACCGTGAACCATATAGTCAGCTTTTCCTATTTGCTGAGTGCTCACCATGCCACTCGGTAAAATATTCCCTTTGCCGAGTGTATTCTGTCAGCACTCGGCAAAACAAATTTTTTCCTTCACGTTTTGACAACCATTTTTTTTGTATAGCACATAGATAGTTCCTGATTCATCATTGTGAAATTTGGTACAATTATTCATCTTTTTGCTATATTTAACTAATTTTATTCATTAATTTTATTTTCATATAAAAATTCAAATTTGAACTATGAGTGTTTGAAATAATGGAATAAAGTGAATAAGAATTGATGTTCGTGTTAGTGAAACCAAAGTGAAGTAGTATCCAGAAAGCGAGGGAAAATGACATGAATTTTGTACATCAAATATCACGAGTTACGTGTGATTGAATGATATTTTAATTTTATAAAATAGTAAACGAAGGCGAAAAATAATGAGAACTCTCATGAAATCGTTATATCATATGTAGATCTCATGATAAAAAGTATACAACGTTTCGCAAAAGTTGCGATAGACATTGTGTACAAATCCGAGAATCTCCAAGATAAGAACTAGAGAAGTGAGAATGAGTAAGTAAGGTTTGTAGTAAATTTTAAAACAAAATTTAAATTTGAGCTCAACTGATTTTATGTGGTTAAAACATGAATGCAATATTGTCATGGCAAAATATGAACATTTTTTGAATTAGTTAAATAATTTATAATTATTTTCTTAACTTTCCGGCTCGTTGAGAACTTTCCCGCCCCTCGTTGAGAACTTTCCGGCTCATCACGTCTCCTTGTTCCAACCATTCTGTCTAAGAAAAATTTACATTAGACATCTCAATTCTAACATAATTATGGAAGGAACAGAAATACATGGATGAGAAATTTCCAAAATAACTTTTATGCAACAATAGTCTTTATTATAGTAACCACCAAATCCATAAGCACATACTCATACATCCAAGTTACAACGATCCTTATTGCGACACTCGTGCATGGTTGCACCACGCTCGTTATTTAACTACTACCTATATTACATACTAGCTTCCTCACTCGCTACTAGCTAGTACTCTATTCTTCTTCGCGAATCCCGGACGTCACATCCTCGGCTCTTGGAACTTCCAGTCTCGGATTCTCGTATCCTCCGGTCGCGGAATCTCCGTGAAGTCTATGACCGAGTCCACATCCATTATTTCTTCAGGATCCTCCTCTTCTTCTTCGATTCATCCGCTACGAGGTTCTCCTGCACTTCTGGTTCATTCTCGGAGGTTGCTGTCCAATTGCTTCATTCAGTAGTGCACTCGTGTGCTTGGAGTAAATCTTGCTCTAACCGATGGATCGGGCGTTTGCGGTTGCCGGTTATTGATCCCTGAATTGAATCTGCTCCTCTAACAACTGCGCCTCTCTAATAGCTAACAACTCCTCTTTTTCCTGCAGCTGTCTCTCCAACTTCGCTATATGAACATCCTCCCTTCGTCCTCTCACGTCACTAATGACGTTACTTGTGCTGTCCATCTCTGTGGAGAATGAAGCATATCAAACACAGACAGAAACCAATCCAGATATTTCAGCAAACTCTTTTATACTATACTACCAACTGCATAGGTATATTATACACTACCGCATCTTTTCATACATTATTTATTTGTACACATCTGACCCAGCTTTTTCATACACTACCACATGTCCAACATCTGCTACTACCCGAGAATCCGAGAATCTCCGGATAAGAACTAGAGAAGTGAGAATGAGTAAGTAAGATTTGTAGTGAATTTTAGAATAAAATTTAAATTTGAGCTCAACTGATTTTATGTGGTTAAAACATGAATGCAATATTGTCATGGCAAAATATGAACATTTTTTGAATTAGTTAAATAATTTATAATTATTTTCTTAACTTTTAGAAAAAATGTGTGCCGGCACATATCTAGCATTTGCCGAGTGGCACATTAGCGAGCACTCGGCAGTGTGCCACTCGGCAAACTGATGGGGCCAGGGACTAAGCCCGTTTTCCCGCACGCCATCCAGATCCAGTGCCCAGCTCGCGGCCGACGCCCAGCTCGCCGCCACCCCGTCCTACCGCGCCCGCCGCCCAGCTTGCTGCCCCGCTACCCACCGCGTGAGATCTGCGCCGCCCTACTGCGCTCGCCACCGATGCCCCGCCCCAAACCTACTGGACCACCCCACTGCGCCCGCCGCCGACGCTAGCCCCCGCTCTACTACGCCGCCCTACCGCGGCTGCCACCGACGCCGTGGCCCCGCTCTGCTGCGTCGCCCTACCGTGTCCGCCGTCGACGCTACAGCTTTCGGCCGAGGCCGATGCACCCCGAGCCAGGAAATCCGTGGCGCCTCCTCCAGGACGTCGACGCCGAGCAGCCGCCGTGTCACGGAGGTCAGCCGTAGAGGTCAGCTGACCTGCCCGGGCCGGCACCTCCTGTGACCGGGCCACCACCTTCCCGGCCCCGGCCGGCCTCCGCCCCTCCACTTTTCCCCCTACCAGGTAAATCCAGCCCAAACCCCCCCCCCACATGTCAATGCAAATTAGAGCGTAGTGGATTTCACGGCAAAGTCTGGAGTCTAACGTTTGGCATAGTGTAGTGAATCCAATTTCTGGTCATGACCAATCGGTACTTATCTGAATGAGTGTTGTATTTCCAGTTTTTTCTGGACTGGTTCCCAAAAAACAAAAGCTCTTTTGTGGACTGAAGAAGGGCGAGAGAGAGATTAAAAATAGCGATATTGAAGAGATGCTGACCAAGTAATAACAGGATATAATGGAAAGGAAGATACCGGTATAAATACCTGGTTTTGAGCTTTTCTTAATAGGTCTCATTATAGAAAGTATACAACGTTTCGCAAAAGTTGTGATGGACGTTGTGTACAAATCCGAGAATCTCCAGATAAGAACTAGAGAAGTGAGAATGAGTAAGTAAGGTTTGTAGTAAATTTTAAAACAAAATTAAATTTGAGCTCAACTGATTTTATATGGCTCCGTGTGTTATATGACTTGTGTCGTGTGCCCCTGACACACGGCATATAACCTGTTTCTCGTAGTGTCATTTGCCGAGTGCCCAGTCCAAAGCACGTGGCAAAAGCACAACACTCGGTAGACTTTAGACTTCAGTTCTGCCGAGTGCCCATATAACACATATACTAGTACTGTGCTACATACATGCATAAAAACATAAATCGTTATATATCCAAGGGAGGATATGCATGTACACGAAAGTTTTATGCGAGAAAGAAAAGGAAAAGGAACACTCCAGCATTTATATATAAGTGTCCAGAAGATAGAGGACAATAAACTTTATTCTTCTCCCGAACTTGCAGAAAGTTATAATAATATTGATAATGTCAACTTAGCAAATTTCTTTAAATACGCCTTAAAGTAGCAAGGGGTTTCGCCAACCCAACATATTTTGTAACTACATTGATGCCTGAACTAGTTGAAACAGTTGTGAATATGTCATTTAACATCTGGTGAAGGACCTGCCCTCTCGAAACAACGGGCACTACGGAAACGACCAGTTTGCCATATGCCACATTGTTTGTCGTGTGCCTTTTCTCGGGCACATGGCAAAGAGATGGTGTGCTATGTGCCTAAAAAGACACATGGCGATGTGGCACACGACAAACCACTACTTTGTCGTGTACCGGAGGGAGGGCACGCGGCAAATAACATTTTTACCGTGTGCCGTTGGGAGGGCACACGGAAAAGCCGCCCACCTGCGACGCATGCGCGAAGTGCCATCCGATGCTACAACCATTACCTGTTTGCCGTGTGCCGGGGCAGAGGCACACGACAAACATGTAACGCCCGTCCCCAGCGGGCGGCTCCATCGCACGTGCGTGACATGTGGCGATCTTTGCCGTCTAATTGCATATAGGTGGCTCGTATATTAATTGTTCTCCTATACGCTTGCGGATTTGTAGGCTAGGATTTACCAGTTTGCCATGTGCCACATTGTTTTTCGTTGCTTCTTTTGATAAATCTTGCATAAGAAGTACTAGTGATTGCGTTGGCGTGGTGCATAAGTAAAAGCTAGCTAAATTGGCATTCGTCTCCATGGATGGTAGGCGACGGGTGGTGACAGCCTCGTCCATCCTTTGAAATCCACCACATGGTAGGGGTGTCTATTAGCAAGATTTGTGGTAGGCAGCGGATGTGTGGTAAGCATGTCCCTCGCTTAGAGCGGTTAGTTATCGAACCCTATGCGAGGAACTTACGTGTCCTGAAGCGAGCTATCGGTAGGAGCCTTTGGAAACACCAGCCTTTTGTGTGTGAACCTTTTCCTGAGTAATTACATGTTGCATGACTAGATGTATAGGATTAATAGCTTGGCTGACTTGTTGTCCTCCCAACTAGCTTTCCTTTTTATCTTGTTAATAAGTGTGGTCTTCCTTGTCCTTCACCAATATACTTCATTGAATATCCTTAACCCTTGCATGTGGTTCATGTGTAAACACTTCTTATTAGGCTACATGATCGTTAATATATGATAATACTTATTGCCTAAGCTTCCCTGCGAAAATAAATATGATACCTTGGAATACTCCTAGATGTAATGCTACAATGGTGTATGATGCGCTTGCGAATCTTATGATTTAATTTAAGTGTGTAGCAAACGCCAACAACGTACAACAATTCATCCGTCCACAACCACCTCACAGAGTACACGGCCATGGGAAGGCAAATCCATGGACCAGAGTGGCATCCTAGAACCCAAGATCTTAATGAAGAAGTCGTGCTAAGGGTGGGAGGAGGCAACAATCATGATCGGTACTTGATTGGAGAAGGCACACTCAACACGGCCAAAACACCAATTCTCTCCGACACACGAGTGAGGAGCATAAGCTCAAGCCCGGATATAAGCCCTCGACCAAACAGTACATAGTCCCGGGTGGATGCACTTGAGGTAATTTCAGTTACATTCATCATTGGTTTACTAGTTCTACACATGTCATTTTTGCATTACAACAATGAGATCAAATATTGTAGGCCCAGCTCGAAGTAGAGAGAAGGGCCAGGTAGGACCTGCAGCAGAACATGCAAGAGAAGACCCAACAGGAGTTGGAGAGGAGGCTCAACCACCAGTAGCAACAAATTGTTTAGTGGATGGCAACACTTGGCCAGAGTTTAGGTGCAACCCTGCCACCGATGGCGTACTTTACTCCACCTCCTCCAGCAGCTACTCCGGCTAGTTCGCCTCTGAGTATGAACATTTTAATATTTGTTTTGTCCATACTAGAGCATGCATTACAATAACCAAACTCAATGCTAGAGGTTTCCTTACAATACTAGAGCATTCACTTGTTGAAAGACTAATCAGTAATCAACATCTCTCTTTTGTGCAGAATAAATCAGCAGGATCGAATGCTTGGAGTCAATGCCTGGGGGGGGGCAATGGTGTCGTCGTTTGCCATGATTCTTGTGTTAGTGAACTTTCTGTCGTAATATTTGGCTGGTTTGTGTTTGTATTTAACTTGTGTTGTGTCATGGATGATATTTATGTTTGTGACCTATCTATAATGAATACGATGTTTATGAACCTTTTGTGATGGTTATTGTGATATATTTATGTTCTCGATGATATTTGAATGCTTGTGATGATATTTGAATTCCTGTGATGATATTTGATTGAGTGCATGTTATTTTCGTGTTTTAGATGTCCGGAGATAGCTAATTTTAAATAAATCATGCAAAAAAATTTAGCCTGGGTACTGGCAATCTGGGAACCACCTTTGCCGGCAAAGGTGGGCGATTTCTGTGTGCCATGGACAGGGGCACACGGCAAAGGGGGCTGGCTTTGCCGTGTGACTGGGTAGGGGCATACGGCAAAGGGAGCAGCCTTTACTATGTGTCTGCCGTCGGGCACATGACAAAGCGCATCATCACCATTCTGGCAAGTGACGACACCTTTGTTTTTGCCAAGGGCGTGCCATGGCACACGACACGGACATTGTCGTGTGCCCGACAGAAGGCACGACAAAGCTTGCTCTGCGAACGACATTTTTGTCGTACTAGCTATGTTGTGTGTTACACATGACAAACCTTGTGTCGTGGGTACTTTTTGGCTTTACCGTGTACCCTAGGCACACAGCAAACTTGGCCTCTCCCGCGGTTGGGGCCCTCAGCAAAATGTTATTCCTAGGAATAAATAGAACACTCGATAACTATTACCTAATATATATCCATAAATTATTTATATTTTCTTATAATAGAAAACTTTAAACCAAAGTTTCCAGCCTTTTGCATACTCAATGCATATGGCGTTTCGGTTACATTATTACAAAGTTTGCCAGGTAAAAGAGAGAGAGAGTTGATCAAGCACATAGCCTATGATTAAACGGTGATCCATAGTTGGCGAAAAATTGCATTGCCACAACTCCAGTCCGGCAAGCCACCAACATGTCTTCTCTATTGGACTCCTTTTGTAGCAAGCGCCAAAACTGTATCCAATGGGTTCTACGGATAACTTGCATAAACGTTGTCCATGGGTTCTTGTTAAAAACAATATCATTACAGTATAACCATATTTTGACCATAATAAGGCAGCCACACCAACAAATAAAACATCTCTATTTTTTCTATCATTTGTATTAATCCAACCAATCATAATACAAGCAATACTATGTGGTTTTGAAATACCCAAAGCAACATAAACAATTTGGATCAAGCAAAATGACAGTCAAAAAAGAGATGTTGTATAGTTTTATTATAATTACAAAAACTACACTTTAAACTTCCTTTCTAATTACGTGCTGCTAAATTATAGTACTAATTTCTATAACCATGTTTTACCGGGCTGCATTTAAAATATAAAACAAGATATATACGTATTATATGCTTAATAACTTTGCATATTAATATTTTTAGATGACTAACTAGAGGATTCATTTAGTAGGTATCCGTATAACGGACAGTTTATCAAGTTTGAGGTAACAGGAGTAATTTTTTGAACTTGAATATTCTAGTTTCCATGTTTCAGAAGAGAGGTTCCTATTTAATTCTCAGTAGTGTACAAGTCACCTTGATATTGAATTTTTTTCTAACCTTTCCATATTCTGTAAACATTCAAAAAAGTTTCAACAGCCAGTTGTCATAGATACTTTTGGCAAGTAAAAAACTATACATTTTAATTTTAAAAAATGTATGAGATATAGGAATAATGTTATGTCATATGTTCTACAACTCTAGCTTGATAGTTCCATGTTATAAGAAAATGTATATGATTTTTTTCGCACTAGCCTCCCTACAGAGCTACTGTAATTTGTCGCTGGGCCCTCTCACGTGTGTCGGATGCGCGTATGCTTGTGCAACCTTTGTGTGTGAGCTCTAAGAAAAAATATTTAAAAGTTTTTCAAAAAGTTGAGAAGTTGTGCGAAAATTTAGAGTAAAAGTTTGATAAAACGCTTCCACACATAAGAAAACTATGGGGAACAATTCACTACCACAATCAAGGTTAATTTCTGCCACTAAGATCCTATCACTGTGAGAGAGATATGACTGTAGCGGAGGAAAAAAACCGCGATTAAGTAGAACCATAGTAGCGGACTCAAAGCCCACTACAGGATTCTATACAGAACTAATAATAATAATAAAGAATGCTCGCCGGACCAATGCACCGGCGGCTGGATCCACGCGCCACCGGCCAGATCCGGTCGTGAAGGAGGCGTGCCATGCGCAGGGAGGAGGGCCCGATGGGGAAGGGGCCCACGGAGTGCGTGCCGTGGGGATGGGTGGCACCGCCAGGGAGCACGCCGCTGGAAGGGGCTGGCGGATAGGGCACCGTGGGGAGGGGCTGCCGGGGAGGGTGCCGCCGGCGGGGAGCATGCCACGGAGATGGCACCACGGGTTGGGGGCCGTCCGGGAGGGCGCCACCGGCGGGGAGGGGGCGGCGTAGAGGGCACCGCGGGGAGGGGGCCGCCGGGGAGGGTGCCATCGGACCCGTGCGCGCCGCTGGGGAGGGTGCTGGCGGAGAGCCGGGGAGGGCGCTAGCGGAGAGATACCGAGAGAGAGAGAGAGAGAGAGAGAGAGAGCGAGAGGGAGGGAGGGAGGCCGCTACGGTGCAAAGAGGGAGTGTTTGGGTGGGTGGGTTAGGGTTTGGAGTCTTTTTATATGTGTAGTGGGGCTGGTCATAATGTAGTAGCAGACCCAATGTGCCCGCTATTATTTTCTAAGAGTAGTAGCGGACTGGACTATGAGTAGTGGGCATGTGGTGTCTGCCACTATTTTCGACGCGTAGTAGTGGACCTTCTCGTTCGGCTTAAAATAGTGACGGTTTTTGAAATGTCCGCCACTAACTAAAAATTGTGTCCGCTACTATAGAGAATTATTCTAGTAGTGATTTTTCCAAAAAAAAAAATAAAGTAGGAGGATGTCCGGACTGGGTTGCTACCTAGACTCCTAGTGCTAAGTGGTAACGAGCCTTGCCCCAAGACACATGTAGTTGGCTTTCTAAAAAAATAACCAATTTCAGGTTAATGTGGTCTTCGAGATGGCTACTTCCCACATCAGCCACCTAAAACCTTATGGGCATGGGGAATCATGTTCTGTGCTCTTTTACTTTACTTGGGACGAACAAAGTTCTAAGCACGGGGATGTGTTGGTAGACGTTATTTCCCGATTTCGACTACCAAATAACCATCAAAATGTGGAACATAGGCAAGGCCGCTACAAGTTTTTACTTAATGCTAACTAGTTCCAAGATTTTTGGTGAAGCTTGTGTTCCGAAGCAATTATTGCAAAAAAATTAGGAGAAAATGGAGTAATGTGAGCCAGCTAGCAATGGCTGTCGCGCCGGTCCTCATTATGGAAGCCAGAACGGCTACCCCAGATCCTTACCCGGGCAGTTGCCTGGCCGGCCGCCCGGCAAGGCTTCCAATAAGTTTCTAGGTTGCCAGCCAGGACGGCGGGCTGGCAAGGCTTCTAGCAACTTGCCAGACCAGCCGACAAGGATGGCCGCCTAACAAGGAGCACCGGTTGTCCATTAGACACCCGGCCGACCACATGATCGGGCAACTCGGTAAGGCAACCACCGACGGCGAACAAGGCCACTCGGCCTAGTGCCGGGCTGCGTGGGAAAGTTAGCAACTCTGCTGGCAACACCGTCGGCAAATCTAGCAATGCCGTCGGCAACGCTGGCAATTCTCTGGGAAGGTTCCCATGCCATCTGGTCGAGGTGGCCGCCCGGCCCACCAGGCCAACCTAAGAAACTGTACCCCGACCACTCTTTGGTAAGGTTCCTAGGCCACCCGGCCTAGCCAATTCTGGATTGGACCCAACACTTCTCTCCAGTGAAGCCTCCAAGACTTCTCCAACCCGAGGCCCACCTTTGATCCGGGGTGGAAACTTAAAGAAAATCTATTAATGTCCATAATCAGAGTTATCCCAAGACTTCTTCAAGGCCCATAAGATCCATACCCAACAAACTTGAAGAACTGACTTGGACGGCTCAATCCCGAGCATTGGAACATAGGTTGATGGATCGGAGGGCCAGGAGAAACATTTAGCAGGTCGGCCGACCTAAGAAACCGCCTCCCGACAATGATCTCAGCTGTCTAGACCAGGTCAGTGGGCAACCGACTTGTTAGCAGCCAGCCGGCCTAGGGCTTTTGCTCTGTCGGCACCACCAACTTCCCACTAAACTACAAGTCCCCCTCCATCATTTGGGTATAAATATGGGGGTTGGGACACGGGTTTAAGCAACATGTTGCCCACATAGAATTAGAATAGGGAGTGAGAGTGTGAGGTAGAGGTTCGGGAAGCAGACGGTGATGTTTGCCCTTTCTCCGTCTTGTCCCTCGAGGATGAAGCTCCTTGAAAAGTAGATTCCTCGTTCTTTCATCGGGTAACATGTAGACATTTTTTTATTCATTTAATGACTCAATCTCCTTTTATTTATTTCTTGCTTATGGGAACATATGTACATGCGAGATAAAATGTTTTTCATTGTTTAGTTCTGATTGCTCTACCTTTGATCATGGTTTGAGTAGTATGTGTATGGGTGGTGTATAGACTTATAGCTTACCTAAAGTTTGCTCCCAACTCCATAGATAGTACAGTAGATAATTAGGTGGTGACAGCACCGAAGTATCATATGAAATCCACCACGTTCGGGTTGGCCTGTAGGGTTCAATAGTAGTCCTACCCAAGGTCCCTTCTTATGCCTTTCTACACCTTGGGTGGCTATACACCAAAGTAAGTAAGAGTGAATAGTGGAGTTTGATAGTTATCTGAATAGAAGCACATGAAGCCTTAGCCGGAGGACCCTCTCATCCCTTTGTTGTGCCTCTTATTTTTTTCACTAGAGTTAGATTAGGATAGAATTTCACATCCCGATCTTCGAGGGTTCAATACCTTGGAATACTCCCGGGTGAAAGCTACATCGGCATCCATAAGCTTGGGGATTGCTCTATTGGGCTAAAGGATCGCCAACAATAGATACCCAAGCATCCAACCATGTCTACCCAAAGGTCATATGAGTTGTAGTATGTCTTGCATATTTGCTACGTCGATGGGTGGAAACGTTGAGGGAAGAAGGCTCCCCAAATTTGCAAGCTAAGGAGTCACAGACCTGGTAGGTTGGGTCTCCTGCTTCTGTCTTCTCCATCATCGTAGTGCCTGTCATGATGCAGGTAATGAGCCCGTTCCTATCCAGCTTCCACCTTGACGCGGTGGCATGCGTCGGAGGCATCGTGGTCATCTCGTTTCCTGCCAACCCTCAAGTGTATTATGGCTTGGTACCTCTGTTGGTTGAGAGCGAGTCCTGATGAACCGAAGCCTCGCACTAGCCTCCAACATCGCCATAGCCAGCGCGCCGCATCGTTGCAGTCCGCTGGCTTGACCGAGCGATGCGGCGCTAAGAGCTATCGGCCTACCGTTGTACAACTCGGGTCAGTAACTCCGCCATCCACCTCGGGGATGGCAGGTGGCAGGAGCGTTTCTAGCAGGACTGTTGCCGCTGTGATGTTCTGACCCGCGCAAGAAAAGCGATGTTGTCCAGGGGTCGTCGTTGATGATGCGCTAGTTCACGTCTCGAGCCCGCGCCCAAGTTCATCCTCCAACGGCTTGCCATTCCAGCTCGAGGTTCAACATGACTTCCTCCACCGCTTGGTAGCTATAGATTTCGTCAAGCTCCTACTTGCACGCCAATAGCCATTGTCGCTCGATGTTGGAAGTGGAGCCAAGTATGCACGCAGAGTGAGAGGCAGGTTCGCGGGCACGTTCGTCATAGGTCCCGCTGGTGCAGCGCCGACTCGGACCTCTATCGGCATGATCTGTGCCATATGGCACTCGCAGGAGGGTGGTAGCTGTCGTCACTGCTTTTAGGGTCAGAGTCTGCCTCAGAGCTTTGGTCAAGGAGGTCAAAGAATGATTTGAACGCATGGTCCATCATTCCAACAAACTCGTAGTTCGTGGCGACTATATCTGCATGCCCTTGAGGCCTTGCATGGTGCATGCCGCATTGCGAAAACCATACGGATCATCTGAACCAGAAACCTTGCTAAGGAGACCTAGGGAAAGGGGTTTACCTCTAATAAGTTGTTCCTTCAAGTTCGCATCAGTGAATAGGGTGTGACAAAGATCGAGGGCGAGGCCCCGAGAACACGTCCATTTGATGCCATAGCTTCTCATCTGGACATCCGGGCCTGGAGAAAATCAAATTAAGTGTGCAACCAAGTCCCCCTTCCTAGCGCGCCAACTGTTGGTGTTCGGATCACTGGCTAGTAGTACTTTCTTCTTAACGGAGAGTGCACGCTTAGGAATGATGGTTCACAAGAAAGATACAAGGATGCATACAGGTTCCCTACGTCTAGTGTGGTATTGCTTGTGCTCTTGCGACAATGGAGAATACAAGAGTCATGAGAGAGGAGCGTGCTCTAAGTCTCAAAGAGTGCTTGCGTGCGAAGCCGGAGAGCTAGGGAGAACGGTGCCACCTCCCTTGATAGGTCCAGAATGGGCCCCTTTACACACAGAGAGAGAGAGAGAGACTAAAGAAAATCTAGCATACGGTCGTGTGCGCCCTTCGTCCGGTGGAGCACGTTGGTTGTGGTGGGTCCTAGGCGTCGTAAATTTCATTGCAGCCTTCCCTGGGTCGAGGCATGCGTGCCTGCTCCAGTCCATCATCCACGTCCCATCGCCATTGTATAGGGTGTAATGAGTATGGCACGCTAACGACGTCGTAGATAGTAATGATATGCTCTACATCGTCCACAGGTTGAGTTGACACCTCCCATCCCTATAGCGGCACGCCGCGCAGGGCATTAAATGGGTGTGCAGGGCAGTTGACCAACTCCTGTCTCGCTCGACCCCGGTTGCCGAGGGCGATCATTGTAGGGCAGGGGTTCGACCCCCGTGTTGATGAGGTAGGCTTGTTGTCTTGTGTTTGTTCGTCATGCTTGGAGGGTTTCCTTCATCGTGACCTAGTTAGGATTCTTCCTCGTGGCGTGCGCCTGCTAATGCACTTGCGCCGCCCCGTCCCATCCGCACTCTCTGCCCAGGTCTGCTGTACGCAGCTAGTACTACCAGCATTATTGCATGCATGGTCGAGCGAGGTGGAACATGGTGGGTCCCACGGATGGGGGTTGAGAGCCACTTACTCCGGTGGGCCGATTTCCCTTCCTTTATCCTCCGGGGTCTATTTGCTAATACTCCTGGTTTAGTCTATTTTAGCACGGATTTATTCTACCACGGTGGCGGCGCTAATCTACGCACCTGACATCACCAGGGCCGGAGAGGAGGAGCTTGGGGAGGAGCCGCGAGCGGAGAGGAGGAGCTCGAGATTGGCATAGAGGAGGAGCTTGTGGGGCCTACAGCGGCAAGCTCGTGGTGGACAGAACTCGGGGAGGAGGAGAGCAGCATGGTGGGGAGGTCACCGGGGCCAGAGTGGAGGAGCTTGGGGAGGCGGGCGGTAGTGAAATTTGGGAGCCTACTGGCGTGGACGTCTACGACACCGGGGTTAGGGCATCTCCAACCACGGACAACTCGTTGTCCGCAAGTTTTTGGAATGCACAACACGGACAGTCTTACAGACAACTCACACAACCCATAGACACAACTTGTCTATTTAGCTATTTAATGCTTCAGATGCAACACAAGATCAATTGTGACTACCATTGGTATATACCATTGTGTAGCTACATACCTCATCATGAATAATTCAAACATTAAGAATTTTCAATATTTTTACTCTTTAAAAATACTACTATATTTATGTAAAACATAGCAACATGCCCTTGTGCCCTTAGTTCATGAACTCCAAAAAAGGAACTGAAGTCGTATTGAACCATAGTTTGAAAGAGTCTGACCTCAGTTAAGTTGAGCAACAGAAGTTGCCGCCGTCTATTGTTTAGCATTTCGTCAAACAACTTGAGTGCATCGCATTGGTTTCGTTAAGCTCCACCTCATCTTCGAGGACTCCTGATGGTGTGGCTCGGGAAAGTTGCAGGAACGCGCGGTGGCGCGTGGAGACATCGTCGAGCCGTGCTTTGAGGATGCGGACGACGTCGAGCGCCGACTTGAGGACTCAACGGCGTCCACGCGCGGCCAGTGCAGAGCAGAAACTCGGCTCAGCGGCGTCCTCGCGCGGCCAGCGCAGCACGACGACGCGGACTTGACGGCAGCTTCGCATAGCCTCGCTTGGGGAAGCAGCTTGGGCTGCCGGAGGAGGAGGAGAAGCCACAAGATCTGGAGTAGCAGGGAAGGTTGGGCCCCTGCTGGATCTTGGGGCTGCAGCGAAGGACGGCGTGTTAGAGACGGAGACTTTTGCGTTGGCACCTCCGGTCACCGTCTCCGCACCAAACCGATGCCGCGCCGCCGTCCCGGTCTTTCTGCCCATGCCACGGTCTCCGCCTTTCCACCTCGCACCACCATCGCGCCCTCTCGGCCCGAGCCGTCGCGGTCGTTGCCTTTCCCGCCCGTGGGAGGATTGGCGCCGAAAACTCGCGCCACATCCACACCAAATCCTGAGTCCCCGACGATGAATCGACGCCACCTCTACAACGCGTAGCTGGGCCTCGTCCCTTCCCTGGGAGCACGAGCCGAAGCCGTGGCTCGGCCGTCTCCAGGGCAAGCGGAGGTTGTTTTTGCAAAATTTACGTCATACAGACGGCTCAATTAATGGCGTTGGAGATGCCCTTATGGTTCGCGCTATAGGTGGGCGGTACATTATTTACGAGGTCAATAGTGGCGACGCATCTCCAAAGGGGTGGTCCCACCTGTCATTGAGTGGAAAGGTCAATAGTGACGGCTCGTTTGAGACAAGCCACCACTATTGTGGTCGTCTCACTACAGGTGGGCCCCACTTTTGATTTTCCATCTCATTTTTTGCATGGCATTGTTTTAGTTGTTTCCAAACAAATTAAAATTACAGAGGATTTTAGTTCCACCAAAATTATGGTAGATTTAATAAGTATGACCATTGTACATAAAAAATGTTAGTTCGAAACTAATCAAAATTCTTAAGATAAAAAAACATATGAAACCCCATTTTTTGAAATTATTTTAGCGAGTTTTTACTTGCAAAATGCAACGTTGTTTTACCTCTATTTTGGCTTGGCACTATTTCCCAAGCATTTCAACCCATTTGTATTTTTTATAATTTTTTGAAAAATCTTTTAGAAAAAGTATTTAAAATGGGACTTGTGTCATTAGTGAATTGTGTTTTATACTCAAATTCATGTTGTTTTAAACCCACACATCTTTATATGTTTTCAAAAATTGAACAAACAAATCCGGGTGTGTATCTCTACTCCTTAATAAATTGGATGAAAATATCCATGTTGTACACCTCTATACGCCCACAACCGGTAGGAATCAAGTCTCCTTTGGAGTCCGATTCCATTTCACATCGTACGTCGTCTACCGATCGAGTTCGTCTCGAGTACGTTGTATGACTTGATCCCTATTGGTTAGCTTTATTTCTAAAACAAAAGTTAAATAAATTCGATTCCGACTCATGATTTCACATATAATCAATCTGCATGCTAGCGTCCGCTTCTTCGACAAGATGTCAACCGCATGGGACAACGTCCCAATAGACTACCACTTTTCCAACGAGAAGCCAAGCGCCACGCCTACAAAAACGAGTCCACTTTCACCCCTCTTAACGTTGCGTAATAACCGGGCCACTTGGCTATTAAACGGCCGGACGAGGACATCAGCGTCGCCAACCGCGTAGAAGGCAGCGCGTTGCTAATGTTGACGTACACGGAGATCGGGATAGCATAGACCATCTAACACCTTTGATGGTATATGAAATTGATGGTATATCTTAATTGTCCATGGATAGTGGTTTGTAGTTATTTATTTGTGTTGGGCTACTTGTATTAACTGATCGATTTATTATTACAAGTATATTTTTTTTATTCTTATTCTTAACATGACAGTATCATGGGACGGCAATACTTATCTAAAATATGATTCTTACTTTCTTAGCACTCTATTCACCCTGTTTCTTGGTGGTCCGTAGTTCCGTAGTTTGTTATAAACAAAAAGAAGTAACAAAAAATAATTTGTTATAAAACGTAGCAATGCACGGGTATCTTGCTAGTTTGTATATATTATGCATACACACCAAATTTTGCTGTCAAATTTCTTACGGTTTAGAAAATAAAAATGGTTAAATCAATGTTGAAAACGGATCATGAGTTCATTGATAGATAGTTAAAGAAAAGAAGATTGAAATTCTTAGAAAACAAATTGCAAAGTGATAGATTAGAAATTCAGAGAAATTTAGAAAAAATAATTGCATTTGGCCAATATTTGAGTAATATATACATGTTTGAAAATCTGAAGACGGATCAAAAAGCTGGTGGAGGAATTGATGCTGCCAAGTGGACCCACATGTTTGGTCCAGCCAGTTAATTTCGCTATAAGGTTATTTTCCCTAATGGGTTAAATATTAAGTTGGCGGCCAAATTTAACAATTAAATTCGTTGAATTGCTAAAAAGTGATAAATGTTATTAAATTATTTTAATAAATAATAATTTTAATGTTCATGAATTGATATAACTTGCTAGAAAATAATTAATTTATTGCAAATTAATTTAATTATTTTTAAAATGAAATAACTTACCAAAAATTAATTTAATTGTTGTTAAATTGGTATTACTTGCTGGAATAATTAAAATGTCGTTAAATTAATTGTAAAATAATAATATTGATCATGCACATTATCCACATTAAGACTTCTTTGTTTATCAGGAATAATAATGTGCTACTTTTCATCCTTTGGATCGAGTATGTAGAACACATGTTCTGCTACCCTAGCGACTATTTAGGGGTCATCTTTATGACCTACATTTTTAAGATCGACGAGGCTTAACCATATTCATCTACGTCCACCCCATGTGGGTGTTTGATCCATTTGCGAGTTAAATACAGCAATCTGCAAATCTTGTTCATAGTATAGTTCTAATATTTCCTCGATATACCCATAGCATGAGGTCAATTTGTCATCTTCGTCAATGGCTTGTACTTGAACTCTGCTATTTTGGCACTTACTTTTCGTATTCTTTTCTCAGTGTGAAAGGTAAAGCCATTAATCTCGTACGCCTAATAGGTCGCCATATTCTTTGATGGTCATGTAGCTAACATTCTCAACATTTTCTTCTTCATCAAATCCCCACGTGGAAGGTCTTGATTCTCGAGCCATCATGTGAAAGTTTTCTTGTGCTTCTCTAAGATCCATGTTTTCTCTTGTTGCTATTGTTTTGTTGAAGCTCTAAAATATGTTTCTCAAAATACGGGCCCACGATCTATGTATGTTGCAATACAAACAAATGTGCTCTGTCCACTCATTTGTATTTATGATCGGTGATTGATTTTCATCCTCGTATACCTTTTCTACTTAACCTCCCCTCATGATGATACACGGGAAGACCTATAGATCTACCTTCTTTAATATAATATACACATCACTCGGTAATCTCCTCGGTGGTGTAGCCCTCAATCATTGAACCCTCTCGGTGAGAACGAGTCAAGTACACAGCGTTTCGAACATACATGAACCTTTTATATGGAATCATATGATGCACATCTCCAGCATGCACATTGTTTCCTTTATATGATTCTGCAGATCAACCAACTCATCTTTACTGATCACCTTTTTTGAGACTGCGTTCCGGAAATAACACAAACGAGTTATAGTCAACTTCAACCATTCAAGTTTCATAGCTCTAATGGTGGCGATGGCCAGAAATAACAAAAGCATTGAGTGAGCCTTGCTCAAGTCTCCAAGTCATACGAGTTTGGTAATGGCTATTATATCATTTTCCTTATTCCTTTTGTATTTGACTTTGCTCTACTTAATTAATTTTGTTCTTTCATATAGTTGTGCTTATGATATGAGTTCCTTGTTTAGTTTTATATCATATTCATGTTATTGGACTTTGTTATGCTTGTATGATGATATAGACTTGATACCTTGTTGTTGTGAATGGCATATAGCTTGACTATAGTCTACACCTTATAATGCTAGTTGTACTTTACTCTAGTTGATCAGATGCCTCAATGTGGGTTTGATATCTAATTAGAGTTGTTTGTTCTTGAGTTCATGCCTTGTTAATCCATAGGGTTAGAGCTATCCATGCCTTATTTCTTGTTTATCCTTTTAGACCTTCTTTTGTTTAGCCAACACTAGAATTCTACTTAAATGTGTAAGCGCGATGCTTAGACGGCTAGGCAGTATCAATCATCTTGCAATCTAGGGTCTGCAGAGGTAGACAATAGGTGGTGACAGCCCTATCTGTCCTGTGTACTCCTCCACGTTCGTTTGTAAAATGCGTTTGATCAAGCAGAGTTGCATTGTGGATGTTGGCATGAATCTGTGCGCGAAATGTTGAGTTCATTAGACTATGAGTTATACTAACGTTAGGGAAAAGGCTTTGCTCCCCTTATTTAATCCCCTAGATGCTTAGATTCTTTCCTTATCTTTTGGGAATGCTTTTGTTGTGTGTTACACTACCCCTCTTTATGTCAATACCAATCTTTATGGTAATGATGTCCATACTAATAATTTATTTTTACCATGCCTTGCTTGAGCGAACTATAAATGACATTATTGGAGCGATCCGATGGTGAAATGCTACAAAGGTATTATTCGTGCGCTTGCGGATTATGCTATTTGATACTGAAGATTATTTGTTGAATTATTTCTGATGTCATTGCTAGGAATTATTTAATGTATATGACTTAGCTAAAACATCAACACACATATTTGGCACCCTGCCAGGGATGTTTCTGTGATGTATTTCACAAGTATCAACACTTAGCATGTTGCGCAACCCCTTGAGAAATACACTCGACTTGATCTTGGAAATATTTATCCAATCTTTATTCTTCGTACATCCATGATGTGTCCATCTAAACAAGCATTACACAAAATATAATTATAAATTAATTAATAAATAACATAATTACCATAAAAAATATTTAAAGAAAATATAAAGGCAAAAAATCTATTCCATAAGGCAAAGTCTTATAAAATATAAAAATAAAATAATCAACAAATTATCTACAATTAATTCAAAAAATTAGTAATAATTAAATATTTTGTGGCCCTAGGTCTCTCAAGAAAGGAAAACTAGATCTTTATTTGTTTGACATTAAAAAGGCTTGTAATACATGATGTTTTTGTATGAAACCCAAATACATGATGAATGTTTTCAATACAAACAACTCAAACCAACTACAACCCTACAAACCAAGAGAAATTTGGTGAATGGGAATCAAAACCAAAGAAAAATTGAAACCCAAAATTCACTTTGATTACAACAGTATAGCAAGAAAAAAATACATGAGATGAGTTCCCTTACCGTGGAGAACGAAATCCTCCAAAAAACAAACAAACTCAAAAACTCCACCCCGCCCCCTCATTTTTCATAATTTACCCAAAATTTTGAGCCGCCACTATTCGAGTGAGTTCCATGCTATCCAAATGTGGCTTATATAGTGTAGGACTCAATAGTGGCAATACATGTTGTCCACAGCCCTTACAGAGAACTCAATAGCAGCAGGGTCACGTTGTCAACCACCTCTACAAAGAACTCAATAGCCATGGTTGACAACGTGGACCGCTGCGGTTGAGTTCTTGCTCAATAGCAGCGGTTCACAACACCAACCACTACTATTGAGCCTCCTATAACGGCGTCTAGTGCGCACCTCATCCCCGCCCCCTTGTAGCTACAACCTGTTTTCCTAGTATAGCTATGAGTTTAGGAAGACGCGGCTATAGTGTGCAATTCTTGTAGTGGTGGAAACTGATATCACAGCTGAGGGAGCTCATCTCCGTCCCTTCTTGTTTGGTACCCCGTGTGACAGCTTTGAGGTACCAAGATTGCTGCATCGGGTACCCACGGGTTTTCATACCGCGATATTTCATATAAATTCTTAATAGATCAATAAATTTTACCAATTTAATAAGAAATTTTGTCTAGCACATACATAACATGAGTTCATAATTTAGTCTAATCCATTTTGTAGTGTTGATAGAGCATTAGAGTTACAACAAAAATAATGAATTTACGATATCAACCATAAATCACACATAAATTTTGGGTTCATGGGTACACGGGTTTGGGTTTATGGTTCCCATACCCATAACCACGTACCTATCGGGTACAAGATTTTACTCATTTATGTACCCATAGGTATAATATATGACCCATACCCATACCCTAATAGGGTTTTAACCCATCGGATTTCGGGTATCGGATACCAATTGCCATCCCTAAGATTGCATTAGCGTTTTAAAGAACTTCTATCCGACTTGGTACTCGCAATAAATAATTTATGATAGCCCATGCAAAAAAAAAAGCTACTGAACTCACAAGGTAATACAATATTACAACTTTTACTAGTTATGCAAAATATGTGAATTCATGACGCAAACATATCAACACAAACTTGTTCTAGATCACTTTATCCATCAACATATATCAACACTAACTGGTGAGCACCGAGAGAGACGACGCTGACAAGATCATAGAACTCATGAGTACAGGTAGCCAACATTAGTCTTCATCCATCCTTCGCATGTATCATTTAGTAAGTAGCTGATAAGCCTGCCAGACAAAAAGATTATCAGAACCAAGTTGTTCCATTAAAAATGAGGGAAAAATAAGACATGAAACACCAATTGAGCTTGACGAAAACAAAATCAATATAGGGAACCAATTTGACCCGTCCATTCAACTGCACAAAGAGGTTATGGTGTTGCCGTGTTGGAAATTAATTCTATGTAATTTGAATCATTTTGCACCATGTGTAAGCAACATATCAACTCCAGATATAGCCAGCCCAGCACAAAACATTATTGTTAGGCTCAGGCAGTCATGTGGTTTGTCTATGAAAGTTTAGAGGTCCAACAGCCAGTTTTAGCAACAAAAAAGATAATATAAAATGGAATTTCTAAAGCAGAGGAACCAAATAAATTTTATTCCATAGTCAGAGAGAGAGATAAACTAAAAGATTGCTTTCAATTCATATTATCACATCTAATTTTCCCAAAGATTGCCTAGCTAATTGCTTAACCAACATCACTATTGCTCGTACTTCTTTGATATACTTCCTCTATGGAGGGTTTTGCCTTCTATGGGTAGATGTTACAGGGTGCAGAAGAACTTGCATGGTCTACTATTACCAGCAGGGATAAATAACACAATGACACAAACATGATCCCAAGTTCCCAACCAACAAGCAGGAATAACTCGAAGGAAACTGACAAATCAACAATAGGAGAAATGAGACAACATGGATAGGTATACAGGCATAGACACAGCCCGAAGCATTTCAGGATTCCTATTGAATTTGTTTGCCAGCTCCAGCTACAACGGCAGTCAGTCGATGCAAACATTTTCTGTAGAATACACTACAAGAAAAATGGCCTCTAGGCACGTTTATATTGCTACGTTTTTGTAAGCGTGCCTACATAAGTAGCTAGACACACTTTTTGACACGATTTTGAGAATGTGTCAACATGACATGCTCTTAGAGACGCTTTAATGCAAATAAAACGATAAACACGTTTTTTGACATGCTTTGTAAAACATCACAAAGTGTTACGATTTTAGACACGCTTTGAACCATCAGTATCCAACGTAAAGACGTTTGTTGACATGTTTTAGAGGGAATCTCAAAATGATATGGGATTGAGAGATGCTTTAATCGTATCCCACGACATCAGACACGTTTTGCTAACACGTTATTGAAATCGTATAAAAAGTGAGATGATATTAGACACGTTTTTATCGTATCTACCCTCGTTTAGAGACATTTTTGACATGCTATTGAAAATCCTAGAGACATTAATGCACTAAGAGAACATGCATATAAAACAATATATGGTCAAAGAATGTCAACTTTGTTTCCTAGGTGAGTTGGTTAGATGAGCTTGTAGAAAATGACGAAGTCGCAGGTTCAATTCCTACTAATTGCATGAATAAGTCAATCGTTTAGAACAAGTTTTACAAGAATATTTTTTGATGCATTGTATACAATGTGTCTAGATTGATAGAAACACAGTCTAAACGTATCAATAAAATCGTGTCTAAGATTATTAACATGTCACAAAATGTGTCTACTATAATACATACAACGCATTCGTGAAAACGTATCTATAAACATATCTATGCTTTATAGCATCTCTATTAAACGTCCTATACTTCAATAGACATGTTTTCAAAAATCATATTTACCAAGCTTTGACACGGCACGTTCGGAGACGTCTCGGACTCGATTTATGAAGACGTCTCTATTTTTTGATTGAGACAAAATAAACGTATCTAGACCTTAAATAAAGCGTGTTTACAGGGGGTATTTTCTAGTAGTGATACTGCAGCAGAAGCTAATAAAGTAAGATGCAGAGGAACACATTTTTACAGTTTAGCTGTTACTTACATGACAGTGACCGAAAATGAGTTATATCTGGCACTAAACCTATTATATAAATGGCGTACTACGGCTGCAACTTTTCTCCATATTAAATGATGTTTGCTGTTTTCAAATGAAGTCTGGATCTCATTAAGACACTGGATTGGATCCTCTATGCTTCTAATGCTCTTACCTGATGGCAGAAGTATTAATTGCAGCATGGTGCATGTGTATCTGGGAGCAGTTGATCCACAGTGAAGAGTATCTTGGTATTTAATGACACTACCTCCCTCAATATTTTTTGCCGAAACCCAAGATGTCATATCTATTGATATGGATGGAGTATCCTATAATGGAAACGGATAAAGAAGCAAGACAGCAGATTGATCGTTATTGGTTGACTATAGCTACAGTGATGGCTAATATATAGCTGGCTAATCCCCCTAACAGGCAAACTGATAAAACTGAGCTAACAGTGGTAGAAAAGCTACTGATGGTGATAGATCTTAGCTAGCCAAATAAAAAATGAAATCTCCTGATATTAATTGACCATGTGATAGCTGTTCTTAGGGTGTGTTCGTTTCCTCCTCTCTAAAATTTAGCACTGTCACATCAAAGAGAATCTTATTATTTATGAATATTTCGATCAGTTTAATGACAAAATCCTATTGACAGATTGGTGCTAATTTTCGAGATGAATCTAATGAGCTTAATTAATCTATATTTTGCTAAAGTGATGCTACAGTAACCGTCTTCTAATCACGACTTAATTAACCTCATTAGATTCGTCTCGTAAACCAGTCTAGGGGCCTGTAATTTGTTTTACAATTAAACTTTATTTAATACTTTTAAATAATAAGATTCTTTTTACGTGACAGCTCTAAAATTTAGATCCGAGGAAACGAACACACCAGGGTGTGTTCGTTTCCTCCCTCTAAAATTTAGCACTGTCACATCAAAGAGAATCTTATTATTTATGAATGTTTCGATCAATTTAATGACAAAACCCTATTGACAGATTGATGCTAATTTTCGAGATGAATCTAATGAGCTTAATTAATCTACATTTTGCTAAAGTGATGCTACAGTAACCGTCTTCTAATCACGACTTAATTAACCTCATTAGATTCGTCTCGTAAATTAGTCTAAGGGCATGTAATTTGTTTTATAATTAAACTTTATTTAATACTCTTAAATAATAAGATTCTTTTTGATGTGACAGCTCTAAAATTTAGACCCCGGAAACGAACACACCCATTCTTGACCCACGGCCTCCACCTAAGCTGTCCGCTTCTTCCTATGGTGTTTGATGCCGTACCTAACATCTTTGACATCAATACCAGGAATGTCACGACCTACAAATAAAAGGTCAGGCACGTAGCATCACCAAGGAAAATCCTTCCACAATCCACATTACATAATTAACCAAAGTTTTCGTGAGAATAAAATTGTCAAAGTACATCGAAACAATGCGGATTCATAGGTTTATCAAAATGATGCAAGATATCCCTACAAAATGCGTCAACAAATCACATTTTTCATATCCTATGGTTCAAATTGATGACTCAAATTCAATCAGAATCTCATAACCTAATGCCATAATATTTAAAAGCATCTCTCTCTGGCAAGAAATAGAAATAAATGCATATTTGTCGATTGTAGGATGATGAAAATTGGTAGCTATCTTACCTCACTGAAAGCAAAGAAAAAAACAGCATTTACAGGTTTCCATCCAGCAAGCAAAGAAACATATTAAGAGGCTTCATTTCTACAGACTAATACCTCGAGCGTAAAAGCTTGAGTAGGGATAAATGGCTGAATCTGTTGCTTGAGTTATTTTCTTAAGATGCATTGACTTGAGATTGATCATGAAGACACCAGCTTCTGATTTCAAAAAAAGCACATCACTATCCTCAGCATAGCCGACTATTGATGACCAACACAACATATCTCCGGCTGGCACACCTGATAGAGTAAAGTTGTCCATATTGATTGTCCTAATCATCGAGCACTCCGCTACACCTTCAGAGTTGATCAACCGGGACCAAAGATGGATAACAGATCCATTCACACCAGCAAAACCAATCCCACCATCCTCTGCTGGCACAATATGAATATCTGACAAGTATAATTCACTAACGTCATCTGGTAGCTCAATAGTATGCCAATCATGTGCGGCTTCGGATAGATCAAACTCAAGGATGTGATTGCTGCTTGCTTCGGATAGATCGAGCGTCCAGTAGACACAATTTCCCACGAGCACACTGGCCTTAGAACTAATAGTGGATGGGAATGTGGTAGCAGTCCATTCGCCCCAGAAGCCAGTTTCTGACGAGTAGACGCAACCATTTGCCACGCCCAGTATTCATCGTTCTCGGCTTCGTCCACCTTCCATTCCACGAAGATGATATGGAAAGGGCAAGAGTGGCAGTCGTTGTGGTCATTGTGCTTGGCTGCGCAAACCACGGCGCCGGCGACTTCCTGGTCCATGGACTCCTCGGGCAGGCTCACAGGCCCCACTTTGTTGTCCACAGGGTCCCAGACAACGAGCTTCTTGTGGGTGTAGTCCATGAGGAGGACGCGACCGTGGCGACAGTCCAGCACATTCCCATTCCGGAAGACACGCCGCTTCGAGAGCTCCTCAGCAGGGCCGGTGGTTGGGACGAACTGGATGTACCTGCCGGTATTGGTGTCCTGCAATATGCCGAGCACGGGAGGTGTTCGATGGAATGCGCGAAAGCGGGAAAGGAATTCGGGGCAGCGGACGAGTCCGCGCCAGTGGCGGCAAACGCGAGAGACGGCATAGAGATGGCTAGGCTCCGGCGGGAGGCGGAGGAAGGCTTCCAGAAGGAGGTCCTCCGGCAGGAGATCTAGCGGCAACGTGCAGGGGCGGATGGACATGGCACCGGAGGGGACGACTTGGCTGGCGGCTGCGTGTCACTATCTAGAGGCGGCGCCGGCAGCGTAAGGAGTCGGAGGAAGATAGGTTGGGCCGTGTCGAAGTTAAGCATGCAGCTCTGAATAATGTAAGGCTATCTCCAACCGGAGATCCAAACGGACACCTATAACCAATATAGGTCTTCAAATGCTTAAAACACCTCTCCAACCGGACACCTAAACATCTTACCTATTTTGAAAACTCTCTTGGTCGCGACCAACTTATAGGGCAGCTAGCTGACACCGAAATCGAATCGTGACGCTCAACCGCCGCGAGCTTGCCTTGCCGCTGAATCTCAGCCGCGCAGCTCCCCCACCCGCGAGCTCCTGGCGGCCAGGCGAGCACGCGCCTCCTCCTGCCCTTTGGCGGGCGAGCGCGCCCCCACCCTCGAGCTCCCCCACCGGCCCAGCGCGCCCCTACCGGCGCCTCCTGCACCCGCGAGCTCCCAGCGGCCAGGCGAGCGACCGGTGCCCCTACACGGGCGTGAGCAGCGGCGGCCTGCGCGGGCTAGGTGGAGGCAGCGGCATCATCCGGCGCGGACGTGAGCGGAGTAGCGGCGACGAAGGAAGCGGCATAGTCTAACGCGAGCGGCTCCGGCGGCGCCGATGTGAGCAGCGACGGCTTGTACGGTCGAAGCAGCCCACCAGACCCTTTCGTGGTCTTCGGTTGGAGATAGCCGACCTTGGGTCACAACCCATCAGCCGATCCACCACCCATATCCGGTTGTGGGGCTTCCAAATAGGTAGTTTGGGTTGGAGATAGCCGCCCAAGATGTAGAGAATAGAGCCCAAACGAAAATTTCTAGTCTAGTTTTTTTTTATTACAGATGTATAAAATATATATCGTCAAATTGGTATCTTTTCCAATGTTTTAAATAGCGGGCTATAGAATATAGCGGAGTGCTCCTAGAAAAGCTATAGGAGCTATAGCGCGGCTATAGCGGAAGCTATTGCCTATAGCGTTTTACAAAAAAAGAGAATATTTTTACCAAAACATTAGTAATTCCATCAATTACGACCCTCATTTCATATATGTGCATCCATCATTACAGCACTCCAACATCTAAGCATGTACTTATTTATCATATTTTCTAGCGATTGGAAAGTTCACATAATGAAAAGACAACCATTATATAGACTATGAATAGCAAAACTAATCACCACGGTTTGACTTTTGAGTTATAGCGGAGTTAGCGGATGAAGTTAGTAGTAAAATTAACCATATAGCGGAGTTAGCGGCATTAGCAGCAATATTAACAATATCTTAGCGTCATCTCCCTCAAAAAGCTAAAGCGAGGCTATAGCGGAGCTATAGCGGGCTATTTAAAACAATGATCTTTTCTAATTATTTTTCTGAAATGGGCAAATCCTGGTCTCAATATACTCCCTTCTGGTGTCCTCAAGAAAAGTACTCCCTTCGTTTTCTTTCTATGTTCAAACAGGAGTTTTAGTTCAAAATCCTATATAACGAGGAATTCAAGCTTCAATCTCATAAAAGCATGCCAATGCCACAGTACATCCCTGAGTCAACTTTGCCATCACTTTGTCGCAATATCTTCATGCTGCCTACATTATCAATTCAAAGAAAGCCATTGTCAATTTAAACTTTCAAAGAGAGTCGCTTTACAAGCCAGGAAAAAATCTCCGGCTAATCGCTAAATTATTTTTAGTGCTAAATTCCGCTGAATCCGCTAATAGCGGGCTATATGAGGCTATAGCCTTTTTTTGAAGCCTGCTGCTAAATGACTTAGCCGGAGATCTTTTACATGATTTACAAGAAGCACACAAACAAGCAGGCCATAGCCCTCCGTTTGTATCTCGGAATGAAACTCTCAAGCTCCAGACTCCAGACAACTCGACAAAGCTCCCAGGTTGTATTCGGAACTATTTTATACTGTCTAGAGCATAACAGAAACGTAAAAACATTCTTGCAACTAACAAAATTTTAGAGTTTCATAGGGCACGGAAGAGCAATGTATAAACAATATCACTCAAAAAGGAAACACAGGGAGAAGAGAAGACATTCAAATCGTCCAACACCACAGTCACAGCCACATAAGCAAGTTCACAGCAGTGTTAAGATGTAGTAATCGTAACTAACAAACACTACCCCAATAGTGGCTGAGCAACCGCTTTGATGGCCACTACATCCATCTCAAATACTTGTTACCCAATAAAAGACAGTAGAAAGTCTACTGCTCTTCTACATATTACAAGTAACTTGAGCAGAGGAAGTCAGCAGATATACGCGTGCGCGTGCCCCCTTCCAATACCTTCACCTGTCACAACAGCATCACTCTATCAGCACAAACAAGAATGCAAATTTAGATCATAAGCTAACAGGAAAGGAGAATTAAATAGACAATTCGAATAAACAGATGTGGATAAATAATGTTATAGATCGGTGGCTACAAAAAACCTGACACGTGCATGAATAGTGAAAAAATAACTCTCCAGTAGTAACGAGGCACAAATGAAAGCTATATTGTCATTTCTACAAGTGAATATGGCATGCATGCATAATCTCAGCTGCCTGATACTAGGAAAGAGAAACAAGTACTAAAACCAGACAGACACACACACACACAAACAGAGAGAGCTCCTCCTTTCCTCACAACCATATATTTGACTTCCTAATAAAATTGATTGTAACTATAAAAGGTGGTAGCAATACTAATTGTAGAATTCAATGAATGAATGGAGCAATACTATTAATTAACAAAAAATATGTTTATTGGTATGGTTTTTTCAGAAACAATCGAATGTTTATATCACAAATTAATATTCTTTTGGTAAAAACATTTTTATGAAAAAGATAATATTTACAATCAAATGTTTATTTCACAAAGTATTGTTTTTTTTGTCAAAACCCATATTTTTCAAGACCACAATTAATATTTTTTGAAACATATTTTTTTGTGTAACAAATTAGTAAATTAATATTGACATACATTTATTTTTGAAATGTATTTGAAGTTTATTTTAGTTCAAAGATAAAATAGTCTTTTTACCCATCACGTAACCCTGTTAAGGCCTAACAGTAACGAAGGGTAATGAGTTTTAAACTTATAATCTAACTTAGAGCATCTCCAAGAGCTCCCCAAAAGACCTCCCTAAATCACAGTTTAAGGAAATTCATAAAAAATCTTTCTGCAACAGCACCCCTAAAGACCTCCCTAAACTTATACCCTCCCCAAATCATCCTCAGTCCTAGCTACATACAGGGAACAAATTGGCGCTCCCAATCCACGTGGCACCCAGGTTTTACGGCAATTCATTCGAAAACGTGAGTAGTAAACATCGGGTTTTACTGGCAACAAACGGTGCCTTTTTGATTTTTTCCACCTTCTCTCTGCAGGTCTCCGGCAACAGGAGGTTTCGCCATGGCCGTCCCCAAGGCCAAGATCCAGTGAAGATAGTCACGCATCCGTTTGGCAAGTTGTTGGGACCAATTTGGCTTCATCCCATCGCTGGCCATGGCCTTTCCTCCTGCCTTTACGTGATTCGATACAAGGCTTGCACTCAAAATCAAACAAGGCAGCCAGGAGAAGTTGCAAGCCGGAGCAACAGCCAGCAACGGGTGAGATTGATCATAGGAGGCAGAGCCAGCTCGACGGGAAAAATACGGAATCAATCTCAACTGCTGATGTGGTCGGTTTTAAGATATTGGGATCCAATTATGCGGGAGCTGTTGGAGGAAAGGCAAGAATTTGATTCCAATATAAATTGATTCCTCCCTAAAATCTTCTTTTAGGGAGGTATTTTTAGGGAAACTTTTGGAGATGCTCTTAACCCAGGCTAATTTTTTATCTAAAAGTACGGCATTAATTTCTAAAACCCAGGCATTGTTTAAACTTATAATGTAACTTAACCAACCTAAGCGGGCATTGTTTAAAATCCACCTAGCATCTTTGAGCAGTTGTCATGAAAGAAAAAAAGCAAAATACTCTCATGAGTAGGAATTTATCTTGAAAAAACAAATGCAGTAGTAATTATGATATAATAAAGCAGACATTTATTTATTTTTCTTGAAAATAATGACAAGAATAAATCAGACACGACAAGTCTCTGTGACGTACATCAATCATCACACGTCCAGGAGTCGACCAGCCGTACCAGGGCGGTCTCCGACTCACCGCCCTCACGCACCGCCTCCTTGGCCCGGCCCATGACCGCGAGCACGCGTTTCCGGAGCTCCGCCCCGCCTTGAGAATCGTCCATGAGCCAGCGCACCTTGGCCGCCACCTCGCCGGCTGTCACGACGGCGTCGTCAGTGTTGCAGCCCTCCAGCGGCACGGCCAGCCGCAGCTCCTTGTCCAGGAACCACCCGTTGAGGCGCTGCTCCGCGTAGAGCGGGCACGCCAGCATGGGCACGCCGGCCATGACCGCTTCCAGCACCGAGTTCCAGCCGCAGTGCGTGACGAACCCGGCCACCGACGGGTGAGCCAGCACGTCCCGCTGCGGCACCCATGATTTCACCACGAGCCCCCGCCCGCCGGTCCGAGTCAGGAACCCGGCCGGGAGCAGCGCGTCCAGGTCTGGGTCCGGCGGCCTCTCGAACGTGTTGTTCCCGGTTGGTGGAGCTCGGACCACCCACAGGAACCGGTGGCCGCTGGCCTCGAGCCCGGCCGCCACCTCCCGGGTCTGCGCAGCGCTGAACCGGCCCAGCCCGCCGAAGCAGAGGAACACCACGCTGGCCCTGGGCTGCCTGTCCAGCCACGCCAGGCACTCCCGGCCGTTGCCACCACCCTGATCCTGCGACTTGATCAGCGGGCCGATGCAGTGCACGGGCGGCGTCGGGAGGCCGGGCGGCGTGCACCGGCCCGCGGTGACGGCGTCGACGGCGCGCGGCTCGAGCGAGCGGAACGTGTTGACGATGACGCCCCGGGAGCGGCACAGCGCGGCGGAGGCGGCCATGAACCCGGCGTAGGCCGGGTCGTCGCGATCCATCACGGCGTGGATGGCGTGGGTCGCCGGGAACGGCGGGACGCCCGGCACGCGCACGGTTTCTCCCCCATCTCCCGGAAGCTCCTCCCCGGGGCGGCCGCGTGCAGGACGGGGAGGTGGAGGAAGAAGGCCAGGGTCGCCGCGCCGGAGGTGAAGAAGAAGTACGCGGGCACGCCGAGCTCTTCGGCGACCTCGAGCGCCGCGGCGCAGAACATGTCCACGACGAGGACGGACGCCGAGGAGGCCGCGAGGAACGCGCGGAGCTGCGGGTTGTGGGCGCGGACGGCCTCCATGGTGAGGCCCTCGTGGTGCTTGCTGGACGCCGCGGGAGGCAGGTCCGCGGCCGCTGGGAGCAGGCGGTGGAAGGAAATGGACGGGTTGGCCGCGGAGACGTCGGCGAGGATGCGGGAGCTCGGGGCGCCAGTGTCGTAGGGCGCGTCCACAACGAGTACGGTGATGGAGAGTCCCCGTGCGCCGAGGATCCTGCCCAAGTCCACCGTGGCGAACAGGTGGCCCATCCCCAGCGTCGGGTACAGCACCAGCACCGGACTCCGGCTCCCGGGCATTGTTACCTTGGCAGTGCAGATATTCGATGCCACAACCGCCCGCGGTCGCAGACGGTATCTCAACGGTCAGCGTTCGCCCGAGGAGACATTACGATTGGTGTCGGTCAACCCATCTATTTCTCTCACCTTGCCCGTTCGGAACGGATCGCCCTCGTTCCCGTTATTTCTCCAACTTCGACTCCTTGCTTTCCCGGTGAGCAGCCGCCTGCATCTGAACTCTCGGCGAGATTTCCCGGCGGCTGTCGCAGCTCCACCGCATCTGAGCTTCTCCGGCGCTCAGGCTTCCTCTCCCCTGTATCTGAACTTTTCCTTCTTCCTCATCCCCCTTTTCTTCCTCTTCCCGCCGCTAAGCTACATCGACGAACCTCCTCATCTCGCCAGAACTTGTTCGTCTTCACGCCGCACTGCATTCACCCCCTCGCAGGCACCATTTTTGCTGCCACTTCTCCGATTTCACTCCTGTTCGAATTCCTTTCTTTGTTGTTCCCTCTGCTATGAGTTGCATCCCAATTTGCAACTGCAGACACTGTCGCAATTCTCTGCGCAACAATCGGAATCCAACAGAGTTGCCCGAGCTGTTCTGTGGTTGTGGAAGAGCAGTTGTTGAGCGTGTTGCCAACACTGATCGTAATCGATCACGCAGATTTTTCAGTTGTTCCGTACGTGATTTACTAATACAGTATCGTCATTTTCTAATTGTCTTGCGATGCATTTTTAGAAATATTTTTTCTTTATCATTAGGACAATATCATTTACAACTGTATGATGTTTCTACATGCAGATATGTCATATTTGGATTTGGTCAGATTTGTTGTACCAAATACCAATATGCAGGGGACATAGTAATGAACTCATACTCTCGTACAATTGATTCTTTTCAAGATGAGCTTTCTCGGTGTAGAGATTTACTTCAGTACAAGGATGCTAAGATCGACCAAATCGAGGCTCGTCTGTTGAACCCCTCTGCCTCCGATGAAATCCACAAACACCATTCTGAACAGTATACCACTCAAGTTCGCCATGCAGTCTCTTATAGCCAGAATAGCTGGACTACTCTGCAGTTCACACCCAACTTTTATGTGGTTGTTGAAGTTGTTTCCAACTCCATCCGCAATCGTTCATGCCATTTTTTCAGCTGCTCCGTATGTTCTTTGCTAATTTTTCCCTTTATACTTGCTAATTTTATGCACCTTTTTTCCTTACCATCATTTTACATTTTTGCTCTCCAGGACTGCCATCTTTGGATTTGGGAGGATCTACTTCACCAGTTTACTGATGACATGGTATTCATTTCACACCATTCCACAATTTCTTTGCATGATGAGCTCGCTCCGTGCCAATCTTCACTCCGGACAAGGATGCTATGATTGAGTCATTGGAGCATGAATTGTCTAAACTTCCTGGCAACATTTCCAACATGGAAACCAAATGTTGTAGCACTGAAGCTCCTCGTGTGGTGGAGAAAGGACATAATCGTATTGTTCTATTGATAATTTTACTCATGGTTTCATTGTGGTTAGTTAGAGTTGTCACCTGACCTTGTTATGTGTCAAATATATCCAAAATGATTATGTATCCAGTCCATGTAGCTTGTGCTGTATTTATTTCATGTTTTTATAGAATAAATCTTTCATGGAATTTGCTGTTACAATGTAATCATGCTGATGTCTCAGCCATGAACTATTTATATAATTCCAGAACCAGCTTTTTCTCATCTGGTAATTATATTTATTACAAGTGGTCGTATCCCTTTTTATTTCAATATTCTGTTCGAAAGTTGTTTATTTACGTATTTTCCTGTCCGCACTCATCTCTACACCATAGAGTTCCTCATTTCAGATACACATGTTAATTCTCTTCACAAAGGCACGTCTTCCGTACAACAGTTCACATAATTGTTCTTAAACACAATAATACAGGGCCATTACATTAGTCAGGGTAGCTCACATCACTGCATACATAAAAAAATAGATTGAGTGTTTGCACTGGCACACTCCATTACGAGTGGTTACTGCTACTCTTAAGGTACTTCTCAAGGTTTTAGTGCACACTCCACTACGAGTTTTGGTACTGCCACATGATCAGTTGAAAACATCTTCAATTGTCAAAGACCAATTGTTCTTCTGACGCTTTCTGGTTGCTCACCCACATTCCCGAACATCTTCAACAGTTGGTACAAGATGCTTATCTCAAACATGGTCACCGAATCCTGCTTTAAATTTTGCAATTTTTTTAATATCATATACACTCTTTTCAGATTAAGTGATTCAATTATTTTATATACAGGCATCTTACCATTGACATAATCTTGCTAATTGTACTTCCGTCGAAGTATCGTGCACAGAAACATGTGTACAGACCTGAATGGCAGCTGCATGTTATTGACCATGTTAGTTTTCAATTTCCCAAGGGCAAATACTTAGGCAATGTCCATTAGAATCAGTAGATACTTTGTATTTATTAAAAATACTTACATTTCCTCCAGAGCTCCTTCAGTTTTTATGTAGTTTCTCTTCCCTTCTTCCTTACTTGTGTATCTGGTACTGAAAGAATGTATCTTTGCAAACCATCATTGCTTCATATAATATGTTTTTTCCATGCTTCTCCGCAATGAATTGCAAATCCTGTCCCATGTTAATTAGATCCATTATCATGATACTTTTTATTTCAAAGTCCCAGGCATATAGGCACCAGTTTCCTTCATCTAGTACAGGTGTAAGTATCTGCATTAACACTAATAAGTGTTAGTTTCAGTCATGTCTAATATTTTTTTATTTAAATATTCAATTTTCCAATTTTCCATGACTATTGAAATCCATTGGAAGAAAAGCACCATCATCCTGGCACAAAACACCTGCAGTAGCTTCTCTCAACAGAGTTTGGAATGACCCCCAAACACTCCTGATGCAATATGGAAAAACTTGCGAGTTGCATGATTTTTCTTTTCTGAAATGCAAAGTTAGATTACTTAAGTAAATTCTACTTTAAAAGCAAGTTTGGAATACTACACTATCAGATACACGTGATTGATTTATCTTGTTACTCCCAATAATATCAAGATTAGATATATAACAAATATTGCATACATAACAAGATGAGAAGGATTACACTCCACAATAAACACATTGAAACATTATCAAAACATGCATTTATTTTACTATTGCTCAACGGATAATAGTGAATAACTTTCTAAAGTAAATAGAAGTATTCATTTAAAGGACTGTTGCTCAAAGCACCACAAAATGCTGACCGAATCATTGTGAACGAGCAACACAGCTCGGTAGTGTAACAAAGAAGCAACGAAAGGAAGAAAAAAATGACGAGCTGAGACGTAGTTGGTACCTCCATTGAATGAGCTTGCACTAGACGCACCCCAAAATGCTGACGGAATCCTTGCGGACGAGCAACATGGATCAAAAAGTGCTGCAGAGTTCCCAATATCTGGTCCACTCAGGGCTGGATTAGTCGCCGAACGGCCAGTTGGCTTGTCCGCCATTGCTAGGGTCCTTGGCTGGTTCACGGACGCTAGAGAGAAGAATAAAACAAAATGATGTAGAATCATTGCAAACGACCAACACAGTTCGGTCTAGGGCACTAAGAAGCAACAAAAGGAAGAAACAAAATTCAGAGCTGTGATGTAGTTCATACCTCCATTGAATGAACTTCCATTGGATGCACAACAAAATTCTGACGGAATACTTGCGGAAGAGGGACGGGGAATAAAATCTGCTGCAGAGTCCCTAAAATCTGTTCCACTGGAGGCTGGATTAGTCAGCGGCCGGCCAATTGGCTTGTCCGCCATGGCTAAGTTTCTTGTGGCAGGGGGAGTTGGAGAGAAGAACAGAACGCTCGAGAGAAGGCACGGGCGCGGAGGAAGAGTTGGAAAGGATCGAGGTGGGCCAGGAAGGTTCACGGGTAGTCATGGAGAGGAGCGAGATCCGTTTCGTCCCAAATTCCCGTTCGGATAGCCTCAACAGGCAGGGTTGACCAGGTTACAATCTCAAAGCCTTAAGTTGTTGTGTGCGGTTCGGATAGCGTCTGCGACCGCTGATCGTTGTGGAAAATGCACTCTCTTGGCAGTGGCCTCCATTTTCGCCACGATAGTGCTTGCCACGATGTGACTTCGGGGCGAGGACGACCGGGAGATGTATAACTTAATTAAAAAATTCGAACAACATGACAAAAGAGTGGAACACCGCGGTACATATGGACTTCCGGTACATATACCGGGTACAATAAGTCAGAACCATCTGTGTGTTATTACACTGACACAACCTAGGATTGCTGACATTGAAAAGTGAATCCTCATCTTGGATGCGGCATTCACCTAGCAAAGTCAAACAAATGTTTCTCTGGTGCGAGACCTATACAGATCGAACCACCTCTGGTTTTCTCATTAGATATGTTTGCTCCATGGCGGTCCCATTAATGGACCACCAGCTCAAAAAGAAGGATCGGAAACCACATGGGAAGAACCACACGGGCCGTGTTCACTAAAATATATAGTAGGCTCGACGGACGGGCTCGGCCCATGTCCAAGTCTTACCATTTTTTTTATTTATTAATGGATTCTGGTGGTGGATAGAAATGAACTCATCCAATCGGTTAGGGATGAAAACGGATCGGATCGGATCGGATAATGTCTTTCCCATATTCTAATCCTTATTTTCTTATCAGATTCGGAGCGGTGCGGATAATAACGGATACGGATTCGAATACGGATTTTTTCGAAGCCGGAGATGGTACGGATTCGGCACGGAGGCGGATCGGAAGCGAACTTAAAATTATCGGATATAATACCTCTTTCACTAGAGAAATATATGCTTATTAAGAATTTGCAAAATATATGCGGAGCATGTGTAAAGAGTTGATTTGAGTCAAGCAAAACACCTCACAACCCAATCCGTATTATCCCAAAGATGTGTATAAAATAAAATAAAATATATATAGAAAAGTATTATTATGGGACACGATCCACATAATCACATAAATGGGCTGGCTGGTCGGGTTGTAGCCTTGTAGATTTATAGCCTTAGACGGTGTACTTTTGTGGGCCGAAAATATTATCGGATAATCCATTTATAATTATCAGATAATCTTTACCCGTAGGATTTTATCAATACCGTTACCTATCCTACATCCGCATGTCATCGGATTCGGATTATCCATATCAGCAAAAAAAACCTCAAATGCTCCCCCACAACCTCAAATAACGGTTTCGGATTGGATCGGATTCGAAAATTATCCTCACCGCTTTCACCCCAATCCGTCATTGGGCTTGGTTTTCCAGTGGCGGTATCGAAATTCAAACTGCCACCAGGTTTTCCCACTGAAGGCCGTTTACATCCATCACTAAAAGGCCATTCTGTGATAGTCACGGCCACATATGTCAAACATACTAACTGAAGATCTCACTAATAATCATGGGGTCTGTCTAGCAGAAAGATTGTTTTCTGTTGGGCTCCTATTAAATGTTTGACATTTAAAACAGTTAAGTACGGGTTTGTATTCTCTGCCTTACCCCTTCTATGCATGGCAAACATTGCCATACTAAATCCCTCCCGCTCAACACAAAACCAACGTTGATCACAAGGGTTCACAAAGGTTTTTTCTAATACCTGCTGCATGTCCCGTCAATTTTCTGGATTAAGGAGATTGTTTTATGGAAATCAGTAGGTCGCTACAGGAAAATCTAAATATGAGGAAGAGTCCCAACTAGCACTTGATCGAACAAAGGAAAAAAAAACATTGTACAAAAAAGATTAAAATATGCTCGTCTAAAAAGAAAAAGATTGCCTGAAGATCCAGATTCACACGTGATGGGTTCAAAAGATATGAGATGAGGAACTAACAAATTTTTAAGGTGTTGTTGTGTTATGGAACAAAGTTACAATGTCTTAATACTGGATTTTATTTTTCCGCCCATGCAGACACACAGAGGATACGAACCCGTTAATCACATACAAAATAAAATTGTTGTCCCAAAACGTACTGTAAATTGATACCACTTATAGAAATAAATAGACCGTTTACTACAAAATAGAGTACAACATTGACATATTTCTCGAATTCCTTTCCAGATTTTTTCTTCCATAAATGCATTGTAAACATAAAAATACAAAGGTTATCGTTTTCCCCACGACGTGGATGACAAGACCACAAGCAATAGAACTTAAAAGAGCAAGAAAAAAATGCAATTGACAAGATGTGTGGAAGGCCTCATGATAAGAACAGGCAACAAGCCGTGCTAATAATGAACCTGCCAAAAGTTAAAATAAGAGGAAGATTCAGTTCAAATTATCAATCGAAAGAAGCCAACTTGATCAAGGAGAATCAACAGTAGGTGACGAGGATTGCACACATAGGGCATATCAGATTTATATCCCCAAAAGTTCGATTATATAGGACGCCATGTCCAAGAAATACATTCTTAAAGAGCATTCAAGTGGATAAAAATATAACGAAGTATATCTCTATTATAGATACAGCATTAAAAACTTATATATGTTTATATGGTGTGCTCTGAATGTTTTTCAGACTCAAATAGGTTGCGTGATGAATGCTTAGAGTTTAATTAAATAACCAGTTTAGCGCCAAATTTGCAAGTGCAGCTTCTAAAGTGGAGGTGAAGGTTGGGCATTATTCTTATATAGTAGAAGCGTAGTGTTTATCAGGTATGTTTAGAGTACAGAGGTGTTTTATTATTGTTGACAACTAACTCAATTCAAAAGAACATAAAAATGGAGGGACTATTTGTTCTAGTTGTCCACTCAGTGTTATGTTTCTAGCAACTTGACGTGAGTTTTCAACATTTTTCTCTTAATATTGTTGAAAACTACATCTCACTGTACAGCTGCTTGTTCCATCATCAAATTGGTGCCCGTTCTTATTTTTCTAGCAACTTGGATTGATGAGGTGGCCCTCTGCTTTTTTAGATATGTTTTAGAACGAGCAGCAAGGTGCATATTCTACCTAGTAACTAGTAACGGCCATCAATAAATACTATAAGAATCGCGCACTATAGCCATGCCTCTGCGGTGGCCACGGGCAGCGGCGGGGCGGCTGGATCTAGGGCTGCCCCCTCTACTGCGGCCACATGGAGGGGCAGGGTGGCTGGATCTATCCCCGCCCCCTCAGCGGCGGCCACGCGCGACGGCTGAGCAACCGCATCTGGGGCCTACCCCTCTCCGGCGGCCACGGGCGGCTGGATCCGGGGCCGCCTCATGTGCAGCGGCCACAAGCGATGGCGGAGCTGCCGGATCCGGGGCCGCCCCTCTCCGGCAGTGGCAGCATGTGGGTCTCGGGCAGCAGCATGCGGTGTGTGGGCTCACATGGGCCTACTTAATTTTAATTTTTTTCTCGAATGAGCTCTGTAGCGGCAGGTGACCTGGGTCACACTGCTACAATGAGTTTTTTAGCTACGCATTCGTAGCGGCGGTTTACCTCGCCTGCCACTACATTGCTCTCTGAACCGTGGCTATATAGTAAATGATTCTTGTAGTGAAAGATCAGCACCATCCATGACAAATTATCGTCCAAGATTGCAAACTATCATAGCTGCAACATAAATGAAATATATGCCTAATTTCATAGAAAAAGATTTTATGGAAAGAAGAGCAAAAGATTTTATGTATGCCTATATTCCTACGGGAGTTTTTCGGTAGCCCATGTCCATGTAAAGAAGATTCTGCAGTAGGTAAAACTAACAATCTTATATACCATGCATAGTAATAATCATACAAGTGGGGATGCGTGTGGAACCATAAACCTTTCATTACCTTATTCCAAGCAAGAAACAAATGTTGCATCGTGAGGGAGTTTTCTACTGGTCATCATCTTTGTCATCTATGCCGACAATGTCACGCCCTACGAACAAAAGGTCATGGAGATAAGCGCATCGATTAGTTGGTAAAATCAACTTATCAACTAATCCACATTAGTAAAACTCAAACATAATTATTAGCATTTTCTTCAACATACAATGACATTAAGAGGCTTTGATCGAACCGGTAAAGAAATACTTCATGCCACAACACAATTAAATATATAGTACCTCGAGTGTAGAAGCTTGTGTAGGGGTAGACGGCTGAGGCTCTTGCATCAGCCACTTTCCTAAGCTGCATTGACCTCCGATTGATCGAGAACACACAAGAGACTGTCCTCAGGAAAAGCTCGTCAGTACCCTCCGCAAAAGAATCGATGGATGATTGCAACAGCTCATCCCCAGTTGGCACACCAGACAGGGTGAGCTTGCCCATATCGATCATCCTGAGCATCACCCATCCACGGTCGATCTTCCTGGACCAAAGATGGATACAGGTCTTGTGCATGCCTGCGAAACCAATGCCCCCATCCTCTGCCGGCATAACCTGGATATCCGATTTATAAGTCTCCCGGACGCAGTCCGGCAACTCGATCAAAGCCAGTCTCTTCCGGGGAAGATCAAACTCGAGGATGTGATTGCTTCCTTCTTCATCATCCTCGTCTTCCTCTTCTACTTCTTGCAAAATGAGCTTCCAGTACACAGTACTACCGACGAGGGTGCTCGCCGCCGAGGAAACACGGGATGGGATATCCATTGCAGCCGCATGGCTCCATGCGCTGGTTTCCGAGGAGTAGACGTGAGCAGATACGCGCTTTGCTCCGTCGACGCCGCCGCTGCCATCAAGGAAGACCACGCGGAACGGGCCCGAGTGGCAGTCGGTGTGGTCATCGTGCACATCCGCGCAGACGACGGCAGCGGCCACGTCCCAGTAACGCGCCCCCGTGGGCGTGCTCAAGCGGTGCACCTCGCCGGTTATGGGGTCCCAGACGAAAAGCCCGTGATCGCCATTACTGTCGAGGAGGACGCGGCCGTGGCGGCAGTCGAGCACCCAGCCGGTGAGCTTGGGCTCTGGCGGGACGATCCTCCCGATAGAGGAGACGATGGGGACGAACTCAGTGCACCGGCGGTTTATGTTGAAGCGGCAGCTTCTCAACCGTTTGTTCTGGAAGAAACCGAGCACCGGAGGTGACCGGTGGAGCGCGCGGAAGCGGCGGAGGAAGGCGTGGCTGCGCACGAGGCGGCGCCAGCACCTGCAGACGAGCGAGGCTGCGAGGAGGTGGCAGGGCTCGGGCGGGAGGCGGAGGAAGGCCTCCAGAAGGAGGTCGTCCAGCGGGATGTCCGCCGCCGGTGAGCACGGGAGTGGTGGCGCGGCAGACATGTCTCTCTCTCTCTTTCTGCAGGTTCCGTGTGGCCTGTGCTCAGAATTGTTGCGTTTGGATTTGTACAAAATTGTGTTGACCATTCTGCATTTAATCGATCAACAATACCAATTGGGATATATATATCCCTTGTAGTTGAAGCCACGACACGGTTCCGCTCTGACCTTGTCTTTTCTTTCACCCGAAAGGGTGCCCAATTGGTAGTTCTCGACAGTAGTGCGACCAGGAGAGAGCGAGGCAAAGGGATAGGCGGATGATGATCAAGACTGAGGCTTGACAGAGGGTAACAAACAGAATAATAGCAGTAGCAGCTATCCCGGATTACTTAACAAAGGTTTCGATTAAGTTGGCTAGCTTTTTGTGCAAGTGAGAACGCCCTCGCCGAATACACATCACGATGGCTATATCTTTGCAATCGATGGATCCCTCTATGCTGCTCACTCAGCTCGATCACCGCCCAGCCGCCGAAGACATATATACCCAGTGCTGACGACGGTGGCAAGTTGGAGGGGTCAAGGACTGAGTGGAGGACGCATTGTGTGTATTTTATTCTCTGGTAGCTTCGTAATATGGGCATATATGGGATTATTTTTAAAAAATGATAGAACTCTTAAAGCCCTGTTAAGCCTGAAAAGGCCCATAACGTCCTTTTGCTTTGGCCTTCTTCCTCCTCTAACCGCCAATCAACAGGCAGAATCTATATTCATGGCGTTATAACTTTTTCTAGATAATGGAAACAATAGTTTCTGACCATTACAAAGCACACACAATCTGGTTTTCGTTTTGTTTTGTTTTATTTTACTTAGGTCAATCTCAATGAGAGTGTCATGGTAGTGTCATGAGTATTAAATTTGCTGATATGGCATGAGAGAGAAGAGAGGGAGTGTCATGGGATGAGAGATGAGTGTTATCATAATGACCCTCCAGGTGACACAGTTCTTGATAATTTCTTCTTGGTAACTGTGTGATGACACTCTCCACTGAGACTGGCCTTAGTACAAAACGAGTCGGTGACTGACACTAAAAACACGGGATAAATTAAAGAGGTTGGAGCCTATTATTGAACGACATCCATGAGAAGCAAATAATTCAAGCGCAGTCGTCTCCAACACCATGCTCACCTCATGAGTATGGTCTCGAACCTCCTAAGGCTGCAGTAGCACCCAATACCTTAGCCAGTATGCCCCCCTGAATAAAACCTACAAAAATGATATATATCTCACGTTACGAAAACAAATATCATTTTTTACATCGCCAAATAACCCAAAACATGGCCGTTACACCCACCGGAATGATTTTCCTCTTTTCTGGGTTAACAAGAGAGAGCCAATCACCCCCTATGTGGGTTAAGACTCGTGGTTATCTATACTAAAACAAGTGTTGAATGTTTCATTGCTATTACAGACACAATATTTTTGGTTTGGTCTAGTTTCGCGTTGCCACGTTTTAAAGGTTCAGGAAAAACTTTGAGACGGTGCCCATTTACTTTGAAAATATTTCCATCATCACTTTGGAAAGTAATTTCCATGAGCAAGGAGTTTAACATGGGAGTTCGAAAGTAGAAACTTGTCTCCCGCATGAAACTCCTTATGATGGAGTTGTTTATCACGCAAGCGCTTTGTTCGATCTTTATATAATTGGGCGCTATAATATGTCTTTTCCCTCCATTCTTCTAACTCGGCTAGCTGTATTAGCCTTTTTACACAGGCCACTAGAAGATCCACGTTCCACTTTCTTATGGCCATATACTCCATTTCTTAAGGCATTATGGGCATATACTCCATTTCTACTGGCAGGTGGCATGTTTTTCCATACACTAGCGGATATGATGTCATCCCAATGGGTGTCTTCTAGGCTGTCCTATATGCCCATAATACCTCAAGAAGTTTTGGACACCATCTCTTGTAGGTTGTCCTATATGCTGTCCTATATTCTTTATTTGCTTATTAGACGTCTCCACTTGACCACTAATTTGGGGGTGGTAAGGGGTGGCAACCCTATGATTCACTCCCAATTTTGCTAGCATGTTCCTGAATGTGCAGTCAATAAAATGTGACCCTGCATCACTAATCATCACTCGTAGCACTCCAAAGTGAGGGAAAATGATTTCTTGGATCATCTTTTTGGCCTGGTAGGAATTAGCTGCTCGACATGGCATTACCTCTACCCACTTGAGACATAGTGTCACACCCAATTCTAAGGCCAAAACTGAATGCACAACTATATGTGTGTGTTGGTCGTTACTATGCACCAGTTTATATACCCTAAGAGGATGATGTACATTATAGCACTTTTTCCTTTAGAGTATTCCAAGGTTTAATCAAATTCACAAGGACTAATGAGAATTCAATATTATTAATGGTAAAAGATCTAATTAACATAACTATTATTTGCAGGAAGGGGTTGGTGGTGCCAATCAGTGCTCTCTCGGTGCCGCGCGTGGCTCGCCGTTGTGCCGATTGGCACACTAGCTATGTTAGCCATCTAGCGATTGCAGAGGACTTGTTTAATAGCCTAAGTAAAGTGTGACACCCTAGTGTCACCTTTTCTGCAAGTTAACATTTTTGAAATATGCCTCTCGTCTAGTTGAAGCTCCATAGAAATTTTCAGCAACATGCATATTGAATTGGATTGTTAATTAATTCAAATCCAATTTGGTTTGAACTACAACTCAAATTTACACAACATAACATGGGCCTCCCAAAAATATATGTTGTAGGTCATGACAAAAGAAAATTCTAGGCCCGGTTTCTCTGGATTTTTTTTTAGGTTTGATACCTCAAATAAATCGGGAAAGCTTAACTTTTACCAGATTTTGGCCAATTTGCAAAATTAATTGGTAAAGGCTTTGGCGGTGAAACCAATGTCCATTTCATTTTCTCAAGTTCTTCTACCCATATAAATTTGCAGAATTTTATTTTGAGCCCGGAAGCATTTGCAATTCAGGAGAAAGTCACAAACTGGATATTCAAGAAATAGAAAAGATGCTCGAGGCATATTCAACGGGACCCACCTGTCGATCACAGGGGGTGATTCATGGGCGTGCGCCACGTGCCAACGCGATCGTACACCGGTGCCGTGTGGACGCCGTCCTCTAGCGCGTCCCCCACCTGGTCGGGATCGTGCCCACCCCGTTCCAACCGGTTCCCGGCACGAATCCTTTGCCTCTCCCCACTCCTCGCTTCCTCTCCGCCTCACCGCCATCGCTGCCTCCCTAGCTCACTCCACCGTGCCGCCGTCTCCCAGCCTCCCCGGCTGAGCCGCTCCGCAGGAGAGCACGCAAGACCCCGTCCTCCCTTCCCACGAAGACGCCGACCACCTCCATGGCTTGACCGCGGTGAATCGAGCCATTTTCACCGAAGCACCGCCGCCGCTCCTTTCTTCCCTCGCTGTTGAATCTCCGGCCTCTCGTTAGCTCGGTCTTCATTTCTCTGCTCTCGGACCTGAACTAGCCAGCCGTGCACCTACCGAACCTCACCCCTCCCTTTTTGGTGTCCCTTTTGGTGCAAGGAACCGGTCGCATTTCGGATTCATCCTCACCGACCGACTCCGACCGCTGCCCCTCCATGCCGACAACCACCCCGGGAGCTGCTCATCCGCAATGGAGGCCACGCCGGTGATGCCCATGCTCCGGGGAAGCCTCCAGGACAAGCCGTTGCCACCACCATTGCTTCCCTAGCATGAGCCGCCCCGCCAAACCTCTTCCATCGCCTTCGCTCACCGCCGACAAGCTTCGGTGAGCCGCCATCCTCGTGACCTCCACCGCTAGGTCCATCCTGCAGTGCGCAGCGCGTGGACGTGCTCCTTGGACCGTGCGCCATACTCCGGAAAGGTGCGCCGCCGTGAGCCACCGCGCTCCGGCCGGCCGCGCCGTTGTGGCCACATGAACGCCCACACAAGCTCGATCCGAAGTGCCCACGGACCCACTAGATCTAGAACTCGTGGCCCTCCGTGTGGCAGCCACGCACAGGTTATTTATTTAAATTCCCCAATGGCAATCTCGTATATAGATGGAACTTTAGTTTAAGCTTCAAAAATTCATATCTTATGTTCTAGGGCTCGAAATATTGCAAACCAATTTTTGTTGGACTCCTTGTAAAATTTGCTATTTAATGGTGAATTTAGTTTTGCATGATCGGAGGCAAATTAATTAAGTTAATTTCCTTTTGGAAATTCAAGGTCAATTCTTAAATAATTATTGGATTACCTCTAATCTTGGGTCCGAATCATTTTTATCATCGAGAGCATGTGCATAGTTACCACGGGCATTTTATTTCCTTTCTAACCTAGCTTTTGCAAGGATTAGGTATTATTTTCGTGCACATGAGATGATAATTAAAATGCTTCATGGGAGCAATGAAATAAATATAGTATGTTAATTGTGACATCCCCTCCGGGACACCCAGGAATCGGAACAGAGGGACACTCGACGAAGCGAGTTACAACAGTGTATCATCTCATACAAGCCAGAATATATACATCATGGTATAATACTACCAGGTTTTCGAAATACAATCATTCGTGCAGCGGAAAACATAATTATTATTGAAGTTTAACAACCTACGAGTATTGCAGCGGAAACTTGTACTTTGAACAACAACACACTATTAGACGATCAACGTGATGCACTCGAGCCCTTCGTACATCACGGTCCTCCCTCTTCACGACGTCGGGATCCATTCCCACTGGAGGGAACCACCCTCGAGCACTCGCTCCACTTCAGGGAACTACCGTCCAAGTCGTGGGAGTACGACTCGGATCCTGAAAAACATAACGAACAAACCTTGAGTATTCTAATACTCAGCAAGACCGACCCGTCAACATGGCACGCTAAGGCCGACGCCTAGTATGCAAAGGCTTTCCGGTCTGTGGGGTTTACTCCTTTGCGAAAACAGCTTTAAAGGTTGGATCCTTACTTTCAAAGTTTTAGCTCAAGCATTAAGTTTATTAACCTCTAGGTTTGCAGTCTATCACTATTGCAATCAAGTTTGCAGGAAAAGATAAATCCCAAACAACAATCCTTTCATTCCTCTTCCTTCATCTTCCAGTTGATTAACTACGATGTGACACGGTGAACAAGCGGTACTCATTACTGCGAGGGACAGCGATTCGAATCGATTTCACCAGCTGGGAAAACCCGTTTACACGGCGTATACGCACCCCAATGGTCGCATACGACAACCTTTCACGCTAATTCCTGGCGGTGGCCGGGTTAGTCTCCCATCCGCCCGAGAACCCGGGGACCCCACGCGATACCCGTCCTCGACGTTATCCGTGAGCGACCACCCATTCCTCTCCCTTTGAGACATGAGGCCTCACCTCATTCTCCAGCCAATTAGGGGATGGGCTACGTCCAACCGCTGTGGCAATTAGGTTACATCGGCTTTCTCGGCCCCATAAACACCGAGTATGTAAATCGGTACGTTCAATTACTTGCTCAGCAGGGCCAACAACGGTACGGTCCTTGACCGACACGGCACGGGGCTACCACCTTGCAAGACCTCGTCTTTGCCCTTTCTCCTACAGGGCCCGTCCGGTCTCCATTTCATTTTCATCTTCATCTTTACTTACAACTTAAAAGACATCAATCAACTTAAAGCCTCCATGCTTTAAGATCGGATCAGTACTCAGCTCGCGAGTGTGCTCAGCACCACTCGACTTCTACCGTAGCCCCGTGAATTAAGCGTAGCATCTATCGAGATATAAACCAACATGGGATAAACAGAAAACATAGGAACCTACTCATGCATCTAGGGTGTCAAGCAATTCCTGAAACCTAATGCACAATCACGACACAATTATCGTGATAAAAGAAAAGACTTTAAAAATATAGGTGGGATGCACCGGGGCTTGCCTTGATTCGAGTCGGGGTTAGCTTCCTCGATGTGCTGGTCGACTTCGAAGCTTCCGTCTCCTTTCTCGACCTCGGACGGAACCTCGATCGCGTCGGGACCTAGGTCGACCAACAATACGTCGCGAATCACAACCATGCATGCATGAATGTACATGAGATGATGTGCAATGATGGAATTAACCAAGGTCGTTAATTAGCCATTAATCATTACTTAAATTCGTTACTTTGCAATTAGTAATTAACAATTAATCATGTTCGTTAAGCAATAAGTAACAATTGATCATGCTCATTAATTATTGCTTAACCAAGGTCATTACTTAAAGATTAATCATTAATCAGGTTAATTAATTAATAACTAATCAGGTTCATTCATTAATAATTAATCGTGTTTTTAAACAACAATTATAAATGCTTAACGATATGTGATAACACTTAAGCTATTAATTTGGGATCACATAAAATGACGGTGTTTATGTTTAATTTTGGAAAACTAACTTAACAAAAACTTTCGTCTGCAGTATCTCTAATTTTTAAAGAAATTTATTTTTCAAAATCAAACTATAATTAGCATAAAATAATAGGTTATCTTAATTAAAGAAAGGTAATTAATTTAAACTATGAAATTATAATTTCTCAAAATAGGTATTTGAATACATAATTAAATAGAGAATAATTTTAGGAGTCTAATGAACTTTGTTTGACATTTTTTTGATTTTTCCTGAATTTTCTACGAATATTTGAAGTTTGAAACAATTCGGAATTGAATAAATTTGGAAAAAAGATTGAAAGGCGACCGGGCCAAAAGTGGCCAGGCCCAGCAGCACTCGTGGCGGCCCAGCGGCCCAATCCGGCCCAACAGGCCCACGCGCGGCCCGGCATCGCGCCAGGGCACAGCGCCCATGGCCGCGGCGGCCGGGAGCGCGGCGGCGGCCTGCCGGAGGGGCGCCGGAGGAGGTGAGGCGGGGGTGCTTTGGCCCCGGGGACTCGGTGTAACATGAGCAACCCGGTGGTGGGGTCCACGGTGGCCGGGGCAGCCCGGAAGCACACCGGCGGCGAGCCACGGCCTGCGCACGGCTCCGGCGAGGCCTAGGGGTCGCCGTGGTGCACGAAAATTAGGGGAAAAAGGACCGGAAGCTTCTATGAGACATGAGCAAGAGCGGCACGGCGTCGGTTTACCTTGGAGATGGCCGGAGGGTGGTCTACACCGGCGAGGTGGAACCGGCGGCGACCCGAGCTTGAAGAAAACGGTGGAACCCGGCCGGACTCGAGAGGGAACACCGAGCTTGTGTTGGCCGGGAGGTAGAGGAATGCCTAGCGCATTATAGAGAGCAAGACTCGAAGTAAAAGAAGCACCACGGACCTCCAATTTGAGAGAACGGCGACAGCCGACCGTGGCGACGCCCGGAGGAAGAACGGCTCGATTCTCGGGCACTAGTGCCGGGGAGCTTGTTTGGTCGCCATGGTGGGGTGCAGGGGTGAGCCGGGAGCTCCGAGCAGTGACGACTTGGCTGGGGAGGGCCGGAGGCGGCCGAGCGACGCAGAACAGGAAGGGCGGCGGTGTTCGGGCTCGAGCGCGAGTGAAGAAAAGAGAGGAGAAGAAGCGGCCGGCTTGGTCTCTTATCCTCAATGGCGCAGACGTGAGGTGGCAGTGGGGGTAGCTGCGTGGCGCGGGAGAGGGAGGGCACGCGGCCGTGCCGGCCAGCGCGGCGTGGAGGAAGGCGGTGCGGGTGGGAGGCGGTTCGAACAGAGAAGGAAGAGAATGACCGGTGGGCTCCGGCTACTTTACAAAAACACCCTCGCGGTTTTGACTAATTAAAAAGCATACTTCCGGCACTCGAAAAATTCTGCGAAAATTCAGGGAGGTATTTGAAATTATTTTGAACATTTTTCTTATTAAGTCCAGGTTGCGATTCCAAACTGTTTTTGAATTAAAAATTCAAGGATAAATTAATAAAAGAAGCTTTGTTATTTCTTGCAAATATTTTTACAAAGCAAAATAATTTCAGAGTACTTTTATAATTCTTTATTTAGCATGTTTAAGAAATAGAAAATGTTAAACACATTATTTTCTCTTTTATTTAAATTCTTTTTAAGCCTTTCCTTTAATCTTTAATTAGTTTGATATTTTATGTGTATTTTCTCTAACAAAATTCAATATTTTCACAATGCACAAGATGATATGCTTATGAATGACATGAACATGCACTTTTGTATTTAGGGTTGTTACATTAATTGCAATTCAACAGCTCGACCCTCGCCAAACCCTAGGTTCTTTTATACACAGTAGCTACGTGGTTTTGATGAAATTTGCACATATTCAATAAGTTGTGTATTTTCCTTTTACTCAAATATTAAACATCACTCTTGCATCATGTAGCTGCGATGGTGAACGTCGTGACCGGCGAGGAGGATCCATGAGTTGATGCTGTTAGTGACCAAGCTGATCAGTGGTCAAGCTCAAGGCAAGCCCGAGTGCACAACTTATATGTTTAAGTGTTTTTATTTCATCACTATGATTGTAGGTGTGTAATGTGCATTAGATTTATAGGAGTTGTGATGAAACCCTACTATACAGATAGGATTCTGTTTATCAATGATCGATAACCCTATGTTAGTTGCTTGCTTAATTAGGGCGATGATCCCTCGAGTGGTATAGAGACGACTCATAGTATAGGACTCACTTTGGACACGATGCTAAGGATTTGAGTACACGGATGAAATTAGAGACCGGACGGACAACTTAGGTGGAAAGTGAAGGACTGTTATGTCTTCAAGGTTGTTGCCCCGTCCGTGCACACAAGGACCGCGTCATGTCCGGCCTATGTGGATAAGTTTAAACGTACTCGTTTTGCATGCTAGAGTTTGTGGGCGCGATGAACCGATGTAGCGACGAATTACTATAAGGTTGAAAGATTTCCTTACCCCCTTGGTTACTATGTGGATTTTCATAGGAGAGCAGGGAGCACTCTACCCACGGATGACGTCCGGGACGACATCACGTTGGGGGACTTCTCGGGGACGGTAGGATCCGGATGACCTTATGGTGCATGAGCGGAAAGTTGTCTCATGCGGCTTCTTGGGAGCGTGTATGTGACGTGCAAAAAGGTTTCTCCTGCAGGATGTAAATCGATTCGAATCGCTGCGCCTCATAGTAACGAGTACCACTTGTCTCGTCGACCAAAATGTAGTAAGAAGAGGAACATATATGATTATGTTGATTAATTTGCTGTATTGCTTATTACTTGTGTGGAAACATGTAAAGCTATAGTTTCGTGCAAATTAAATTTATTTATTCATACAAATTAATGAACTGCTAAAAATGAAAGTATGGATCCACTTGTAGGCTGGATTAGTGCTTAATTATCCTACCCTCTCGGCCTTACATGTGTAGGAGTCGGCTGTAGTTGGCCACTTTGACGCGTCGGTCTAGCTGAGCTTTAGTTGCTTAGGGCTATGCTATATCCGGTTTTTAGCCAACTGGACGAGCAGGATGTCGTAGGTGGAGATGGTGACTGGTAGGACAAGGTCACTACACCCGGGAATGGTGTGTCCCCGTGGAGTAGAGTGTTGATGTGCCGACAAGGTGTTTAGGGCAAAACACATGTCTCTCGCTGGAGAGCCCCGAAATGTATTGCCGTGAGAGTGATTGTACCCCTTTTATTTGCTTTCGTTGTATTAGATTGTTTTCGAGGTTATTTGCTTCCAGGCTGATGAGACTCGATATAATATTTGCATCAGGATGGATGTAAAGACTTGTATCTTTATCTTCATTGTATTATCCTTACGGTTGTATGTTAAGAACGTAACCAGAAAGCATAATTGGATAGCATCATCATGGATAATTACTTGGATTAGTAAAAACCTACCATGAATAAGATCACTTGCCTTTCCATGGAGGACCCTGATTTATTTGTGTCGAGATCAGTCCAAGTAATCATGTAAGCATCTTACCCTACTTAACTATCGAGATGTGATGCGCTAGCTTAGCCCTATCACAACCAAACCACATATCTAGCATCATCAAGTAACTTCGATCAATACAAGATCCGAATACTAACCTAATCACCACGATTAAGATAGCATTTGAATACTTAGCCTAGAACTAAGCAATTGGAACAAACATATGCATGATCATAGAATCAAGATCAACAAATCACCAAAAGCATCCTCAACATATTCAGTCATCTTTGAGATACATAGTTTAGGATTTGTCACCATCTTGAAGGAATACCTTGATGGATCAAAACACCAACGGTTCTTGAAAATCAACTAGAGATCTATTGTGACGGGTCGGCCCCGGTGGCTCTAACTCACAGGATTGTTGTCTCACTGTCGACGACTCTATGCCTCTAGGGCTTTTACAGGTATTTATACGAGTTGTTGGAAACTAGAGAATCTAGGAATGTGCCGACCGACACGACTCGGTCTTCGTCCATCTCCTCTCCGAGTCGGTTTTTTATCCTTCGACAGCTTCCATGTGGGCCCTTCTTCATCTTATTCTTCGAGATAATGCCTTGCATTGCATGTTTGAGTCTTGAAGTTTCCTTTATCTTTTCCCGATCTTCAAATATCTCGTGCAAATAACTTCCTTATTTGTACAATGGATCATGGGCTAGCACCTATTGGGACAATTCCTCTATGTGCTCGATCGGCACAAGGATGTGTCATTCGGCATATTGGTCTTCCTCTCTATGTCTTCTCCTGGTTTCGGCCCATATCCTCTATGATGCCTCGCTTTATGCCATTTTTACATATTTCTATAATAAAGCTCCATGACAATGCATATACAAATATATAGCTATTTTCATAGGTAAATGGCTTATAACGGTGTTAATTATGCTCTAATTGGGGTGATATTTACATGTAAAATGGGCACTTAGAAAGCACCAACAAGTGTGCCAGGATCAATTTCACACGTAGAGACAAAAATGAAATAAATAGTATAAACCAGGTCATTATTATTATATCATCATAAAGTACCTTACAATATCTGAATTATTACCAGCCTCAAAAGGCTAAAACACATTGCCGCAGAAACACCATCACGCTACGAGCAGTCCACCGGGGGTCGGACACCTAGTAGCAATCCTCGTCGATGAACACCATCTATCCGTCTTCCGAGCAGCAGTTATATGTACCAAAAATATAAAAGTAGCAAGAGTAAGTACATAATGTACTCAGCAAGTGGAGGAAGAAAGGATAACATATGGCTCATTTGCATAATTCAACAGACTATACCTAAGACTATTTTTAAAAGCATTTCAATTTACTAAGTGATATTATCCCATAGGTTACTCTACCTGTTCCCCTATTACAGGCTACTGTACCTGTAGCAAGCCAAATCCAAAACACAATACATGCTACACTACACGTTTTAAGCAACGGGCTACACTACCCAAATCTTATTACCCTACCAGATCCAGACAAGTACCCTAGTTTGTTTGTGGATCCAGGTCGCTCAGTAACTATGAGCATGACTCGTTACAATAGTTTTACACTCTGCACAGAGTTGCACAATTTTATCCAGATGATTTCATCATTGTTTAGTGACTAAAGTCTCTATGTTGCCAAAACAGTACCGTAGGTGTGAGGCCATGAGATCACCACGTGGTCTTTCAAAGAGCTTCCCAAGTATGCGAAACACCCACACTAAGGTTTCACCAATGCGGAAGTACCCTTCCTATACAAGCCCCTCCGGCGTCGTGGCTAGATGTACCCCTTCATCACATGAGGCCAAAACTAACCTTATCGTCCTCCTTCCTCGATGCCCATAGAACTGAAAGTGGTTTTCTAATTAACCAAGCCTACCCATATCAGCCATGTGCTTTGCATTCTTTTCCTAGGTGGCCACTATACAAACCGGTCCTTAAGATACCAAACAGGCACTATCGCAAACCTAGTACTAAACTGAGTACCCTTGCATACCCGCACCATCATCAAGAACCTCCTCTTGGGATTGCCTAATTTCCATGTTGCTAAAAAGTGATTAACACCCATGATTATGTCAAAGTGAATATATATAGGATTATTAGTTAAGTTATTTTCCAAAAATGACTGCAAACTAAGAATGACATACCCTCAACTAGCCTAACCACCCAAACCAAGTGACAAGGAAAAGTATGAAAGGATAACAAACATGGGATTCATATTAACCGCATGCAAGTTTATAAAATGACACATTTATAAAACATAGGTAACAATATGTGTTGGCCGTAACTACGCACCCACTTATATACCGCAAGAGGATGGTGTACATGTAGCACTTTTTCCTTTAGAGTATTTCAAGGTTTAATTCAATCCACAAGGACCAATGGGAATTGAGTATTATTAATAGTAAAAGATCTAACCGAACTACTGTTGGCTGTTGAGGTGAAAGGTGTTTTTCGTTGTTGTGCCGATTAGCGCACTCGTATGAACCGATCGGCGCGAAGTTCAGTAGGTGAGCCGATCGACACAGGGGTGTGTCGATCGGCGCGCTATGCAATCTGAAGGCGACAACTTCGGAGACTTGATTAGCTAAGTAAGCTTATGTTAGCAACCAGATATCTACTAGTTGAGATCATAACCGGAAAGTCTAATTAGATGACTACCGATTTATCGTTGTTGGTGGCAAACCCTTAGCCGTATGAGCGTCTTACCCTACTTGGCTATCTACGGTGTTGCGCATGTTTAGCGAGTGTCTTACCCTACTTGACTATCTACGGTGTTGCGCATGCTTAGCAGTTGTCACTACTAAACCACACCAATAGCATCATCAAGCTACTATAATCAATAAAAGGTCCGAGTACTACCCTAATCACCATGATCAAGACAACATCTAAATACTTAGCCTAGAACTGAAGAATTGGAACAAGCATATGCATGGTTATAGAATCAAGATCAACAAATCACTAAAACCATCATCAACATGTAATCATCCTTGAGATACACAGTGTAAGATACATCACCATCTAGAAGGCCTACCTTGATGGATCAACTCTAATCATCAATGGTTCTTGAAACACAACTAGAGATCTATTCTAATGGGGCCAACCCCTGTGGCTCTAACTCACGAATATGTGTCACTCTGTGTTGTTTCTCGTCATTCTAGGGTTTTACAAGTATTTATAGAGACCAAGCACGTAAAGGAGTAGGAGTATAGAAAATTCCATAGTGCGCCGATCGGCACGAGCCATGTTGTCCTCGATCTTCTCTCCGAGTCGGCTTCTCTTATCTTTCATAACTTCCATGTGGACCTTCTATTTCAAGTTCTTCGTGATAATTTCTTGCATTGCACGTTTGGATCTTAAAGTTTTCTAAATCTCTTCTAGATAGATATCTTCAAGTATCTTGCGCAATTAGCTTTCTATATTGGTGGAATGGACCTTGGACTACCATTGATGGGCCAAATTGTCTTCTCGCGCCGATCAGCACACATCCGCACCGATCGGCACAGTGGGCCTTCTACGCCATCTCTCGTCCCTTGTCCTCCATATACCCTTCATTTATGCCAATTTGACCTATATCTGCAATAAAGCTCCAAAACCAAGCATATACAAATATATAGCTATTTTTATAGGCAAATGGCCTATATTAGTGTTAATTATACTCTAATTGGGGTAATATTCATATATAAAATGGCCACCTAGGGAGTTCCAACAATGTGCATCAAGGACACTTACCTCTTTCCACTTGCTGCTCTTACACAAAGTCTTCAACTTGATAGTTTTGAAAATGATCCAATGGCTCACTCTCTAAATGATCTCCAAACCGGAAAAAAAGCAAACAACATACATGAGCAAAACAGTACCATAGACATTGGAACAACAATACGAGTATGCAATGTCCGAGTAGGTTTCATTGCTACATAATTTTTGGTACAAAAATCAACTAAAATGGAGCTACAGCTTTAAAAGGCATAAAGGTTTTTCTAGGATTTTTCTTCAACGGGAAAACCCGTGAACTCGGTCCACGATCCCATCGACCACGACCTTGTTGCTAGCCCACCGGTCCATCGTGGACCGGGCGGTGTGGGCGGCGGTGCCGCCGCGCAAGATCTCACCGGATATGGCTACACAGTGCGCTGTGGTGCTTGAGAACTTGCCACGTAGGTACCAGTGAGAGAGGAGCAGCCGGCGAACTCACCTAGGTGGTTGCTCACCGGATATGGCTACACGGGCGCCGTGGTGCTCGAGAACTTGCCACGCAGGTACTAGTAGAAAGAGGAGCAGCCGACGAACTCACCTAGGTGCTTGCGCAAGATTGACAAAGGCTTGGAGGTGGTCAACGACGGTGGTAGTCAATGGCGTTCGTCGGGGACTTTGCTACCCGCGGTAGAGTAGTGGCCAGGGAAGTCCCTCTAGCTTCTCGAGCTCCTACGAAGCCGCAGCAAAGGTCGAGTAGTCGCGAGGAATATTGGCAGTTCATAGGTGCCCATTTTATATGTGAATATCACCCCAATTAGAGCATTATTGAAACTAATATAGGCCATTTACTTATGATATTAGCTATATATATTTATATATACATTGTTCGGAGCTTTGTGGTCGAAACATTGAGATGGGTGCGAATTTGAAATGTGCCGATTGACGCGTCCCCGAGCCAATCGACATGGTTTGACTTTGAATCGACGTGGTCGGTTCCTTCCCCCGAAGGCTTGACCAATATAAAATGAGACCCTTGATGCCTCATTCCCGCACAACACTTCGGTAACTCCAGCACTTTCCCACATTCCTCATTGTTCGCACCATGTCACTTCGTTTTCGTAGGCGACTAATAGCATTCCTTCCTCCATCCGCAACCTTGACAAGAGGGTGCTCCGACGCACCGACTCCGATGGGAGTTACTCCGGTAGCACCGGCTCGACGGAGATTCCTCTCGCAAGGTGGAGTACCGCCGCCTACGACGACCGGGCGGCAAGAGAGGTGGAGATGATGTCCTCTCGGATCGGCGGAGGATGATTATACCATCCACCACCCGAGCATGGTCTCCAACGTTCCTCTCCCTCCGAGGGGGCACACAAGGAGCTAGATGGCTGCGGCAAACGAGGCGGTGCGCCGGGAGGCATCCTCTCAACCGTCGGCATATGTGCCGCGTGTGGTTGATGAGGGCTTCACCCTCATGAGCGCAACCGAGCAGCGATGGTACGACGCCATGAAGACACAGCTGTTCTCCAACTTTGACTTCGACTAGCAGTTCCTCATCGAGCTCGACATGTGGGGCGATCTCCAACCTCGGTTGGGGCACCTTTCACCGGGATTTGATCGACTACAATGTCGACATCGCCATGGAGGTCGCCTCAATGATGCGGGTCGGCATCAGCCGAGGACGGGGCGACGCCATCATCTTTCACGTGCACGACGAGATGCACGTGATCACGATGGACGGGTTGGCAACCCCATGACCTTCATGGTTCACAGTTGGTTCAACAAGAGAAGCAAGGTGGCCGAGAAGTTGGCCTTCGTGGACTATGTCCAGGCGATGGCCCTCGGCGTCTCGACCGGGAAGGCCCGGGAGGGAGGCAAAAGATGTGGGCCAATCCCACAATAATCGGCGAAGACATGGCCCGTGGCAAGATTGTCATGGGGTGTAGATGGACTGGCTATCACATCGGCGGAAATAGTATCCAACTCCCATGCCCGGAGCTTGGTGTATTCCTCCCCTAGAATCATCAAGGGGGAAATTGGTTGGAGACCGACCTCTTTGAGAGGGGTCGCATAGAGAAGGACCGGCACGGGCATGTGATCTGCGGCACATCGACAAGCTGAGGCCTCCGGCAACGAGTGGGAGCGCCGGGAAACGGAAGAAGCGCCCGGCGGACCCAACAAGGCTAGGATGGAGGAGATGCGTAGGAGCAGCATGGTGTGCCGGCCGGTGCAGGCTTCACGCCGACCGGCGTGACCGACATGCCGATCGACACCCAGTACGTGCCAATCGACATGGACTACAGTGTACCAGTGGCTGCGTGCCTATTGTGCCCCGGTGCCCATCCCGACTTCTTCATGCTGAACACTCGTACATTGACAACAATGTGCAACACATTGTGCGGACTGTGGACACCATGACCCTTTGGAGGGTGAACTGCGACGCGATGGTGGAGGAGTTCGATCGGCTCAAGGCGCGGTGCTGTGGCTTTGATCAGCCCACGTCTCCACCGTCGTTCGATGATTAGATTGCCCAAGTAGGCAGCACGTGTATCGGTTTCCCGATTCATAGTTTTCTGTTATTTTTGCAATCTTCTAGTTATTTGCTTATGTGTGTGTCGATGGGTTGGGAAACCTTGTATCAGATGTGTTTAAATTTTGCAAGTGTGCTAGTAGTAGTTTAAATTCATGCAAGTGTACAAGTAGTAATTTTTATTTATGCAAGTGTGTCAGCAAGACCATCACCATGTATTCGAGCATCAATCTTAATATAATGGGTGGAAGTTATGCTATTTTAAGAAAAAATCTTTTGCATTTGTTCATTTCTTCGAAAGTATTTGTGATAATCAAAAGATATTGAGCATTAATAAAATTTCAAACTTGAACTTCAAAATTATTCGACAAGTATGTCTTATGTGGAGTAAAATTTTGAATACTCGTGTGCTTAAATTGAAACATCCAATTTATGAAGATTTATCTTAGTACCAATTATTTAAATAATAAAATGCTTATGTTGTGAACTTAGGAATTGTTTTATCAATTATTGTAGCTATCAATGCCATATTTTGAGCAATTCTCATGAACCTTTGAATGGAAGAAGACATTGAATTAATAATTGAGTTCGGTTAAGATTTAATTCTTTTGGTTTGAGACAAAGAAGCTAGCCATATCTTTGTGTATTATTGCTTTCTAGCCTTGAAATACTCATGCAATGCTAATATCCACCTCGGAAGTATGCTTGGGTATCCAAAAAATACAAAATATTGTTAAATTACCAATCCTTGACTACATCCCATATTCTTGGCTATACATTATATTGCATCAACAATGGAACAAGAAAGGAAGGAGAACAACAGGTGTGTCTAGAGATCCTCGTGCCGATCGGCACGAGTCAGGCCGATCGGCACAAAGTGCCGAATCAAGCTAAAATTCAAGAAAAATTCTAATGAATCAAATGAGGGTGCACTTCGAAGTGAAAGGTTTGCTCGAGGACTAGCAAAATTTTAAGGGTAGGGGAGAGGATACCCTAAATGTGCTCAAGAAAGTTCAAGAAATTTATTGCAAAATAGCCAAGAATCTTTCCAAACATGTGCAATCCGATAGTAGGAAATTCTCTCTTCCTAAGATCAATTTCTGTTGTGTACATGTCCAATTATTTAAAGGTGTGAGTTTCTTTCTATAAATTTAATTTCTAATGGCCTTTTTGACAAGTCTCAACAAATCCAATCAAGAATTATCTCCTACCTTTACAATATGTTACTAATTTATGTCTACAAGTCCTCGAATTACCTCACGTAGCTACTCATATGAGCCTTACACAAATATTTGATCGCTATGATGTAAAGTATAGGTTCAATGATTTGAAAGATGAGTTGTTTGCCTTAGATCATTTCATAGATCATTCTTTATGTTCACAACATCCCTTTTTGAGTTTTTTTTTTATAACCCATCCCTCTTTGAGTTATTTACACGTGAGGAAAAGCTATGATTTATGAATTGGATATGACTTGACTAGCTTTGGGGTAATGATTTCAAGCTAATGCCCATATTTGAAATATTTTACTGAATATTAATACGACATAATTCACAATGGAACAATGCTCAACATTTGCTGATTTGGGATGCCTTATGATGGAAAAGAGTATATGTGTTTGATTTTTCTTTCTCTTACTTTACTCGGGACGGGCAAAGGTTTAAGTGCGGGGAGTTGTTGGCACTTCCTAGGTGCCCGTTTTATATGTGAATGCCACCCCAATTAGAGCATGATTGACACTAATGATAGGCCATTTACCTATGATATTAGCTATATATTTGTATATGCATTGTTCTTGAGCTTTGTTACAGATGTAGGTTAAATTGGCATAAATAAAGACATTATGGAGGACATGGGTTGAAGACAGAAGAAAAGCCAGGAGAAAGCCCACCGTGTCGATCAGCATAGTCATGTGTTGATCGGCACATATGGGAAATTGGCCCAACAAGGCAAGCCCATGGTCCATTCTACAATTATAGAGTAGAGGAGAGGTCGATAGAGGGACACCAAATTCATGAGTTAAAGCCACCGGGGCTTTGCCCCGTCATAATAGACCTCTAGTTGAGTTTCAAGAACCATTGGTGTTAGAGTTGATCCATCAAGGTAGGCCTTCTAGATGGTGATGTGTCTTACACTATGCATCTCAAGGATGATTGAATATGTTGATGAGGCTAAGTATTCAGAAATTATCTTAATCGTGGTGATTAGACTAGTACTCGAATCTTGTATTGATTATAGTTGCTTGATGATGCTAATCATGTGGTTTAGTGGTGAGAGAACTAAGGTTGCTCATCACCTTTAAATAGTCAACTAGGGTAAGACGCTCACGCTATTAAGGGATAGCCCTCGATAGGGATAAGTCGGGGTCTCTCGGAAGACATGGTGTTCTTATTCATCGAAGGTTTGCAATTTATCTATGTAATTATCCATTATGATGCTATCCAATTAGAGTTTTTGGTTACGATCTCAGTTAGTAGATATCTAGTTACTCACATAGCTTTATTTGTGTAATCAAGTCTTCCGACATCGCTAGATCTCAACTCAGCCATGCGACGATCGACACAACCATCTTCTGCACTAATCAACACTAGAGCATGTCGATTGGCACCAACACCACAAACACTCTCAACCTGCAACCATTAGTAGCTTAGTTAGATCTTTTACCGTTAATAATATTTAATTCCCATTAGTTTTTGTGGATTCGATTAAAAGTTGGAATAGTCTACGGGAAAAAGTGCTACAATATACACTCGTCCTCTTGCCTAGATACGACCAACATGGAGGTGTCAACGATGGATATCGATGGTGATCTTGAAACTTCTCCGTAGTTGAGGGAAAACGGTGGCCGGTGATGATTTGGAGGTTGAGAGAGGTTACGGATTCGCGTCGATGTGGGGAAAAGGATGGGGCGTGTGGGGGTCGGTTTTATAGGAGGAAACAGGAGGGGAGGCGAGGACTCGAGTTCGTCATTCTTAATGGCGAGTGCGCCATTGATGTGCACTAGCATGCACTATGGCCAGCTGCGGCGGCTTGGGTGGGTCGTGGTGCTAGGTTCGAAGGGGAGGGGAAAAGGACGGGGTTGGGGTGACTTGGGGTTTTGGCCCATATAGTGTTTAGTTTTTTTTTCCTATTTTGTTTTTCAGAACTAAAACTCGGGCTCAAACAAAAATAAATAAGCAACATGATATGCGGATGCAACTTTAATAATTCAATTTATGAAAAACAATTATTAACCTACTCTATGTGATAAATACACCCTACTTTACTATTGTTGATAAAATTTAATAATTGCAAAAAATAGGGTGTTACAAACCCACCCCCTTAGATTGAATCTCGCCCTCAAGATTCGGATAGATCGAAAAAGAAGTTTAGAAAATCTGCCTTCAGTGCATCCTCTCTTTCCCAAGTGGCTTCTTCCTCTATATGTGTTGATGGTCATTAAGTATCAATTTTGACCGTCAATATAGCCACAAAAATAGGAAGACTTGAAATTTCATGCACACATGTTAGCTAGAAATAATAAGTTTCCACTTGTCTTGGAAGAAACATGTGGATGCAGGGATATGATACAAAAGAAGTGGAGAAATTAGGCAAGATCCATGAAAGCACCATTCTAGCTAATGGGACGGTGAAAACTGGACATCATATGGATCAATGACGTGGGTACACGAGATTCCTCTAGATCACACCAACATAGAACAAGTAGAGGGCCCATGTGCGAGCCTACCGGAGGAAGCACCGGGCCAGCTAACCTTGCCCCTTCTAGTCGACCGACCTAGGAGTAAGGCGGTTGGGCCTAGGCTTCCACGTGGAGGATGCTCCGAGGATTCCAAGCATCGGTGTATAGTTATCCTTAGCGTCCGTTACCGACCTTTGGACCCTGTTTTAAAGAGAGGAGTGACTCCCACTTCCACGCACACTCAAGAATTTGTCATTTCCCTATCTCATTTAGTAGTTCCAAGGTCTAGTGGATATTAGTCTAGGTGGAGCCTTGCTCAAGTCTCCAAGTTATAAGAGTTTGGAAATGGCTCTTGTATCTTTTTTCCTTATTCCTTTTGTATTTGACTTTGATCTACTTAATTAATATAGTTCTTTCATGTAGTTGTGCTTATGATATGAGTTCCTTGTTTGGTCTTATATCATATTCGTGGCATAGGACTTTGCTATGTTTTCATGATGATATAGACTGGCTACCTTGTTGTTGTGATAGTGCTCTAGACATTGCGTAATCATATTGTTTTTCCTCTATTTATTGTATTTTTTTCTTATGTATGTTATTTTCTTGTTTTCGGTGATCGTTTAGAGAGTTAGCCATTGGATAATTTTCAAGACTATCAGAGTTGAAGACTTTGAGTAGCGAAGCACGTGGAAAGAGGCAAGTGTCCTTGATGCACATTGTCATCCATGTTTTATAAATGTGTCATTTTATAAACTTGCATGTAGTTAATATGAATCCTGTGTGTCCGTTATCCTTCCATACTTTTCCTTCTCATCTGGTTTGCAGTCATTTTGGGAAAATAACTTGACTAATAATCCTGAATAATAATTCACTTTAACTTAATCATCATGGGTGTTAATCTCTTTTTAGCAACATGGAAAGTAGGCGATCCCAAGAGGAGGTTGTTGATGATGGTGCGAGTATGCACGAGTACTCGGTTTAGTACAAGGATTGCGGTAGTGCCTGTTTGGGATCTTAAGGACCGGTTTGTGGAGCGGCCATCTAGGACAACAACGCAAAGCAAAGGGATTATATGGGTAGGATTGGTTAAGTAGAAGACCACTTTCTAGTTCTGCGGGCATCGAGGAAGGAGGACGATAGAGTTACTTTCGGCCTCGGGTGATGAAGGGGTACATCTAGCCACAATGCTAAAGGGGGCTTCGTAGGAAGGGGTACTTCCGCGGCGGTGAAACCTTAGCGTGGGTGTTTTTGTAGAATAGAAACTCTTTGAAAGACCGTATGGTGATCTCCCGACCTCACAACTACCGTAGTATTATGGCAACATGGAGACTTTAGTCACCGAATAGTGATGAAATCACCAACCCGTGGGTAAGGAATGTGCAACCACTCGCATAGTGTGAAACCGTTATAATAGTCATGCTCACGGTTACAAGCGACCCGGATCCTCACACCAACTAGGGGCACATGGTTGGATCTGGTAGGGTAACCAAATTTGGGTAGTGTAGCTCGTTGTTTAATAGAGGTAGTGTAGCCTCGTATTATGTTTTGGGTTTGGCCTGCTACTCGGTATGGTAGCCTGTAATAGGGGAACATGTAGAGTAACCTCGTGGGATAATATCAGTTAGTAAATAGGAATGCTTTTAAAAATGGTCTTAGGTATAGTTGCTATTTTTTGCAAATGAGCCATATGTTAGCCTTTCTTCTCGTTAAGCTTGGATGTCATATCTTTCCCCCACTTTCCGAATAAGTTATGTACTCATGCTTGCTATTGTCCTATTTTTGGTACATATAATCTGCTCCTCGGAAGATGGAGAGATAGACTTCATCGACGAGGATAACAACTAGGTGTGCAATCCCCCGTTTGATTACCTGTTGTGTGATGGAGTTTCTACTATGATGTCCTTTAGCCTTTGAGGCTTGTAATAATTCAGATATCATAAGGTAATTTATGACAATATAATAATAATAATAATAAGGCAAATTTATCCGGAGCACACTAAGAAAATGTGGATTCGTCCAAAACACACCACCGGTTTTGATTTTGTCCGAGACACACTATAATTTCATGGCAATTGTCCGGAACACACCGCGAGCATCGTGTGTGTCTCCAACAAAATCAAAATTAGCAATTGCCACGAAATCGTAGTGTGTCCGACGAAATCAAAATTGGCGGTGTGTTTTGGACGAATCAACACTTTCTCGGTGTGCTCCAAACAAATTTTCCTAATAATAATAATGACATGGTTTATACTGTTTCTTTCACTTTGGTCACTATATGTGCGAAAAGTGATCCTCACACACATATAGTTGTGCAATCTAGTTTTGGCCTTAAAAGTGGGTATGACACATAGTCCACAGCCAAGGAGATGCACCGATGCCCTTCTCGAACTTGAGAAAGGTCCCATGTAATCAATTCTCCACATATCAATGATGTCAACTTGGAGGTTATTAGTGAGATGCATGGAGTCTCTTGAGTAAATGTTTCCATGCTTTTGACACCTATGACATTGCCGCACAAATTCTTTGGTATCTTTGTACATAGTGGGCTAACAGAACCCACTTTGGCATACCTTAGCATGTGTGTCGAAGGCTACATAGTGTCCTCCATATGGAGAGCTATGGCATCTATCTAAAATCTTCACCAATTTCTCAAGGGGGACACACCTTCTTAACAGCCCATCTGCGCATTGTCAAAATAGGAACGTTTCATCCCACATATGGATGTGGCTGTCCTTGATTAATTTCTTCCTATCCGCCCGGGTGGTACATAGCTAGCCACAATGTAATTGACAATGTTTGCATACTATAGATCCATCCTAGATATCTTAAGCAGTGTATCATCCCTAAGGAAATCATTGATGGGTAAATCATTGGGTTCTTGTATATGCAAACATTAGAGATGGTCGGCCACCGAAGTTTCCACTTCCCTATTGTCTCTTTTCAATGTCCAACACCTGGAGGAGAAGGATCCAACAGATAAGCCTTGGCTTTGCATCTTTCTTTGTCAAAAGGTACTTAAAGTAACGTGGTCTGAATACACAATCACTTTTGCGCAAACAAGGTAAGATCTGCATTTGTCTATGACGAAAATGACATCTAGAAGCTCTTTCTCCATGGTGGCATAATTAAGATAGGGCCTGTGAGAGTCTTCCTAGCATAGGATATGCCATAATGCTCCTCATCCTTGCATTGTCTTAGAAATGCTCCCATGGCATAATCACCTGTGTCACACATGATTTCAAAAGGAAGCTCCCAATTAGGTGGCTGAATTATGAAAGCTGTGAGGAGTGCCTTCTACAAGGTTTTAAATGCCTCCATGCATTTTCATCAAAAAACAAATAGGGCATCCTTGGCCAAGAGGTTTGTCAAGGTTCGTGCAATTTTTTAGAAATCTTTAATGAATCTCTTGTAGAATCCAACATGACCAAGAAAACTACATATCCCTTTGACGTTAGCAGGTAGCGGCAATGATTCTATTACTTAAATTTTTGCTCTATCCACCTCTAGTCCTCTCGGAGGAAATTTTGTGGCCTAAGACGACCCCTTCTCGTAACAATAAAATGGCATTTCTCCCAATTCAGAATGAGATCATTCTTTTGGCACCATTTTAGGACCTTCTAAAGATTTTCAAGACAAGTGTCGAAGGTTCTCCCATAGACTAAAAAGTCATCCATCAAGACTTCCATGACCTTCTCTATCAAATCTAAGAATATGGCCATCATGCATCGCCGACAAGAGGAAGGTGCATTACACAAGCCAAAGGACATACGTCGATAGGCAAAAGTGACATAGGGTCACGTGAACATTACCTTGGCTTGGTCCTCTAAATGGATGGGTATTTGATGATAACTAGAATATCCATCTAGAAAGCAAAAAAATGTGTTATTTGCAAGGCACTCAAGCATCTCATCAATGAAAGGGAGAGGGTAGTGTTCCTTTCTCGGTGGCTTTATTGAACTTTCTATAGTCAATACACATATGCCAACCCGTGATCGTGCGCCGAGGGATCAGTTCATTTCTCTCATTTTGTACCACAGCTTATTCCTCCCTTCTAGGAATGACTTGGATGGGGCTAACCCATTGGCTATCTTGGATCGGGTAGATGATTACGACCTTGAGTAGCTTCAAGATCTCCTTTTTTCACTACCTGCCATGTTGCATTATTGAGCCGTCTTTGGTGCTCCCTAACGGGTTTGTGTTCAGGCTTCATAGGAATGCAAGTGTGTGCAAAAATTAAGATTTGTTCCCTTAAGATCAGCTAGGGGTACCCAATTTGGTTGCCTCATCTCGGTGGAGCTTGTCACTTATAATGACTAGAGTGTTCCGGTCATAGTTCAAAAAGGCATATTTCATCCCGGAGGAAGCGGCTTGAGCTCAACCACTAGAGGTGCGGAAGTTTCATTTGTGTCTAGCTCATTGTGCTCGTCGGACTGCTGCCGCTCTATGAAATGCTTTGACATTTCATTCAGCAGGTTTGGACGCAGGACTTCCCTCGTGTCAGCTGCTAGGACCTCTTCCGAAAGGTTAGGTTCAATAAAAAAAGTCCAAAAATATTCCTAACTCTCTTAAGGTCAATTATGTACTCAGATATTCCAAAATATCTTCTCAAAACGTCCACCGATTTGACCATTTTTCATATAGGTGTTCCAATAATCACTAGGTGAGAGTCGGGTATGTCAAAGACATAGAAATCCAAGGTGACTGGCTGATCATCAACTTTTTTCAGACCCTCATGTAAAATTCCTTCACACGGGTATATCACATGCTTGTGACGGAAGAATATATCCGAATTTTCCAAGGGACTCCAAGGTGATATGACGGCTGCTACATATCATAGGAAGTCTTAGGAGGTACATAGACCAAGACCTTACATGGGATTAATGGAGCCTTATGTCTGAAAACAGCAAGGTTTTCTAGGCTAGATTCAGACTCCTTAATTAGTACACTCGATGTTGCATACGAGAGGAGAGTGAAAAACGGTTGTGCTTTGAATCCTCTTTCTCCTCCCAATCCGGTTCTTCCTCAAAGGGCTCAAAAGGTTCCTTTGGCTACGCGTGAGCGTTGTCAAATTCAGAAAGGTCTACATCCTCATAATATGCAAGCTCGGAGAGAGGTTCACTTTAAATTTCCATGGGCGAAAATGTCGTCCCATGGTGGAACAAGTTTTGGTCCAAAAAGCGAGGAACCAGTATGTCGACTACGTCCTCTATCACAAGGGTTGTTGACATGGCATCCACCGGGGTTGGCTAATTGTCCGTGAGGTTTCTGGTTGATCCCGACGGTGCACGGGGCGGTTATCCTTTAAGTTTTGAATGATTTTGGACAAAATCTTCCTCCCCTCATAGGGTGTGCTAAATCAAAAAACATAACACTATCAAGCTTGAGGCCCCAAACCAAGAGCTACGAAAGCATACATTTCGGGAGGCCTAAATCAGGTCCAACAGTGGTGTAAGACCATAGCTGATCCCAAGCTTCTACTAATGGCTCATTGTTTCCTTGCTCAAAGATTATTAACTTCCTCCTTAGATCAATGATCTTCGAGAAGGGGAAGAACTTATTGCAGAAAAATTCCTGCATGGTAGGGCGAGTATCTTCATCATCTTCTACATAGCACGTGTACCATGTCTTTGCTACCTCCTTCAATGAAAAAGGAAACAATTTCCATCTCAAGGTGTCTGCGAGGACTCCAAGGATGTTGACGGTGGAGAAAATGCTCTCGAGTGCTAAGTTCCAATCGGATCTCATAGCTCTCGTATGTGATGGGTAGTGAAGCAGGTGGAGGCTCCAAAATTTTAGCTTTTGGAGCCGAGAACTATGGTGTTTGAATCTATTAAAACAAAAGAAAAGAAAGAAGTGGGTGAGATGAGAAAGTTACGGACGAGACGGGACTCGGAATGGCACCGCTACCGTTCGCTGGCAATGACGCCAAAAAGCTTGTTCACGGTTCTTAAGCCAAAAAGAACAATCCGCAAGCGTACGGATACCGTTACTTAGGAGTATTCTAGAGTATTGAATTTCCGGAGGGAACAAGAAGTATGCAACTCCAAATTTAATCACGTCCACACACTAAGTAAGGATGAAGAGAGAAGTTCTATAGGTTACGAGGGTCCTCGGGCCAAGTAATCTAATGATAGCTCATCTTACTTATGCAACCCGAGAGAGGTTGTATTCCAAACATCTATTTCGGGGCACAATCGTTCCTCAAACAGGAGTCGATAATTAACCACACTGCAAAAGTGACATGCTACTGCTAGACAACCCTACTTAGACTTCCCGAACGTGGTGGATTACATAGGACGTACAAGGCTATCACCACCCGCCGTCTATCACACTATCCATGGGGACAAATGCAACCTAAGGAATGTTAAGTATAAACACCATGTTTACACTATTACTTTACTGGTACTTCTAGACCTAGCAACATTAGCAATCATATCTTAATAGGATACAAAAGCTACACACAAGGATCCCATAGATGGTAAGGAAAGAAGATCTCACTTTATTGCATAAATAAGAGAGGAACTACATGTTACCCGACCCTAAGGACAAAGAAGTCTACTCTCGTGGGAGCATCATCTTCAAGGCAGGAAGTCAACATCACTGGCTCCTCTTCCAGACTCTACCTCTCACTCTCTCCATAAACTAAGTACAAACTAAAAAGGGGGTTTCACTCCCCTTAAAATGATATCTTCTTTTCTATTTATACCCAAGTGTTGAGGAGGGGTATTTGTAGAGTGTCTTGGAGTCGGTGGCCAAAAATGAGAAACCCCTAGACCGACCGTAGGCCGCCCAACCCTTGATCTTGGTTGGTGTTGTATCGACGCCAAGTGGAAATCTCGATTGCTCCCAAGTGTCAGTTTCCTTGGTGATTGTGAAGCGGTCAAGGTAGCCAATAGGCTGCCTGGCCTGCTAGGCTAGGCGACGCGTAGAGTATGGCAGTGGTCCACTGAAGGACCCCACCTGCAGAGTGGGACTACCCAACAAGTGGGTCTATTGTGCTCCTTCACCTACTTTGTGGGTTTGGCCAAGTCTCTCTTGCCTCGTCGGGCCTTTGGCTACCTTAGCCAGGCTGGCCGGTGGCGGAGACCACCTAGCCTTGAATTCACGGACAGGCACCGGCAACTCAGGCAGAAGGCCGACAACTAAGGCTAACGGCCGGCAGCAGCAACTGCCCAGCAGCTCGGGCAATCCAGGCAGGCAGCTTTTTGTGATAGCTGCCCCACAGCTCGGGTAACCGATCGACCAGCCGTTGTGGCCGCCCAGCGTAGGCAACTCGGGTAGAAGAGGAATCTCCAAAAAAGACCAAGAACGCCCTCATTTTGCTGGATTTCTTTCCTATTTCATCTGCATGGCGTAACTCACCAAAACTTGTGAACCTAGTTAGTATAAACCTTAATTCCACTGTTTGCCTTGTTCAAGCTCTAAGAATGAGAGAAAATTGGGAGTCAAGAAAGGGATTTAATGACTTCCAACATACGACTGGAAGAAGGCCCAACAAGCTGATACCCGGTGTTTGGTCCTAGATGAGCTGAGCTCCGGCCATACCGCGGGATGACATTTGAAGGAGGGAACCTAAAGGAGGATACAAAACCATATCTGCCCTTGTAACTGCCCAAAGGTTGCTAATATGTTGAACAATAGTAGCGTGCTGCTGGTTCAACATATTGGCAACCTGCACTGCTCACTCTGCAATTAATTTCTCTTTTTTACTGTACCTCATACAAGTTTCCGTTGAATCTCAATTTTAACATGATGAGAAAGATTATATGCACTACCCAAGCATGTTTTTGTTTGAATTTTTCAAGCGTTGTAGACTTGCAAATTTAAATTCATAACATGGTAACATTCTAACAACTTGCAACACCTGAAGCATTCTCCCTAACCCGCTGGTAAACCATAAATCATTCCCATTGAATCGCAAAATTAATTGATTCGTGTTACAGTATTTTTTAATTAGAATATATGTACAAGAAGCAACATGTGAAATATCATAAATCGCTAAAATATTCCATTGACATGCTTTAGAAACTAGGTAGAGTAGCATCTGTAACGGACTGTTGTAATGGTCTGTGCATGAGCAAATTAAACTTCCATTAAGAGGCCAAAAGGTTCTTGAACCACTGGACTGAGTTCTTGGGGTATCTCTTCAGATTGTCCCTGTAGTCCACAAAGTAAAGCCCGAATCGCGAGGTGTAGCCGGCGGTCCATTCCCAGTTGTCAAGAAGGGACCAAACAAAGTACCCATGCACATTGCAGCCATCCTCACTGAATCATCAGCATTGTCAAGGATTTATTATTATTATTATTCTTTCATTTTGCTATTTGCATTGTTTGTGAAGGATGCACGGACATTTTTTCAACATGGGTGTTTTCCACCCCTGCTTAGTAAGCTTTTATATGACAGGTTTGGTGACAACAGATAAAATGCGTAGTACCTGATAGAAGCGGCTAGATTTTCTAGGTAATCGTTATGGTATTTGATCCTCTTGTTATCCTTGAGGGCATTCTTCAGAGAGATGAACGGACTGTTGGCATCGTCCATCCCTACACCAAACAGAGAAATCACTGATTGAAATCAAGTGGACATTTGACCGTGTGATGATTATATGTTGAAGTAAACTTGCCATTTTCTGTTATGTACACCAGTGGTCTGTCGTATCTGTCCTTGACGTAGTTCATTAGGCTCCTCATGCTGGCAGGCACAATGTACAGCCATATTGAGTTGGCCTGTAAGGTAACGTAGTGTAATAAGCAGATGTAGATGCAATAAATTCAGAAAACCTACTGGTATACTTTATTTTTTAATCTCATTGTAGTAATGAATTGTAAGGGAAATTCTATCCAGTCCTTTGATACTCTAGTCATGTTTTATTACTATATGTATTTGCAATTATATAGAGTTGCTGAAAGCAGAACTTACCCTATCTCCAATTGGCTTCCCATTTCTGAAAGCTGAATAAAGAAACAAAGACGACATCAGTACCAAAACCTTCTAGGCAGACAACAGAAACAACAGCCTTCTTCCTATTTAGCTTATAATTATGGTTTTATGAACTACACTTGTAAATCCATGGTTGGAACTAGATTTGTTTCCTCAGTTCTAATTTCCTACTTTTACTCAATAAACAATGAGAACAACTCACGGATGCTAATAGTTCCAGTGTCTGCCAGGGTATTATTGAGCAATTTGTCAATGACAGTGGATTTGTCATCCTTTGTGTAGAATGTGGTATAATGATTGATCCCCATGAAGTCTAACGATCCTTTCACAAGTGCAGTCTCTTCGGCTGTGAACTTTGGCAGCCTATTCCTAACCCTTGATCTCATTATCGCTGGGTAGTCTCCGAAGAAGAAAGGATCTGCAAACCTGTGATACAGATAAATCATATCAGAAATTACTCAATGCAATCACGCAAAAAAAAAAGCAGTACATACATGGAATTCTGAATGTATCATGTCATGATACTGAATTAATTATAGTCCTCACCATCCTAACTGGAATTCTTGTGCCCTTTTGGCAGCTTCAACATCTGCCGTGGAGTTTGACATTGGCTCATACCATATGACATCAAAAGATATTCCAAGCTGTCCGTTCTGCTTTCCCTGCATAAATTGGCTCTAAACTCTGACACTTGGTTTGTGTATTGAGAAGGAAGGGTGCTTTTAGAGGAGAAAGTCCAATTTATTTCCACATATATTATACAGTGTCGCACAAAACAAATATGTAGATACCCTGTTGATATACAGTTCATTTTCTCCGAACAGTTTCAAATATCAAAATGAAGCGTCATTCATGTCTGGAGAGAAAGCCTGAACAAAGGTGCATATGTTTCTGACCTTGTATTTCTTTCTGTAGATGTCTGAAACCGTGGCATGAGCCAGGATGATGTTGTGAGCAACAATATAGGGTTCAGTGCCTGAGCTCCCCTGCTTACAGTATAGATGGAGGAGCACCGAACAGCGCCCTGGTGCGTGCATCCCACTGTCGTAACCCTGAATAGCGACGGTGTGTGGCTCATTGAAGGTGATCCAGTGCTTCACCCTGTCTCCAAATGACTTGAAACACGTATCCGCATACACTGCATAATCGTTGCTGCATCCAAGCCATTTTTAAGGTCATAGGGAAAATACGTAAGTACAAGTCAAGTTGCAACTGGCAATGTGGTCACAAAAAAAGTTGCAACCTGCAATGGAGACTTAGAGAGGGTCGTAAATACATTATCTGATTATCAAGCCACCCAGTGTACTTGTCCTCCAAGGTTTGGGGAAGGTCCCAGTGGTACAGTGTTACATATGGTTTTATGCCTGGAACAATATTTCATCCGTTCAGTAAATTTGCAGTTGATTTAGATTACGTTAGTTACTTCAACAAAATATTGGCTCCAGTTCCAGAATGTTTTTTTCTTTTTGGGGTAGAAGGTTGTTTATTCACCTTTTGCTACCAATGCATTAATTAGGCTGTTATAATGATCAATGCCTGCCTGATTTACTTCACCAGTGCCATCTGACGAACAATGAAACATGATCAATATGAGTGTTTGATAACATTAGCAAAAAAACCTCCAACCCATGGAAATAAACACACTTTTTCCATCATAAAGAGTAGTAAAACTTACTTGGAAAAATTCTAGACCATGCAATGGAAAATCGGTATGCATCCATTGGCATGTCCGCCATGAGCTGAATGTCCTCCTGAAATAATTATCTCAAGTACTGGAATTTCAGATGTGTAAATAATGGACCTAAAAATACACTGTATTTTGTTTATAGACATCACCTGAAAACGGTGGTACTGATCAACTGCAACATCAGCGTTGCTAAAGTCAATTATCTTTCCTGCAAAGGAAAAGATAATGTTGCTTTACAGTTCTACATCACAGAACCCCTATCAAGTAAGAATGAGCTTTTGATAAGGATCCAATGAGGGTAATAGCAGGTGCTGTGGTATCTAAATTTTGGCATTTAAGTTTATGTTTTTTCAATACAAAGGTTAACGAATATGTATCTTCTAATTTTTTTCAAATGTTCATCCATAATTTATCCCTAAGATTCCTGGAGAAGAGGTAACGAGTGTACAGCATGAAAATGAAATGATTCGTGGCCATATTAAGAATAACGATGTGTACCTGCAGGAAAATTTTGATATTACAAATGTCAGGGGTTTCAAAAAATAGAAATATAGAACTCAATCAAATTAATTATCCTTGTATACTCATGATTGCATCTATATTTGTATCTACTTATCTTTTAAAACTGCAACCCACTAAGGGTGATTAACTTCTATGTGACACTCCGTGTCCTAATTTCTTTCAAGTTAGCATTTTTAAAACTAACCTCAGGTCTGGATTAGCCCACCCAAGAAAATTCGTTGACATGCAAAGTGTTTTGGGCGGTAAATAAATTCAAAAACAATTTGGTTTGAACTACAACTCAAATTTCTACCATACAAGTATGGTCAACCAAAAATATATGTTGAAGGGCATGTCAAATGAAAAATCTAGGACAAAACCCCACTGGATTTCATCAAGTTTTGATACCCCAAATAAATCAGACAAGCTTAGCATTTAAGCCTTTTCTCTGAATTTTCAGAATTTATCCAGAAAGAATTTTTGAGTATACTCTTCGTGCATGTCACTTTCTAGAGTTATACTTTTGAACAAAATTCTTCATTCAAATTTTCGAACGTGGGAAGGCCCTGTATTTGATTTTTCAAATCCGAATTGGGCCATGTTTGGAAACTGGAAGGAAAAGGAAAGATGCCAAAGCATATGCCGCGGGCCCCACCTGTCAGCCCCCAGGGCCGCGCCCCTGCGCCCGACCGGGCCGTACGCCGGTGCCGCGTGGCGCCAGCGCCCGGCCGCGGTTCTCCTGGTCGGGGGCAAAGGGGGAACCCAAGGCCCGGTCGGCACCCCCCCCCCCACTTCTCTCTCTCACTCTCTCCCGAGCTCCCCCACCCCCACCCGCCATTCCCGCCGCCCTGCGAGCTCGCCGCCCCGCCAACTCCGGCCGCCGCAGCTCGGGCCAAGCACGCCCCAAGCTTCGCCCCACCCCCACCCTACTCCACGCCAAAAACCCCCAAAAATGGCGGACTAAAACCGACCAATTTCAAGGAATTCCGCGAGGAGCTCCACCCCGGCCGTCACCGCCGTCGCGGCCAAATTCACCCCTCCGGTGAGCTCTTCTTCCCCATTCTTGTGCCGGTGCGTGCGCACGTTGATGGAGCACCCTCTCAAATCCTAACTTTTCCGTCTTGTTCCAAGAGGCCGCCGGATTTTGAAGTTTCCCCGGCCGCGGAGCTCCGGCCGCCGCCACCTCCACGTCGACGGCCGTCTCCGGTCGTGCTCATACTCAACCGAGGACGTGCCGGTGAAGCTCGTGCTCCGGGGAAGCTTCACGGCCAAGCCGCTCCTCCATCCGTCCCTCCTCCGCGACGAGCACCCCCGCGAGGACCTCTCCGCACCGCCGCCACCCGACGCGCCGCGTCTCCGGTGAGGGTCCCGTCAACCCAACCCCACCCCAAGCTGCGCCATTCCATACCGCATCTAGAGCACCCCTCGGCCTTGGGCCGCGAGCCGCGGACGCCGCTCCGGCTAGCCGCGCCGCCGCCTCCCGGCCGCGCGCCGGCGAGGCCACGAGGCGGGCCACACGGCCCGGATCCCGTGTGGCCATAGCCACACGCGGATCCGGAACCCTGTGGTCCGCTATGTGTCACGGAGCGCGAATTTTTCAAATTAAATCCCGGGTGGCATTTTCGTAAATAGTTTTGAAATTCATTTAAACTTAGAAAATTCATATCTAGAGTTCTAGACCTCCAAAAATTGCAAACTAAATTTTGTTGGACTCCTTGAGACATGTATTATTTTATGGTGCATTCAGTTGGCATTTTCAGAAGCATTTTATTTAGGTCAAAATTATTTTTAGGAGACTTAAGTTAAATGCTTAGTTAATTAATTAATTGCCCCAAATTATGAAGCTTAAGTTAATTATTATCTAGATCATGTGCCTAAGGACCAGGAGCAACTTAATTGCTATTTTTACCTAGTTTTGTTAGGATTAATGGATTATTTTCTTGCACATGTGATAATGATTTAAATGCTTCATGGGAGTTGATGAAGGAGATAAATTAAATAATCACCTTAAATCATTTTCACCCTGCTGGACATCAAGTTAATTTATACTCATGAATTAAATGTATTTGATGAAATCCGCACGTATTCCGTAAAATATTCAATGTCATGTTTTTCACCAAAAATTTACACATCACCTTTGCATCATGTAGCTGCGGTGGTGAACGTGGTAACCGGCGAGGAGGCGCCAAAAGCTGCTGCTGTTGTTGACCCAGCTGATCGGGGTCAAGCTCAAAGCAAGCCCGGTGCACAACCTTTTAATTTAAGTATTTTATTTTCATCAATATGCTTGTAGGTCCGTATTGTGCATTAGGTCTACAGGAGTTGTGATGAAAACCCTAGCATGCAGTAGGACCCTTGTTATCCTGGTTCGATCACCCTACACTAGATGCTTGCTTAATTAGGGCGATGATCCGTCGAGTGGTATGGAGACCACTCGTAGATAGGACAATCACCTTTTTGGGACATGATGCCGAGTATCAAGATGAGAATGGAAAATTGGAGGCCGGACGGGCAACTTAGGTGGAAAGTGAAGGACTGAAAGAGTCTTCAAGGTTGTAGCCCCGTCCGTGCACACAAGGACCGCGTCGTGTCCGGCCCATGTAGATTAAGTTTGAACGTACTGTTTTGCATGCTAGAGTTTATGGGCCCAGTAAACCGATGTAGCGATGGATTGCTGTAAGGTTGGAAGATTTCCCTACTCCCTTGGTTACTAGGCGGTTTTTGGGAGGAGAGGAGGGAGCACTCTACTCACGGATGACGTCCGGTACGGCATCGCGTGAGGGACCCTTCTCGGGGCGGTAGGACCCGGACGACCTTATGGTGCCCGAGCGAAAGGTTGTCTCATGCGGCTTCCGGAAGCGCGTATGTGACGTGCGACAGTGTTTCTCCTGCAGGATGTAAATCGATTCGAATCGCTGCCCCTCACAAGTAACGAGTACCACTTGTCCCTGCGCCGGAACGTAGTAAGAAGAGAAAGATGATGATGATTATGATCAATTTGTTGTATTGCTTAACTACTTGTTTGGAAACATGTAATGCAGTAGCTTAGTGTAAATTAAATTTATTCTTTCGAGCAACTCAATTAAACTGCTAAAAGTTGAAAGTAAGGATGCACTTGTAAGCCAGCTTAGTGCTTAAATGTATCCTATCCCCCGGCCTTTGCATGTCTAGGAGTCAGCTGTAGATGGCCACCTTGACGGGTCGGTCTTGTTGAGCTCTAGTTGCTCGGGGCTTTGCTCTATGTGGTTTTCGAGAGGACCCCATGGGACAGGACTTCGACGTCGGCGATGACGTCCGGCAGGAGGAGACTCGGGTGACGGCCACTACACTTGGGAGTGGTGCGGCCCGAATGAATAGAGGAGTTGATGTGCCGGTAAGATGTTCGAGGGCAGGAACATCTGTCTCTGCCGAGTGCCCGTGATGTTTCGCCGAGAGTGCGAATGTACCTTTATGCTTCCGCTGTTTAGTTAATTTCCAAACTTATTAGCTTCGATGCTTATGAGACTCGATGTACGTTTGTACTTGGGATGAATGTAAGACCTGTACTTATATTCATTGTGTTATGCTTATGTTTGTATGTTGTAATATCGGGTATCACAGCGCGTGATGCCACCCATGATGATCCTGGTGACGGAAATGACTCTTCGTGAGACGGGTCTGTCACATTCTATTTCTCTCAACTCTCGTGAAGCCACATCAGCTGAATAAATTTATCCATTACATCATTGTTTGTATCACATCCTGTCCGTTCAATCTCACTTCTCTCTATGGGCATGCAAATGACCCCAAATTTATTTCATCCTTATTTCTCTTGCATCAATGACCACTTTGTTGACACCTTTTATCCCCCTTTACTGCTAAAATGTACTGCACCACCTTCACCATGAGACAATGTGGCACTCTAACACCACAACCCAAAGAACTCAAAAGACATCAACAGTTTCAGAAAACCGTCGCAAACATTTAATTAGTTACTAGCAATCTTTTTCAATCCTATTTAAGAATTGCCTTGCCCTGAACACATTGGTCCCTCTTCTTGAAATCTCTCCCTCTCTTTGTGCAGTAGTCTTTCAATCCTCTTTTTTTTGTTGCAATAGGTGTATTGCCATCTTCTTTTTCATGTATCCATGCATGCAATTGCAATTGGTACTACTCTCTCTCTCTCTCTCTCTCTCTCTCTCTCTCTCTCTCTCTCTCTCTCTCTCTCTCTCTCTCTCTCTCTCTCTCTCTCTGTGTGTGTGTGTGTGTGTGTGTGATTGACCAAATCCCCTTATATATCGAACCATTATTTCTTTGTATGTTCTTTTTTTCAAAGCTGTTCTGCGAATCATGTCATCAAATTTTCTATTTTCGCATGGACCTAATTTTTTCTACTTCTTTTTGTAATTGGTATAAATGATTGCAGTACGGGTACATTGCTCCATGAGCTGTGTTTATTAGCCCCTGATGAATGAAGCTCAAAGCTTCGTATTTCACTAATACCTCTGTTATTTGTTAAGAAATAATTAGTTTTAAGCCCTTACTTGCACACCGTTCCAATAATTTTTTATTATGCGTCATTTTGCTACCATGTCATCTTTCTGCAAATTTATGCCTGTATTAGATGGAGGTAACACATTTAGTAGGAAGGTGTAGTCTGATCCAATTTGATCTACCCAATCGATTCTACTGACTGTATTATCTATTTTGCACCATATTCGGAAAGTTCTTATCTAACAAAACACTTTGTATTCCTGGTGTTTTTATCAATTTTACATGGATAAATAAGAGGAGGGTGAGGCCCGATCTATTCCTTTTCCCATGGAACCTATGGATGATATGTTTTTAAAAGTGATGGTTATCATCATGTACGACCTCTTTTTGATTAGTTGTTAGTTGTACGAGACAAAAAAATCATATTGTAATCAAATTATTCTTAATTTATAAGGAAAAATTCATCATACATATTCTTATGTTGTAACCAATGTCATATTATGATTTGGTAAAGTGGCAATTCAGCGCACAATTCAGTATCATCATTTTTCTTTTTTAAATTAACTATTTTTACGTTGTTCTAATATATCGCCGACACTTATTTTCATAACCCAGCCTTTCTTCTTAAGGATCGATCTTTCTAATTTTTTTTAATAGATTCGTGAAAGTTGATATCCTTTCTAAGTAAAGGTAGAGAGCTTAAGTTTGGTATTAGTCATTTTTGGTAGAAAAATCAAATCAATCTCAATGTTGTTTCTGAAAAACCACTCAATTGTAAAATTTAAAAATATTACTTCTTAACTAATGCACACAATTTATGAATCACCTTTCCCCAATAAACGATATGAAATTTTCTATATTTGGATTATTAGTTTCATCTTAACCTTTAATATGTTATGATACAAACTTCTAAAATTAGATACATATAAACATGAAAATATTGTTTGTATCATTATTTGAAGTTTTCGTAAGAATACTGCAGCAATGCGCGGGGTATCATCTAGTGTATAAATAAACATGGTTCTCATATGCGACTGTGAACTCCGGATAATTAAATTGGATGTACTCTGATATTCAAGCTGAAGATTTATTTGATTAACTTTGATATTTAGATAGAAGATTGTAAAAGAGAAACAGTAACTTACCAAATGTGTGTGCAAATTTGTCCCAGATAGTAGTTCCTCTTCCATCATCCTTGGTAGAGCCTTCATACTGTACAAAATATTGAGCAGAAAATCACACAGAAGTATAGGCGGAACACAGTATGCACAAATGTACACATTTTTTTAGGACAAAGTTCGCAAAGTAGACTGCACTAATTTATATCACCGTATGAACTGTTTGTTCTAAGAAACAACTAACTTTATGTCCAGATGGACCATTCATGACTCGTAAGACACAATAGGTTTTTCTTCTATATTTGAGCCTTTCTCAATCACAAAAGTCAGTTCAATCAATTGATTTGTGTGTGTGTGTGTGTGTGTGTGTGTGTTATAAGCTGGAAATCCATTTTTTCGTGTGCGGATTTAAACTACTGTCTTTGTTGTGTTGAAAATCTTGTCCACTAGGTAGTTGATAGAAACTACTGCCTCGACCCAAAAAGAAGTTTGTTTTTTGTTTTATCAGACTTAATTTTGACCAACAATTTTTTACAAATTCGATTAAATTTAATAATATATTATAAAAACTTTCTCATGATGAATCTAAAAATAGAAATCTCATACTGTCATACTTTTGAATTTATAGAAGTTATTGGCCAAATATTGGTTTGTTCACACCCGAAAATGAAACTTTGTTGGGATAAGGTTGCATTTCTATGCCATCCATCGACAAATGGATCTATGAAAGAAATTCACTTTTGAGAAACATATGGCACGTGCTGATTAATAGAAATAAAAAATATTGGGTGACTGGTACCCCCCCCCCCCCCCCCACACACACACACACCCAAAAAATAAAGCACATATATAAGAAATATGGTACATGCATGGTCCCATCCATAGTTAACAAAGGTGGTAGCAACAATTAGCAACCCATCATGGACACCATCTTTTGATTCCTTTTGTCGTTGTTTCTCATGATATCTCCAAAGACATGAAACTTGTTTCACCACTATTAGTAACTACTCATAGCACTGTTGATTACCACCTTACATTCTCTCATGTTCTGAAAGCTTCTCTTTGTGCTGAACCTATAACAAAAGGAAGAAAAAAGAGCTCGGGGCAAGAAAAGAATCTATTCTTCATGCGAACAACTTATTGCCTTATGGGCAAGAATAGCATGTATATGAGAGAACTGATGATGACCAGTGACGAATGCAGAAAACCCTTGTTAAGAATCCAACTAGAGAAGAATATCTGTCAATGCAAAAGAATAACTGAAGAACCAACCTGATACGCAGAAGCTGCTGTGCCGAAGATGAACCCCTCGGGAAAGCTACCTCTGGTAAGATTTCCAGTTTGTGCTTTGCATCCAAATGACATGTGGAGGAAAACAACAAATGTTACTGCTATGACCTTGCTACCCATTATGAGAGAGAGAGAGAGAGAGAGAGAGAGAGAGAGAGAGAGAGAGAGAGAGAGAAGAGAGAGAGAGAGAGAGAGAGAGAGAGCCTTCCAGCGTGCAAGCAACTGGTTATGCAGAGGGGAATGCGATATGTGTGCTTGTACTTATAGCGACAAATTAGAAAGCAAGGCTTGCATGTGCATCATAAAATGTGGGATCTCTTGTTGCTTCAATGGAGAGATGTGTGACGCATGTAGGTCGGCTTGGCAGGTCTGCTGGTTAGTTGCGATTGGTTATTATGAGAGACAAAACTGGATGAAGCAAGCCAAAGTGTGAAGAGAACTTTCTCAACATGTTTATCAGATAGTGGCTTATGCATGACACGTTGCATCTCCCCCAAGGCCAGATGCTGATTATATTTTGAAGGGTGGATTACATTCTCATGCTAAAAAAATTGATTTAGTTCATTGTGATCTTTAGACATCCCCTATTGTGAGCATTTCTGGTTATAAATATTATCTTGTTATCCTAAATGATTGCTCTCACTATACATGGTCATTTCCCTTGTGCTTAAAATCTGACACCTTCTCTACACTTACTCATTTTTTTCTCTTGTATCTCCACCCAGTTTGGTACCAAAATTAAAAGTATTTAGTGTGACAATGGCCATAAGTTCGATAATTTCTCTTCGCGTAATTTCTTCCTCACCCATGGCATCACCATCCGCATGTCATGTCCCCATATCTCCCCATAAAACGGTAGAGCCGAACACATCGTTCGGTCCACTAACTATATGCGCTCGCTCATGTTTCAGGCTACTCTCCCTTCCTCATATGAGGTTGATCCCTCCACACAGCCACATATCGCATCAATCGTCACCCCACCAAAACACTATATTTCTCCACACCACATTTCGCCCTTTATGGGACTCAACCTTCCTATGAGCATCATAATGTTTTTGGATACAAATGTTATCCTAAGATTTCTGCTACTATGCCACATAAACTCGTTCCACTCTTTGTGACTTTCTTGGTCACCCTTCCGATCACAATGGTTATTGCTGTCTCGATATTGCTTCTAATCTTCTCATCATTTCACATCACTGTTTTTAACGAGTCATCCTTTCATTTTGCTGATCCCCTGTCCCAGCTCCCTTGTCATCAACAAACCTTGATTTTTTTTTGATACAACTGACCCCCGCCAAGTCCCATTATCACTCATATTGATGCAGGCATCTGACATCCTAGTTCCACTGCCCCTGTTGGATATTTTCCTCAGGTACCTACCAACAGAACTACAAGAGACTCATCAGGCCACCGCGCACATTTTGGGTCTCTACTTGGCTTCCCAACACTTCTTGGTGGCCCACTGCCTACATCACCTAGTGGGCTGCCACTGCCCACACCCGTTGTCTCTAGCAGGCCCAGCGGTCGCGTCGAGCAGAGTGTCACCTGATAATATACCGAAGTCATCGATGTAGGTAAGGATAATAAAGATAGGGTAGTGTGACACACAAAATAATCCAATCTCATGTTAGTCCAAAGTCTAGGTTAAGTGGGTTTAAGAAGAGTCAAGTTGGGTCCCTATGTACTTCTATACTCCTATGCTGAATGGAAACAGAGAAGATTAATAGGTACAGGAGGGTTGTCACCACCTACATGCAACCCTTTACTAGGACAAGTGACACTAGAGCTATTAAGTCTCTAATGCCAGTCCTAACATCATGTGACAACAACGCAATTAAGTCCTTACAACTAGACTTATTCCTGTTCGTGGAGCAACTAAGCACTCGAGTTATTTACCTAAGCACTACGCTTACATTGTTGAACAATACCCTCAATTCCAATGGAACTCCGACCCTTCGGATCAACAAGTCGGGACACACAAGTACACCTAACTCTCACCCGACGGATCAACAAGTCAAGTGCTAGAGCATGCATGACTTTGACCCTACGATCCAAAAGTCAAGGGCTAAGACATGCATAACTCGACCCTACGGATCAACAAGCCAAGGACTATAATATGCATAACTCGACCCTGCGGATCAACAAGTCAAGGGCTAAAGCATGTCCAACCACAATATGCATTGAACGAGTGCAAAAGGTGAGCTCAGTGCAAAACACATGGCGAACCGAAGGGGAGAACCTGGTTGACGCCAAGGTGGCAGCGAAGAAAGGGATGACGAAGTCGAGTCGTCTAGTTTTGAGTTTATGCCTTCGTCATGTTACGTTAACAAATTGCCCCTTTGGATAGATTAGAGTGTAGCGCGCCTAGCTTTGAGCATTCGAGATGGAGGGCATTTTGGTCACGTAAATGCTTAGCCCCTTCGCATGTAAAAGGAAGCCAAGGGGCACCTGTGAAATGGACCGATTAATGGAAAATTACGAGGGTTTCACTTGGTCTACTTCGTGATTCCTTACTTCGTGTTTGTCCATTGTCAAATTTTGTTCGGAGTACGAGTTGAGGCAACTGCGCTGGACTCGTATGCCAACACTAGCACCCACCGTTTTGGGAGGCCAACATTGAAGCCCTCTATGACTAGAAGGACAAGGAATTCCGGCAATACCGCTCTTGGAACTAATGGATGGAACACCAGCCACTTCGTTCGCACCAACCGAGGTAGGTCAACGATCAACTTCACAGCCGGTCTCTAAATATTGAGAAGTTCGGAATGCTGATGCTATGCCGTAACAAAGAAACCTAGGCAAGTTGTCAGCCACCAAGAGGAGGGTTCCATCGAAGAATACAAGAGCTCTTACAACAGCACAACACCGTCGGAAGAATTAGAGCAACTACACAAGCAAAAGGAGGCTTCGAGAGCGAGTCGCACGTGGAGGGCCCGCCTCTCGCCCTGTATCCCTAGCATGCACCCGTCGTCGCGTGTATGCGACTGCCCTCATGCTCCCGGTTGTGTTCGTAGGGTTAATACACGATTCACGAATCGAACGACAGGTGTGGTCGGACAACCTTGCCTAAATAGATGTTAACGAGACCGGCGGAAGTGGCCACCAAGGAAACCAAAAAAATTTTATGGCCGCTAGGTAAAATGGAAAATTTTGATGGCCATTAAGGAAACCAAAAAAAATTTGGATGGCATCTTGGGAATTGCCCAAAAGAAATCATGAGGAGGTTGGAGCGAGAAAAAAACAACCTGCCAAGCCAAGAGAAGTCATTTTCAACACAACAAGTACAATCGGCGTCGACAAGCAAACCACCGGCCTCATCATCACAACCAGTATTTCCCATACCATCCATATTATCCAACGCCTTACTTCGCCAACAATCACCATCTACAACACCAACAAAGATAAGGTGCATCTACTTCGCATCATATGGAGTAAGACAGCGAGGCTTGGACCATCAGCGGAGCCGCTGCTCCTCCCGCCACCAAAAATTGAAGAATCAAAATAGCAAGATGTGTCGCCGCATCCATTGCAGACAAAGGGGTTTCATCGGGATGATTTCAGGAGGCTCTACAATGGATTTTGGAATCAAAAGACGAAGGCGGGACTGCTTCAAGATGGTAAACGCAGTTTTTGTCGAAGGGCCGATAAGAAAGTCGAAGTGATCGCACATTCACAAAAGCAGATCTAGACCTTAAGAGCTAACCGCACATTGATGCCTTCATCATCGAAGCACGGATCAAAAAGTGGAAAGTCGACAAAGTATTAGTAGATAATGGAAGCCAAAATGACATAATCTTTCACAACACATTCCCGAGAATGGGCTACATAGATGAGAGTTTGGAGCTGTCAAACATTCCCTTGTCCGGTTTCGAGAGGAGAGAAAGTTGAACCGGCCAAAAAATCAAGTTGCCGGTATCTTTCGGGGCCACAAGAAACCCAAGAATGGAGTTCATCACTTTCGATGTTGGAAAACTAAACTGCCCTTAGTTTGCCATATTGGGAAGAGCCACCATAAATACTTTTGAAGCAGTCATTCACAATGCATACCTTAGCATAAAGATACCAGCCATGTGTGGAATAATAATAGTAAGGCCTTGTTCGTTTTGGCATGGAACAACATGGATCACAACCCAAGCCACATGGAACAGGAGAATGTGGAACTAATCCAGTCCAACTCGAAATGGTCATTCAGTTGCGCATTGATTGGTATGGGAATTTACTCGATTCCAGCTCATTCCATGCCCTAAAGCCCTAGCACCAATCCACGACTCTACCCCATGGAACGTAGCAGGCCTGTGTGAAGTGAAACATCTAGAACCGCTCAATCCAGGCCTAGAAATAGGCCCATGTGGGATCCATTCTCACGAAAACGAACAAGGCCTAAAGAGGAATCAACTATCGACAAGAAACATTGGAAATGGTTTCATGACGAGTAGTATCCAACATACATATATCGAAGTATTCATAATGGAATACTTGGACGAAGAAAGCAAAGCTAGCACCCAAAAACCAGAAGACATGCAAAATGCAAAGGAAGAGACAACGAAACAATATCAATCCAACCTAATTAAGAAACAAAAATAGTCCTAGACAAGCAAGTGCTCGGTTAGACAGTGATCATTGGAGCAGGTCTTTCGGAGCGTGAAGAACGCAAGTTACTTTGCTTCGTGTTGAAAAACAAGGACGCCTTTGCATGGTTCTCTCGAGACCTCAAATGAGTAAGCAGGGATGTTATAGAGAACAAGCTAGAAATTGGCTGCAAGATAAGGCACATGTCATCGGAGAAGTAAAATACCCGAGTGGTTGGCAAACGTTGTAATAGTTAGAAAGAAAAATGGAAAGTGTACAAAGCGTGCCCGAAAGATGACTTCCCATTTCCCGGGATAGACATGGTGGTCGACGCAGCAGCCACAAGCGAGTTGTCATTGCTGGATTGTTTCTCTAGTTATCACCAAGTTTGGCTGAGAGGAAAAGATGAAGAAAAAAACAAGTTTCATCACACATTTCAGCACTTAATGCTTCATCGGAATGCTAGAGGGTCCGAAGAATGTTGGGTCAGCTTTCTCACGAATGTCAAAGAAAGTTTTTGAAATCTCAAATTGACAGAAATGTGCACGGGTGATTGGGTGACCAGTGGGCAGCTGAGAACCTACACCTCCGTCTTTTTGTCATTCCGGGCTCGGGTGCCCGTAAGAACCTCCGCATAAGAGCGCCACGGGCTCTCGGTCTTCGGTGATGTCACAGCAGGATTAACCGCCACTAACTCTATCGTACAATCAGTCTCGGGCTCGGGCTCTCCCAACCACTGTGCGCCCAACCTTGGTCATGGTCCACGCACCGAGTCGGTGGCAGCTAGTAGTACACTGCCATCACCAGGATATATGATATGGGCCCCGCAAGGTGACTCGTGTAGAGGAGTCCGAATGTGGACAGATTTTATGCCATCTCAATTTTGGGAATGCAAACGATCGAATCGAAGATCAAAATAATACCAAAGTTGTAGATCTTTTTAAGGGCACTAGATAGAGTCAAAGTTTGACTCATCTAGACTTCGGAAGCTAACGTTATGATTGAAGTAAGTCAGCACTATTTATGGAATGTATGAAACCGACTTGGGTTCAATCTCTATGAGCTAAACTTGGTGACCAGACAAGGAAGGACGTGACCAGAGGCCATATAACCCTAATATGACACCCCAAATTAAAGGAGGGATGTGGAAAAGCCCAGCAACCACTGCATATCACCGGGAGGCCATCGGAGTTGAAGATCCACCAAATTGAGAGATGTAGTCTAGTCGGGTAGTCGTCGTGCGTGGTTACACTACACCGTAGGTAGGAGAAGTAGAGCCATGTACCTTAGGAGTCGTTAATGGTGCACATCAAGGCGATGTCGATCGGCACACTCTCCATGACGATCGGCACTTCCCTAATGGTGATAAATTACAGGTACAATTTATCAATATCTATGTTATCTATCTTAATTCTATCCTTGGCTGCAGTTTGTGTTCATCTGATTGATTCTATGATCATGCATATGTTTGTTCCAATTTCTTAGTTTTAGGCTAAGTATTTAGATGTTATCTTAATCGTGGTGACTAGGTTAGTACTCGGATCTTGTATCGATTGTAGTTACTTGATGATGTTAAATGTGTTGTTTAGTTGTGAAAGAGCTAAGCTAGTGCAACACGTTTAGATAGTAAAGTAGGGTAAGATACTTGCGCTTTTAAGGGATTGCTCTCGGCAGTGATAAACCGGGGTCTCTCGGAAAACCAAGTGGTCTTATTCATCTTTGATGTCTATGAATAGTTTAAAGTTCTATGTAAGCTAGGATTAAGATGATAATGAATACTGCTTCGTTGCTGATTGGCACACCTTGTGTCGATCGACAGATCCTTTCTTCGACCACTAGTTACACACAGGCTAACTCCAGGTGTTCCTCCTTGGTCAATGTGTATGCTCCTATAAGCCTTCTCAAACCATCTATGATTAAACCTTCGTGCCGATCGGCACATTCGTGCGCTGATTGGCACAACCTTCAAATTTAACCCTTCTTCATGCTCTCGGATGTGCAATATGTACATCATGCTACGATTGATTTGTTAGACAAAATAGTAAACCCTAAACACAGTTCTCTTGTTGATCCTTGTGAATTCGATTTAAACCTGGAAATACTCTAAGGAAAAAGCTACATTTCAACCATTCAATAAATAATGGATATTAGAGTATGGTTTTTTGGCCATTTATAGCCACGCGATCATCATTCTTCCTAGCAGAACCAATTACAAATGATGTGCAGTTTGATTGTGTATTTAGTTTCATCTTATTCGTTTCATACTCCAATCCATTTTCTTCAAACACTTCTCAACATTGAAGGCAATAGAATGCACCTCTAGTGCTTGACTCTTCAATCCCCATCTCTTTGAGTGCTGATTAATTAAAATAAAGAAGAAGAAACACTCCCATTGTCTTGTTCATCCTGTCTGCAATGATCTATTATATGCCGCAGTCAATGGCTGCTCTTTACTACCACCAATTTGTCATCCATAATGCTGGGGTCTTAATAGCTATTTCTCTTAATCCACCTTGCGCCACATTTAAACCATTCGATAAATAATGGATGTTAGAGATTAACATCATTGGTATGGTTTTTGGCCGTTGATAGCCACACAATCATCATTTTTCCTAGCAGAACCAATTACAAATGATGTACAATTTGATTGTGTATTTAGTTTCATCGTATCCATTTGATCCATTTTCTTCAAACACTTCTCAACATTGAAGGAAATAGAATGCACCTCTAATTCTTGTCTCTTCAATCCCCACCTCTTTGAGTGCCGATTCATTAAAATAAAGAAGAAGAAACACCCCATTGTCTTGCACATCCTGTCGGCACCAACCTTATATATGCAACAGCCAATGGTTTCTCTTTAGTACCACAATTTTGTCACCCATAATGCTGGGAACGAGCAAAGCAAATGTCTCCCTTCTCTGTAGCGAGACAATGAACTAATTTTCTCTGCAGCGAGAGGCATTACTTTGTGCTATAGCTACCGTGTTGGAGCACATACTACAACACATTATCTTACACACTGCTTGGCCTTACAATGTTTTATTGATGCGTTTCCTCTTAAATGTATTTAAGGTCATATGACAATGAACTGATTTGGCTTTAAGTCAAAGTCTGTCCGGACTATATGTATCATTCTCTTATCCATTCAATTTATTTATGCTCTGCTGTAATTGAAAATAGTATAATAAAATCGTTATCATAGGTGTTTTGCAGGTTTGATCTGATTCACTTTTATAAAGAGGTTTCGTGTGTTCTTTCACTAATACGAAATTGTTTTTGTGTTAGATATTCCTTTGTCTTTTGCTTTCCAATGTACAATTGTAGGTAGAAGATTCAACACTCGATACATGTGATCATGTTTTTATTAGTCACTTAACTACTTATTACTTTAAGATTATAATTTTTAAGGTAACATCTTCTAGTCCCGCTGCAACACGCGGGGTTATCAACTAGTTTTCTCAATTTATATGCTCTCCTGTTTAACTATTGTAATACAAACAATATTTTTGTCGGTATGACAACATTTTTCCCCCAAATTTTAAATGTGCAAACTGATCTACCTCATTGAAACGATTAATAATTAAACTCAAGCACAAATTTAAATCAGGGGCAAATGGGTCTTTTCCCCTTCTATTTAACACCGTTAAGTCAGAAAATGAATGGTAGTGGTGATTAAGGGATAAAAGATAAGAAGGATGACTGATAAGGAAATTCAAACGTTTGAATGGTTGAAGAAATCTCAAGTTTTTTCGATGGCTAAAAAGGAATTTACCCAAGAATATAAACACATGCGTAGCAACGGACAGAGCAAGGAAAAACATGCTTTCCCCCATGGTATGAACTCCCCGTGTCATATGCAATATGTCTTTGCTTAATTACCAAAACAAACAATAATTTGGATAGGGGACGACATCAAAAGAGACGACCACGATGACCTTAGTAAGAAGTAAAATGACAAAAGAGTTTTTCTTTCTGCTATAGGTGCATTAGCATAGTTTAGATTAGAGATAATCCTTTGAGTGTCATTGCAAATTGCTCTAATCCCTTATTTGCCATCGCAAACAGTCTTATCCCGTGTAAGCCATTGTGTTGCAACTTCTTACCTTTCTATATCATCCATGTCACTTCCTAATTTTTTCTTAACCATTTTTTTAAAAAAATGACCATACTACCCTTACCTTCAACCTTTGTCTACCACACGCCATGGCTTGGGGGAGCGGAGGATCCATAGCTCGTTGAGTGCTGCCCGGTCGGCGGAGGCGGCGATGGAGCTCGTCCGATGGAGGCGACGATGGAGTCTACCGATGGAGGCCGCGGCGCCCGAGCTCACCGCGTGCCGGGCCACGACGGCAGACGAGATCACCCGTGCCTCGCCGTTGGAGGCCGCGACGCTCGAAACTCACACACACTAGGGCTGGCGAAGGTAACGCCCAAACTCGCTCGCGCCTACCGTGTATGGCCGGCGGCGCGCGAAGCTCGGGAGTCTCGACTGTTGTGGGCTACGTGTCGGAGGGGGCCTCTTCGGGCTGGCTAGATAGAGGAGAGTGAGAGGAGAGAGAGAGAGAGAGAGAGAGAGAGAGAGAGAGAGAGAGAGAGAGAGAAGACGAGTCAAAGATGAGGGCGGTTTGGTCATTTCATTGGCTAGAAGAAAATTGAGATGGGCGTGGATGGCATGTAAGGGCAACGAATTGCAATACAATGGAATAGATGGGATAAGATGTTTTGCGATGACAAATAAAGGTCTAGAGGACATTGTAGTGGTATACAAGGAATTGACCCTTTAGATTATTAAGTACTATACCAATGCATCCGTGGCCCAAGTTCGAATACTAGTAGATAGATAATAAATCCATATCATGGAGCCAAGCTAAGAACCGTCTCTTGCCCGAGTCAAGCCGGGCTCAATAAGGCCTCCATGCATGTAAGTATATTTAGTTTTGTCTCGGCGAGGGTTGCTATCGGTCCATTTTAGGAACGCTCCCCCCCCCCCCACCCCAAACTTCCACATAAAATTTCCCCCAAAACTTTCACATTTAAAAGTTCAAATAAAGTTCTGTTGAAACTTCCCATAAAACTTAGAATCGGAACTCCAAGATGGTAAAAATGAAAAGAAAAAGGAATCTCTTGCTCCCTGTTTAGAGAGAGAGAGAGAGAGAGAGAGAGAGGGAGAGAGAGACGGAGGGAGGGAGGCCGAACGAGGGGCTCACCGGGGAGGGCCGGCTAGCCCGTCGGGGATGGCTACGCCGGGGAGCGCCATGTCGGAGGAAGGCCGGAGCGCCGCACCAAGAGAGGTCTCGTGCTAGGGGAGGGGCGGCACACTTGGAGGAGAAGGAAAAGGGAGGGGCACCGGAGGATGGGCCGCGCTAAAGGAGGGCTCGTGCTAGGGGAGGGGCTAGAGGGCTCGCGCTAGGGAAGGGGTGGAACACTTGGAAGAGAAGGAGAAGGGAGGGGCCGGACGCGTGGGCACCAGAGGAGATTCAAGGAAGGGAGAGTGGATAAAGCAGGAGTGAGAGGATGAGATTTGTGTGGAGAGAAACATGCCCGCACACGTAGAAAAGAGATTTCGGTTGTTGTCCGTATCCGTAGGGAACCAATAAAACACGTAAGTGGTTACGGAGAAAAATCCTAGGAAAAGACCTAACATACGAAACAAAGAAAAACTCTAACCGGATATAAAACCTAAGACCCAAAGCCTGAATAAAAAAAACAACCTGAACACGAAAAACCCGAAACCTGATGCCCAAACATTATTTTCGCGTGCCAAAAGTGAAAACCCGAAATTAATTTAGGTTCAATCGGGTTTCGTGGAACCGGAACAGCCCATCATATGCTGCAGCCCATCATATTTTTCAGCACAACATCAACACTGAAGGCCCATGCGATCATGCTTACTTGCCTTCATGAAAAGGCCCATCATTTTCATTCATTATTTTGTCTTCCAGCCCAGCCAACTAGCGCTCGTGTGTGGCGACGGTCAACGACGCCGGCATCTTAGCGCCACTCTGTGCTTTGCCAAATTGCTAACGCCAAGCCCTTGTGCTTGCTACCGCTCTGCTCACAGGTAGTGCTGGCCAAACGTGCGGTATGGCCCGCGCACGAAAAAGCCTGGCTCATTTAATTTCGGACCAGCACGGCACAATATTCATTTTGGGCCGTGCCATGCTGGCTCACGTGCCTGACCGTCGACCCACGACACGGCATGAAAGCTGCAGGCCGTGCCAGGCCGGCCCGTTAGGCACCCAGCCCGACAGCCCGCTTACAAATCTTGGCTCGTTAACACTTCAACTTACGAAAAATGAGATGAAAATAGGAGTTGAGTGGAATTCGAACTGTGGTTTACCACCAAGCCACTCAAGCATGCATGGTGATATAGAAACTACATTTGTTTTAACTTCATTTTATTTTGGTCTCGTGCCTAATCGGACCTTATTCGTGCTTTGTCGGGCCCAAGCATAAACGGGTCGTACCGTGCCGCCCGTCGGACCGTCTCTCGGTCCAAGCACGACACGAAATTATGGACCGTGCCGGCCCGGCACGAAATTAAACGGGTCGTGCCGTGCTTGGACCAAGCCAAAAATTCCGTGCTTCGAGCTGGCCCGCTTGGCACGGCCCGTTTGGACAAGCACTACTCGTAGGCCGCCGCCGCCTACTCGGAAGAGCATCCGGAACTCAATCGCAGCATACAAATCTTGTCAATTGAACCTCCAAATCAACTTGTTCATGTCTACTAGATCCGGCGATTCCTCAACCGCTCATGCCTCTTAAGCATCCGGTGAAGGAGTGCCGACCATCTTCCGGACGGGGATGAGAAGTAAGTCGGGTTGATCGGGAAATCCGAACCCGAAATGTCCGGTACCCGAGCTATCCGGTTTTGATTAAAGTCTGGTCGAATTTCGGCGCCTGATTTCAGAAACCATGAATACCCGAAAAACCCAAATCAAAATTTCGGGCAAACCCGAATGCGCAGCGGTGCTCTTTCACTCTCCATTCCCTAGATCCCCAATGTGCCCACCGGCAGATTCAGGCCTCGTTCGTTTCCTACCCTCTAAAATTTAGCACTGTCACATCAAAGAGAATCTTACTATTTATGTGACAGCCCGATTTCCACCGGAGGGTGAAAACCGTGCCTTTGTACCTCATAGTCACTCCTAGGAGGATGACTCGTACAACCAATACGAGTTGAATATCATAAAACTATAAAAGATTACAAAATTTGACAATAATCAAGATAAGATATTATTCTAAGAAGAATAACATCTACAACAATTGAGTACATGGACTTGACACGCAGGCCAAGGAAACAACACAAGACTACTAGCGGAAGCGAAACACCAAGCGTTAATGACGACAAAAGCAAATCTTCAACTTGAGCGTAGCGAAAGTCTTCGTAGTGAATCCAAATCCACGGACAACTTGAGTGTAGGCGAAACCCTCCTTAAACATCTTCAATCTCAATCTAGTTGGGTTGACAAACTCTTGGACTTGAGGCTTGATCTACTAATTAGCTGAAAAACAAAGTGATAAAGCCGTGAGTACATAACGTACTCAGCAAGCCGCAACTACCTAGCAACAATGTATGCATGTTCGGATATTTCAAGGATAGGCAAGGGCTAGCACCTAAAGCATTATTCCTCAAGTCTATGTGAATCATATTTTATTATTAGTCAATTTTTATAAGTGGCCTTGCAGAAACAACACAATCCTACAAGGGTCAAATTTTATGTCCAACGACACCTCCACTGGACCACAGCTCGAAGCCGGAAGTAAAACACCTATGAGAGGGGAGAAGTAATAAATGCTAATCAAGTGGATTTCTCTCGGTAGTGCCCATACTTTGGGCTAGACTATACGTATAGATTTATATATCTCTGCAGAGAGTAAGCAATCGTACCCATGTGAAGAGGTACCATAACATAGAACTCCTGCGAAGCCTATGCACAGCAACACTCACAAGATCATTCAACAAAGCATCGATCGTTAGGCGCCCGTCCCTCGAGTCCGGGATCCTCTAACCACAACATAGGAAAAGAAGGTCCTGAAGGGTGTGACAAGGCGAACCACGAAGCCGGTAGGATATCCTCCGCTCGTGGGTCAAGACAAACGCTCCAAAAACCCACTACCACTAATCTCTACACCACGGCGGGCCACCCAGTCCTCCGCTAAGTACCCCGATCCAACCCGCCCATACAAGTCACGTGGTATGCTAATAAGACCAAGAGAGGCATACGCACAATAACCGGTCCTTAAGCTGCCGGGGTGAGTCACCATCCCTCTCCTCAAAACAACGAGTCTCAACAACGAGTGTCACCACAACAGAGGCCCCATAACCCAAGGCCCCTACACAACTGTACCCGCAACAGGTACTCTCCAATTAGAGACTCCCCGAAGTCTCCCGAGCACCTAACCACCTACACTCGCCCCGTAAAAGGTCCTACAGGGTATCTAGTACGTAAACTCGACACCTAAGAAACACCTACAATTTATTTTACACAAAAACATGTATAGTCATCATGGGGTTCAATTAAGCAACTAAGCAAGTACTAAGCATGCGAGTAACAGTAGAACAACCTATGGCAAACAAGTGGCAAGGATGGCATAGTATGGCATAGGTAAACTACAAGTGCAAGTAACCATTAATCATGCATGGTTCAATTTAATGCAATTACTAAATAGGAGCAAGAGTGGTCAAGGATTGCGGCTTGCGTTAAATACGATCCAAGAACAGATCGGAGTCCTCGTATGGCTTCGATAGGTAATCCACGAACTTCTCACCATCTGATTCCACTGTCATCCAAATTCGATACGTAACGGGTAAGAGACACGCATAACGGAAAAGCAACACGGATTACGAGGAATATTGGAAAGAACGAAACGCACGAATAGATTTAATCGTTGCTAGAACATGCGCATTAACAATACTAACGCGTAGGTAACGTCGTTACGATCCTAGCGCAATTGGTCTCATATAAATCCGACGCCTAAAGGATCGTCTACTAAATTCCGAAGATTGAGGAATGAATAACGGAGCTTACGGGAAAGGGGCGGAAATAAATAATGATCGAGCAAGATACGACGAATTTTGAGATAACTGCCGAACTAAACGGTGCGACAATTGGAACTTGGATAACACTAACGTAACACGACAAATCTAGCGCAATAGACCGCACAAATTCCCGTGGTCCAGAGAGAAGGATATGATCTTCCGAAGATTAAAGGAATTATCGGAAAATCCGAGAGAAAAAAAGAAAAGAATTAAACAGAAGAATATTCTAGAGAATATTCTCTGTCGGTGCACCACTGTACCGTGGATTGGGTTCATCCAAAAACCAACAAGAGCCTCATGGACCATCAGCCACGACACAGGACACCTCAACGGCACGAGACATGAGATGGGTCGGAAAACGAATCGCAACAACCTAATTAGTCGTTGCTAGAACATGAGAACTAACGACACTAACACGTAGAGCTCGACGAGACGAATCCAACGCAACCGATCGCGTAATTTTTTTTTTCGAGGTCCAAGGAAAAGGACACGAATTTTCAAATATTCAAAGGATTTCCTTGACTCCTTAAGAAAAAGAACGGAAACATAGCAGCTGAGGATTTGGTTTGGTTCTCAAAGGGCTGAGTGTACAGCAGGGGGCAGAAAAGATTGGATAAGAGCTCAAATGAATTAACTAGGAAATTTCTAAAGACAATTGGATTACTGCAGCGGCACTATCCGCACTTAAAACCGATCTACGAGGTGCACTAGAACTGAGCCTCTGACCAAGCATTAAACACGGACAAACCTCTTCCAAAAATAAGCACCAACGACAAGGTTCCAAAGCATGCAGCTCTTGCTGACACTTACAAACTGTTAATCAGTCTTGATCCAACACAGGAAGTCCATCCGAGGGTAAGCACGGCTGTACCGATCATTCCAGGTTCATGCTGGAGTAAAACTAAATGACCAAGGCAACAAAGTACCAGCTGATAGGAAATGGCAATCAACCGAACAGGTGCTAGGCGTCCAAGCTACTCGCCTAGGGGAAGAGATAGGAGGCGTCGGGAGGTTTGCTCACCGCGTGGCAAGAAGAAGATGTGCAACTTGCGGAGCTCACACGCTGTAGCTCTCAGTGTTCACGGGAAACAGAACCGGTCCTTGTTGCTTCAGCTTGGCATCCATAGCATTCCGATGCCCTGGCCAAGACCAAGAAATAATCAAACAAGGACACAACACGCTGAAGATTAAGCAACGGACAACGACGTGGGGTGGATCCTCACCAGAAACGAAGGATCAACAGACCAGAAAAACTTCAGCTTTAAGCCTTAGCACGCGGAGACACAAGCACTGGCATTGATGGCGTTCTCGGAGTTCTGCATGAGATCCACTTCTCAAAATTTACCAACAGAGGAAGAAAGAGATGGAGGCTAACGAACGGGAAACGGGTCTGGTTCGAGCTCACCAGAAATGGATGAACGAGGGAGACTTGGTTCCTGCTCCCCTTCAGCTCGGCGCGGTAACCAGTGCAGGCCGTGGCCACAGCGTTCTTGCACAACGAGGGAAACTCAAGGTCAGAGTCGGTACCAAAAGGAACGTCAAGCAACGGTTACTACCGAACGGAGGACGGATTCATGAAGGTCTCACCGTAAAAGGGACGAACGATGGTGCCGGCTCGGCTTCAACTCGTGCACCGCCAACACATGCTCGCGGTGACCAAGCAGTTGGTAGTGTCGGCGTCCCCGGCGTCCTAGCAAAGATCCGAGGCCGAAAAATAAACAAATAGAGGCACGACATGACGAAGATTAAGGAGCGCAGGTCTTGAGTGGATCTCACCAAAAACGAAGCACGGCAAGGATCTTGGCTCCTGGCTGCTGCTAGGTCGCGAACTGCCTCCACGCACCCGCGGTGACCAGGCTGCTTACGATCTCGACATGTTCTCGACGAAAGAAACAACAAGCTGGTCTGAGATTCGGTATGGGAGCAAGGGATACAACAAGGAACAAGAGCTTAGGTTCGGCTCAGTAAGACTCTCACCGGAGTTGAAGTAGACGACGACGAACATCCCTAGTCGTAGGTGTCGAGCTCCGTGATTCTCCTCCTCTTCAGCTCAATCCACGAAGTGATAGGCACCTCTGTGACCAGAGATGATCGGTGACTCGAACTGCTGCACCACTTGACGACGGTGGCGCTCTGACTCGGCTGCGGGGTTGGGCGACGAGGCAGATCAGGGTGGCGGCCATGGTTTGCTAGGCGGCATACAGAGGGAGAACAAAGGAGAGGCGGCGCAGGACTTTTGGGATGGGTGACCGACCGGAAGTGACTCCGGGTGTGTATGAGTGAGGACAAAGTCGCGAGAAAAGACTAGTGTTGATCCGTGGGAAAATCTTGAGGGCCTATTAAACTGCCAGGGATAAGCGGACCCGGCCCGGAGTGGCGGGTCCTTACAATTTATGAATATTTCGATTAATTTAATGATAAAACCTTTTGGTAGATTGATGCTAATTTTTTAGATGAATCTAATGATCTTAATTAGGTGTGTTCGTTTCCTAGAGTCTAAACTTTAGAGTCGTCACATCAAAAAAATCTTACAATTTAGGAGTACTAAATAAAATATAATTATAAAATAAATTATAGGCCCCTAGACTAATTTACGAGACGAATCTAATGAGGTTGATTAAGTCGTGATTAGAAGACGATTCATCGTAGCATTACTTTAGCAAAACATAGATTAATTAAGTTCATTAGATTCATCTCGAAAATTAACATCAATATGTCAATAGGGTTTTATCATTAAATTAATTAAAATATTCATAAATAGTAAGATTCTCTTTGATGTGACAATGCTAAATTTCGGAGGGTAGAAAACGAATGCACCCTAATATATGTTTTGCTAAAGTGATGCTACGAAGAATCGTCTTCTAATCACGACTTAATTAACCTTATTAGATTCGTCTCGTAAATTAGTCTAGGGGCCTGTAATTTATTTTAATAATTAAACTTTATTTAAGTACTCTAAATAGTAAGATTTTTTTAATGTGACAGCTGTAAATTTTATACCCAAAAACGAACACACCTTAAAAAAAAAAAAAGCCCACCGGCGCCTCCGGAGATCAGATGGAGCCTGCCCCTCCGCCACTGGCGGCGGCGGCGGATCTCGTTCTGGACGACATGCTCCTAGAGGTCTTCCTCCGTCTCCCGTCAGAGCCCCACCACCTCCTCGCGGCTTCGCTAGTCTGCAGGCGCTGGCGCCGGCTTGTCCGTAACCCTGCTTTCCTCCGCCGCTTTCGCGCATTCCATCGATCCCCTCCTGTACTCGGCTTCTTCCAGAATCTCTGGCGCCTTACCCATGGTTGCAGCCGCCACAGCACGCGCATAGTATTCATCTCAGTGGGTTCCTCTATGGGGAGTCTTATTCCACCCAAGCCCGACCACTGTGTGCTCGATTGCCGCCACGGCCGCGTCCTCCTCCATAGAGCCGGCGAGCAGGGGCTCCTTGTTTGGGATCCCATGGCCGTCGACGCGCACCACGTGAGCATGCCCCCGGGATCGCTGGGCTTAGAAGTGGCCGCTGCTTTGGTATATGCTGCTGGGCACGATGACCACACTGAATGTCAATCGGCCCCATTCCAGATCGTCTTCATGGATGGCAGGACGGCTGATGGGGACCCAGATCATGAGTCTAAGCTTATTTCGGCTTATGTCTACTCCTCCGAAACAGCTTCCTGGAGCGATGCAACTTCTATCGCGTCCGCATTACCGGTTGACAATGAGGTGGCGAGCGTCATTTTGGGGAATTCTATGTATTGGAATCTGGTATTAACTAGCACTGGCATTAGGAATTACATCCTTGAATTTGACATGTCTGGGCTGAGACTGGCTTTGATTGAGCTGCCAAGCTGTGTCTGTCACTCCTACATGTCGGATGTTCGTGTTATGCTGGCAGATGACGGTGGCATTGGTTTCACTGGCATCAATAGTACTAGTCTCCATTTCTGGTCAAGGAGGACTGTCCCTGATGGTACGGCTGAATGGGTATTAACTAGGAGAATTGATTTGACCATCTTTACTGTGTCTGGGTTGCCAGCTGGAGATACCTTGTGGTGGGCATCTATGGCCGCAATTGCTGAAAATGGTGATGAGATTTTCCTGCTGTCGGATACTGGTATATTTGTGATCAATATCAGGTCGCTGCAGCTTAGGAAAGTGCTTGAAGTAACTGGCTTACCAATTTATCCCTATTCAAGCTTCTATACTCGAGGTATTAGTCTACAAAATTGAGTATCATGATGTATTTCTTTTCTTGGTAGATGACCATATCTACGTGTTGTTTGAGATGTTGATGAACCATATTGTTCTCTTCTCAGAGTAAATTAATTGTTTTGATTTCTTTGCTATATTTCAGCTGTTTCGGTGAATGTGTAAATGGAAAATGGTCCAACAGTTGTTTTGTTTGCAATTGTTCCATGAGTCTGGTTGTATATAACCCTTACTTAGAATGTCTCAGTTTGAATCATTGCAGATTTCAACCATGTACTTTTATTGATGCCTTTCTCAATCATATGCGCGATTGCCATTTGACTGAATACCTAGGAATAGTGCATGTTCATATATCTTTTATGTTATAGTCAGCATGTAACCTATTATTCATGGACAAATAATGTGGCCCCTAAGTTACCAAGTTTAGTATTTTGTGGATGAAATTAGGGACTATTTAATTTTTAGGATGTTAATAACATAAAGTATGCTACTTCAATGAATTTTTTTACGCGTCCATTTTTTTTTGTCATAAGCAATTAATAACGTTTTTCTAATTTGTTGATCTTTATTAAGATTTGGGAATTTTCTAGGATTGTTTGGCCTCTTACTAGAACTGTTACATATAAACTTCTGCAAACTATTTAGTTGTTTTTTTTTACTTTCCTTCTTGAACCAAACAATAAGAATGGTGATGATGCTTACTCTGACTAAGCGCCTATTGATGTATTTTAAACTACAATGTGTAATGATAAGGTTTTGGGATGTATGACAGTTGATTATGTTTATCAGTGTTACAATAGATCAATTGTTCAGATGCACTTTGCCCGACTTTATTATCTGTGATCTCAGCAGCTTTATGTGAATTCTATGAATATGCACTACTTGGTTCTACTAACTCAGCTTGTTTCTTATGTTTTCTTCTTAGGTCACGACATTGTGGGCATAGATGATAGAGATGAACATTGAACAGGAAAGCATCTCTTGTGGTGCAATGCATATTGCTTCATTATCAGGAGAGGTAATAAAAGATTATTCCGTTCCAGACATCTGTTCTCTGTAGTCTTGCTAGCATCAGTTCTGTGATTGTGCATATCGCGTGATCCTACCCCAATTTGAATCTATACCTATGCTAACAAGTGTCGGGAAATTGTTAGTCCAGTCTTATACCATTCACAATGCTAGACATGTTTGAGCTTAAGTGTACCACTTGTTTCCACATAATTTAGTAGTTAAGACACCAGCAAGAAAGTGGTGCACTTCAATCTTGCTAGCATCAGTTATGCGTTTGTGTACATCACCTGATCCTATCCAATTTGAATCTATACCTGTGGTAACAAGTGTCAAATAATTTGTTACTCCAGTCTTATACCATTCACAATGCTTGACATGTTTGAGCTTAAGCATGCCACTTGTTTCCACATAATTTAGTAGGTAAGATACAAGGATGAAAGTGTTGTATTTCCTGAACTAAATCAGCACTGACACTGTCCTTTGCTGGCATATAAAGTATAGCTCGAACAAGTGACACTGATGAATACTTATCTTTCTCTCAAATTACTTGCCATTTTTTACCTCCTTCTGATTTTCAGATTTTTTATATACATTGCGTAACTGTTGGGAAAATCGGTGTCCCTAGACTAACACCGACTTCCTAGAAATGGTACCAAACTGGTGTGATACCACTTCTTCCGTGGACCCAAACCCAACACAGGAGACTCGTCACCTTACTCTACTAACTTGGGAGACCAACTCTCTACAAAAGAGCTTAACCTTTATTCACAACACAAACTTGATATGGTACACTCTTCTTGTAGGTGGCTACCTATGACTCACCATGACACACATACACACTAGCACACCATGGCAACCTTGCCATGCTACCTAGGACACAATGACACTTCAAGTCATGGCAACCCTTGCCATGCCTTCACACGTGGTGGCATCTATGACTCCATGGCATGACGCCTTGGGAGGGTAGAGGGCACCCCTATTTATAGTTACACATGGTCACTAGGATGTTGTCATGTGACAACATTCCACACTCTTCTATCAAAAATATCTAGCTCTAGAATATTCTCATCCTTATCCTAATATCTAGATATTTCTTACCACACATAAATATCTAGATTCTACACTCTTCTTTACTTTGCCATGAATAAATAATTCTATAATCTTCCATGGCAAATATCTTCTCTCCTGTGTTTTCTAAAATATTCTAGAATATTCCAAGTATGCATTGTCATAACTCAACACTCCCTCTCAATGCATACTTGCTTTCCCACCGGTTGCCATCTCTCGATTCTCCACTTTGCCAATGTCTCCCAAGTCACTTTCGGTTTCTCCATCTCTTTCTCCTCGATTGTCTTTTCCAACACCAACATAGCCTTGCGTCCTTCCATACACGCTTTTGCAAAGCTTCGCATTCTCCTTCGCTCCTCGGTGGAGGATCCGTTTCGGTGCCTATCACAACTTCTCATGCACTCTAGAAATCTGCCATCACGATTGACGCCCGGCGTCATCTATGCTTGGTCCCGCACTCAGCGTTCTCCACGATCCCGCAGTCGTGCTCTTCGGCAGATTCCCTCTAGTGCCACTCGGCTCCACACCGAGCAATGTAAGCACCCTCGTGCTTACCGGTTGCACCGACCAAGGTAAGTGCCCTGCACTTACAACAGACTCCTCCCTCTGCGTACAGCCTCAAACTGCCTCTACATTACACTTGGTCCCAGCACCAGATGTTCTTCACTTCACGGTCCCAGATCGTGATCTTTGACTAGAGTCTCCAACATAAGTGCCCCGCACTTACAGGAGACTCGTCCCTCTTTTGGCAGTCCCGGACCGCCCTCGCTCTCGATACCAATTGTTGGGAAAATCGGTGTCTAGGTTCCCTAGACTAACACCGACTTCCTAGAAATGGTACCGAACCGGTGTGATACCACTTCTTCGTGGACCAAAACCCAACACAGGAGACTCGTCACCTTACTCTACTAACTTGGGAGACCAACTCTCTACAAAAGAGCTTAACCTTTATTCACAACACAAATTTGATATGGTACACTCTTCTTATAGGTGGCTACCTATGACTCACCATGACACACATACACACTAGCACACCATGGCAACCTTGCCATGCTACCTAGGACACAATGACACTTCAAGTCATGGCAACCCTTGCCATGCCTTCACACGTGGTGGCATCTATGACTCCATGGCATGACGCCTTGGGAGGGTAGAGGGCACCCCTATTTATAGTTACACATGGTCACTAGGATGTTGCCATGTGACAACATTCCACACTCTTCTATCAAAAATATCTAGCTCTAGAATATTCTCATCCTTATCCTAATATCTAGATATTTCTTACCACACATAAATATCTAGATTCTACACTTTTCTCTACTTTGCCATGAATAAATAATTCTATAATCTTCCATGGCAAATATCTTCTCTCCTGTGTTTTCTAAAATATTCTAGAATATTCCAAGTATGCATTGTCATAACTCAACAGTAACTGTTAATGATATTCCCCCTGTCACTGGTTAGTGGTTAGCTCAAATTTTATTACATACAACAACAAAAAAGGGAGGGAGTAATACAATTATAATAGCTGATTACATACATGGGTTCTGTAGCCCTAAGCCAAAAAAGGAAAAAATGTTATTTGTTCGACTGCTACTGTAGATTAAAACTTTAGCCAACCCATTGTTTGTGGTGTTGTACCGTAACCGTTATATTTGCTACAACAAAATGTCAAAAGTTATGTCATGTTCATGAATATCAAATTTGCATTTCATTGCCTAATCCAATCTTTTCTGAAACCAACTTTAAAGCTAAGCTACACATTCGCTTCTAGTTATCGAATATCTTACAATAATTATCTATTATTAATATTGGTACGTTTGACTTGTTCAATAATTGAACCATTTGGTGTGCCTGTTCTTGCTGCTTATTTTTCTACTAGCAAAGTGTGAATTTGAACAACCTATGTGCTCATTCAATACTGTCCCGTGCTATACTGGTCTCCCACTATTTTTGCACAAAGTGAACTGCCCTTTGCCAACTGAGAGATGCATACATGTTTTCGAAACTTCTGTAAATTTGGCCGTTATGTTTTGTGATGTAGGAGTATCATTACTATGCTTAGCTGTTTCTCCTGTAGCAGCACCATGTTTGTTCTCAAAGCTAGTCTGATAGAATTTTTACTAATTGCCTAGTGGGCTGGATGAGTAGTTTAGGCCGAGCCAATCCAGTAGAAATGTGGAGACCCAAAGCCCAACCCTAATCTGCAGTTTCTGCACCATACATTGAAGTTCTCAAGGAAATCGATCGTTCCGTCTCGTTTCATTTTCTCCACATGCGCCACCTTCTCTTCATTCGCCATTTGAACCTGGAAGCTACGGTAGGAACTATAACCTGCCCAGCTGCTGCTGCATTCAGGTATTAGTTTTCTATCAAAAGTCGTTTTGGTTTCTCTCCCTCACAATGTGCCGTTGCCTGGATGTCAACTTCCTTATTTTTTCAGATTGAGGAGAAGGTTCTTTCATGAGAGAGTAGGAGTGTAATCTGGTGCAGGTTTGAACTCAATCCTTCATTCTTTTCCCTTCAGATCGAATTATGGGCCGTTCTACCGAATTAGGTCATTTGTTCGAACTGCTGTACATAGTTTCAGGATACAGTAGCAGATCGAGGTCTTTTTCGGCGTTTTAGAGGCCAAATCTGAGTAGGACCATAAAATGAAAGTTTTAGGCCTTGTTCGGTTCCGTCGTATTGGGCCGGAATGGAGCTCAATCCGGCCGGAACAAAATGAGGCAGAATGAAATTGGTCCCGGTGAAAGTGGACCGTTCGGTTAGGCCTGCCAAGAATGGAAATGGGTTGCTTCGCCCATTCTGCGTCCACTTATCTGCCTGAATCGATCTCCACCACCTGAGGTGCGGAACGAAATCGCGGCTTGGGCGTGAGGTCAAGGTGAGGTCGAGGCGACGACACGGGCGGACGACTCGAGCATGTGGTGGAGGCAGAGAACGAGGCGACGGCGTGTCACAGAGAAGGGCCAGGCGACGATGCTCCTCCTTCGCGTCGGCGCAGCACCTTCGCGACGGTGTGGCGGCTCGACCCGGCGACATCGACGGCTGCCTCCGGTGCCGCCTTCTCACCTGTAAGACCTCTTCCTTTCTTCCTTCTTCCCTGCCTCCGGCCCTAGGTCTCTCTAGATCCGTGGTCTCTTGGTTCTTTTCTTCTTGATTCTTTGCTTGCTGTAGGGTTCTTGATTCTTTGCTTACTTACTCTAGGGTTCTTGCTCAGTGCTGGTGCTCTAGGGTCACAGCCACATCGAGGCAAGAAAGATAACAGCAAGATGTGCAAATTGTGGGCTATATATTAGTATCATATACTGCAACTTGCGTACATGCCTATATTTGTGGTGGAATCGAATGATTTGGCCAATAGTATAAATAATATTGCCAGCAAATAATGGTGTACATGCCTATATTTGTGTTTTCTGAAACCTTCACTAAGGAGTAGATGTTAGTCTGTCGTCAGCATTTGTGCGTGGAGAAACCCATTGGTGCAAAAAGCAGCCAAGGCCCGTAATCTATTACAACGGCCCAGCGAACCAAACTTGATCAAAATCATTATTATTTTTTAGATAATGGAAAAGAAATCGCAGCCTTTGCTTGAAACAAGCATATCCAAATCATCACCTTTTTACATACTCCCACTCGAGCTGAATATGTACATTTAAAAATCACAAAACCAGGTTTGCAACAAACTTATTTGGTATTAACAGTCACAACCACAATATAGAAGGCATGTGCCTGCCGACCTGATCAATATATAGGGGTTTTTATGTTGATTGAAATACATTTAGTTCTTCGTTGCTTGCATGTGTGATTGTCCAATTTTATATTTGTTTTCTGTTCATTCACTTGGTCTGTCTTTGTGATTGTCTACTTATTGCTAGGATTGTGCTCTGTGGCATCAGTTGTACTTTCATAGTTTGTAATTCACATTGGGAATATGATAAAATGGGTCTTGCTTGATTATGCCTGGATCTGATTATCAAGTCCCGTAAACAACTTTTCTGGATCGTTATCATGATGCATTTGCACAATTTTATTCCATTTTTGCTTAAGTATTAGACTTCCGTACTTCATGTATATTGTGCTTGTTTCTGGGAAAATTTTATTCGTATCTTTCCTTATACATTTGTTTACCAGCTTTATTCTTGTGGGTTATGGCCTTAAGCCATATATTAACCTGCATTTTTTAATTGACATTGCATGCTGGAGACACGCTGGTCCTGCATTACTTCTGAAATTTTTTATGGTGCACTAAAATTTGAAACAGTTTGTTGATTGTTCTTGAAGCCAGTCTCAATTCTTATTTCTTTAGCCATCAGTTAGTTTTTATAAAGTAATGTAGATTAATGAAATAGTGTCATCCATATGTGTAACCTGTTTGGTAGTATTTGCAGTGTTAAGTTCTAATTGGATTGAACTAATAGTTATTTTCTACTTTTGATCAAAAATGTACTACTAATGTAACCTGCAAATTTTCCTTTGTAACCTGCAGATCACCCGAGCACCCCCTAGGCTTGAAATGCACACTTACATAGAAATAAAGAAAAAGCAAACAGAAGCCGAAGCTGAGCATTTGGCCAAGGAGAAAGAGGTTCAACAAGGTTCAGACTTCTCAATCAAAAGGTGCATTACCGTTCTGGCAAGCATGGAAGTCAGCAAGGAAGAAAAGGCAAAAGCCAACAATGTGTTCATCAAGAGTAAGGAGAACAGGGAGGCCTTCCCAAGTTCATGGGAGTTGGACCCCGAGATCGCCTTAATTTGGCTTAGAAGTCAGCTAGCGTAGCAGGTAACATGTCAGTTTACTCAGGTGGCTCATATGACTTTATTCATTATCTGAACTACTAGTGTTCAAGTACTATTTGCATCTGCTGCATGGAAATCTTTGCATAGTCCTATTTCAGATTTGCATCTGCTCTAGTGTTCAAGCTAACATAACTGAAGGTTGGGAGGTGTGGCCAAGGTGAATAAAACCACCTGACCACCATTCGATAATTGACCTATCCAAAATTTCAGCATAAGGAGCTCTAGATAGAATGAGACAGAAACTAAACTACAAAAGATGCCTAATACTAAGGAATAACCCTTATTGAAATTTTTTAGAGCTCCTGTCAATGACATATCTATAGAACTCATACTAGGAAACCACCAAATACAGTTGGTTTTGATGAAAGAATGCTGCTCCATAGAGAGGTAAGTTACAGCTTAAGCAGTGTGGGCTAGTTTGTGATAATATGTATGGATATGACTCCTAAATCAGTGGTGGCAGTTTTCTGTGAGCTGCAAGGATTGTCTGCCTAAATATTATTCTTCGTGCGCTTTGGCTACCGTCTTTCTTGATTGCATGTCGTGCCTGATATATGCTTGTTCAGTACCCCATTGGAAAACAAAATAACAAAAAGGATTGCATTTTTATATTGCTATTTTGTGTTTAAACAAATATTTTGTGTATTTAAAATTGAACAAAAGGCGTAAATTCTCCTCTTTGCTGTCTTCAGGAAGTATGTAAGGTATTGCCAATATTTTGCAGTTTGTATGTCATACTAGTTCTTTCTCTTTTGATATACCGTGCCTTCATTTTTCTCAGCATTAAAAATGAAATCTGATGTTGTACATGTACTAGATAGAATTGCTTCTATGACTAGTTTGACTTAGCATTCCTAGATCTTAGATAGCTTCTGTTTTCTGTGTTTCTTTTGCTACTTGAGTGTCCAACACAGCAGTAAAATGAAATCTCGTACATGAAATGGATCAGAGTACATAATACTGAAAAATTTGTTGTCCTTTGGTGTTCTAGTTGATACATATTGAGTTAGTGCACTTATCTGTCTTACTTTTCTTTCATCAGCCAAGATTATCTGCTCATCGTCTCGTGTTCTAGTTGTAGGTCTCATATGGTGACATGATTGACTGTGACAATGATAATGCCTGGGAGAAGTCATTCATCAGACAAGCACCGAATCAATGTGGCTGAGGAAGACTTATTCTATGTATTCGAACTCACATGACTGGTGTCGTTCCCTTCATGTGATATGGAGGAAGACTTGGTTCTTAACGAACTGTTAAGCGAATGCATTTCTTGCTTTGTATCTATCAAACTCTGTAAACTAGGTACTGTAGTGCTTGGGTTTATAGTAGTGGTCATTTTTCTAAATTATGTTACTATACTGTTGAAATTAAGTTTCTATGAGACCTGTCGAATTATAAGTTTGGATGCTTCTCTCAGTTCTATGGTGATTATTTTTGATTTTGTAACCAACTGAAATAAATCAGATGTTGCCGAATGTGGTGGTGTCAGCCGGAATGATAACCATTCGATATAGCACAACCGTTGAGTGAATCAGCCGGATTCACTCAATCCGGCTGAAGAACAATTCTGGATCCAGTTTGGTTCAGCCAGAGCGGAACGGGCCCTTAGAGAATTTAACTTCCTTCCCAACAAGTATTTATATGGCTGTCTGAATCTTACTGTCATGCGTTCTGCCAGTTTCAGTTACAACGTTCGATTTGGTGAGACATTCTAAAATTATAGAGGCCAAATTAGTCCAATGTTATATAGAATGTTTTGTAGTCCTATGTATCAGCCGAACTAGTCCAAGATTATATGGAATGTTTCGTAGTCCTATGTACCCTCTTTCCATAGAGTAGTTGCATGCTTGTTTTCGCTCAATATTCTGGGAGTTAATATTTTCTGAAGTTCGTGTCTTGTTGTTGTTTGACAGATTATATCAGTAACTTTGTACAGCCATTTAGAAATAGTAAACATCGAAATTAAAATTGGCAGTGAATACCCAGTTTTAGCTTGTTCAATCTAGATGCTTGTGGAGTATTTACAATTTTAATGCTATGAGAAAGACAAGCAGCACTGTTGTTTCTTATAATTTGTCGTTTTTTATGATTATGGGTTGGGCATATGAACGCTTTGAATATTGATTGTAAAAAATGTGTGTGCTCCAAGTCATTCGTAGTACTTTGATCTTCTTCGGTTGAGAGGCAAGTGAATGTATCAGTGGCTTGCTACTGTTTTGACTTGTTATTTTTATCACCTCTACCATAATATTCAGAACCATGCTATATTAATAATAATTGAATCTTGCTTGTTATTCCACTTTATTATCTCCGAGTTATGCTTATTTCTCACTATATGGCATTGCTATCATTGGATCATGGTTTATGTGGTTAATCTACTATTGGAAGAAGTTGAATTTATATTGTTATTGCAGCATATATTGCATATGCATTGCATCATTCATTTGCACGGGAAGTTATGTCGTTGACCTATTGTTATGACCGTACCGGTACAACGTCGTGGGATACAGCTCCATACCTTGTTGGGTATGCAGGCAGGAGACATGCATTTGCATTCATATGCATTCTTGAAGTATAATGGAAGTGATTTGTTATAATATGGAAGATATTCATTTACATTGTGTCCTTTATATCTCAATTATCCTAGAAGTGATGGTCTTTGTTAAATCGTTGCTTTATCTCAACTTGTGGTTTAAATAGCTTGTCAAAACAATTTTGCTTGCTGAGATGTTTCATATCACCCTTGTATTACTCTTTCCAGGTACTTACTGCTTGTTGGGGAGTTGGGAGTAGCGACACACTTCACACACAATTATTTTGGACGCTTATATTAATTATGCTAGAATAGTCTTTGTTACCGAGTTTGGTGGTTTATACTTAAAGTGTGATGTGGATGTTTATGTTGAGATGTGGCCAAAGAGAATAGAATATAGTGAAGTGTGTCTTGTATTGATCTTTGGATTACACATATATAAGGGTACAACGGGTGTGCCATTAAGCATGAAAAAACTGCCGTCATAAATGCCCTAATGGCCATGAAGCAACCCATAACCATGGCTGTTACAACCATGATGATGGCTGTTTTCCAAGGTCATTAACATGTCCTTAAGGAGCCCTTCATGATCTCTTTGATGGCCTCTTTTGATGAGAGCAAATTTATTTGCATTTGTAACACTCCCCCTTTTGATCGAATCCTTCATGGAGATCAATATCTTTTAAATTCCTTCAAAAACCCTGTGGGAAAAATTTAGGAATAATGTGTTTGATGATCACTCAATCATAAATCTGAAAGATTTAAGGAGTAATGAAAAATTGAGATAAAGACATATGCTTGTGTTGATTATTATCTCTACAAAAACCCCGATGGGGAAAAAATCGAGATATGCTTGCACCAATTACTGTCTCGTTAAAAACTTTGTATGAGAAAACCTGATGGTAAAACTCATAAAAGAAAAGAGTACAACAGGGTGCGTTTAACTAGGCTCATCGATCAGAGATTCTCCCCTGATGTTTGCAAGTCTCTGAACCGTCTCATACCAATCCCTTTAACACATTTTTCAAATGTGGAAGTAGGTAGGGATTTGGTGAATAGATCGGCCAGATTATCACATGATTTTACCTGTAAAATGTTTATCTCTCCATTTTGCTGAAGCTCGTGAGGATAAAACAATTTAGGGGTAATGTGTTTAGTGACTTGGCTCTTGATGTAGCCTGTTTGCATCTGTGTGATACAAGCAGCATTATCCTCGTGGATAATGGTGGGTGATTCTGAGGAACCAATACCACAAGATTGCTCAATGTGGTTTATCATTCTGCGAAGCCATACGCATTCGCGTGATGCCTCATATAGAGCGATGATCTCGGAATGATTTGTGGAGGTAGCCACTAAAGTTTGTTTAGATGACTTCCAGGAGATGGATGTTCCTCCATGTAGGAATACAAAACATGTCTCGTGATCTAGCATTATGGGGATCAAACATGTAACCAGCATTTGTGTATCCAACTAAGGTGGGATCATTAGTCTTTCGAAAGAATAAACCAAGATCCCTAGTGCCATTCAAGTACCTAAGGATTAATTTTCCTCCGTCCAATGACGTTTAGTTGGAGCAGCACTGTATCTTGCTAATAGATTCATTGCGAAAGCAATGTCAGGCCTGGTGCTATTTGCTAGATACATGAGTGCTCCAATGAGGTTGAGATAAGGATATTGTGGTCCGAATATCTCTTCCCCTTCCTCCCGTGGTCGGAAAATGTCTTTTTCTTTTTCGAGTGATCGAACAACCATGGGAGTCTTATTTGGATGAGCTTTGTCCATATTGAATTTCTTCAATATTTTCTTGAAGTAGACAGATTGATGCATTAAGATTTCTGAGTGAAGATGCTCGATTTGCAAACCTAAGCAAAATTTGGTTTTACCCAAATCCTTCATCTCGAATTCCGTCTTGAGGTGATTGCGGGCCTCATCAATATCTTAGGTGTTGCCAATGATGTTCAAATCATCTACATACACCGATATTATGCAAAATCCTGTAGAGGATCTTTTGATGAAGACGCATGGGCAATCATTGTTGTTGGAGTATCCCTTCGTAGAAGATACTCACTCGATCGATTGTACCACATTCTACCCGATTGTTTAAGACCATAGAGTGATCTTTTGAGTTTCAGACAATACATATTGCGATTTGTGTTCTCATTCGGTATGGGGATCCCATCGGGGACCCTCATATATATATCCGAATCTAATGACCCATATAGATATGCGGTCACGATGGCCATCAACTGCATAGATAGAGGTTTTTGGATTGCCAGTGAAATTAAATATCGGAACGTTATTCCACTCATGACTGGAGAGTATGTTTCATTGAAATCAATGCCGGGTCTCTGTGTGAACCCTTGTATTACAAGCCTCGCCTTATATCTCACCACTTCATTGTTCTCATTCCGCTTCCGGATGAAAACCCATTTAAAACCCACAGGGAAGGTTTTTGAGGTGTAGGTATCACTGATGAGAATACCTGTCTTTTATTAAGGGAGGCTAACTCTGCTTCAATTGCTTCCTTCCACTTGTTCCAGTCCGAGCGCTGTTTGCACTCTGCCATGGACTTTGGATCTGGATCATTTTGTATGGTTTCGGCAATTGATGAGGCAAAGTATGTGTCGACAATTGTAGTCTTACGATCGAATGATTCTCTAGATTCAACGTAGTTGATGGAAATTTCTTGTATCCCAATTGGCGGCTCGGTATTTCCCAATACGATAGCGCCATGGTGTTCCAATGTCCCATCATCAGAAATTGAGTGCACTCGTTGATGTGGGAAGTGGATTTCTTGAATCCACATTGTGTCTCTCAACTAGAGGTTGAGTTTCATTTACCGTGTTAGAGGAATCTTTCCTCGGTTTCCTCTTGCGCTTTCGAGGATTTTTCGTACTTCTCCCTTTCTCTGTTGAGTTAGGGAGTTGAATAGTTTTGTTTGGTACCTCTATTCTTTCCGGTACATTCCTTGCAGGAATGAATGATTTTGTGACACTTTTGCTCACAGTAAATGAGTTCGGCAAATTGTTTGCAGCAGTTTGCAAATCAATTATTCTTTGAACTTGTAGTTCAGATTCTGCGGCGGTATGAGGATCCTCCTTTAGGGAATCTAAGGAATCCCAATTTATTTCTGGGCATTAAGTGTGATACTTGAATTCTCCCCCTAATGCGGGAAAATGATCTTCATTGAAGATACAATCAGCGAATCGGGCCATGAGTAGGTCCCCTGTAACGGGTTCTAGGTATTTAATGATTGACGGAGATAAATACCCCACATAGATCCCAATTTTCCTGTGTGGGCCCATTGATGTTCGTTTCGATGGTGAGATCGGTACGTATACAGCGCAACCGAATTTCCGTAGATGGAAAATACTAGGAGGATCACCACGAACCAATTGCTGCGGGGAAGCTGTATGGTATGCAGTTGGACGCAATTGTATTAAGTCACCAGCGTGTAACACTGCATGACCCCAACATGAGGTTGGTAAGTTACAATTTTGCAATAGTGGTCTGGCTATGAGTTTTACTCTCTTAATGAGAGATTTAGCTAAACCATTCTGGGTATGAACATATGGTACAGAATGTTATACTTCAATTTCGAAAGCCATACAATAATCATTGAAGGCTTTGGAAGAAAATTCTGTTGCATTGTCCAACCTAATTGATTTTATCCGGTGCTCGGGATGATTCGCTCTAAGTCCGATGACCTGTGCAATCAATTTTGCAAAGGCATGGTTTCGTGTCGATAAAAGACACACATGAGACCATCTTGCGGATGCATCTATGAGAACCATGAAGTATCTAAATGGTCCGGATAAAGGTTGAATGGGGCCACAAATATCTCCTTGAATGCGTTCAAGAAATTTAAGTGGTTCAGCCTTTATTTTGAGATGTGAAGGTCTCAAAATTAATTTTCCAATTGCACATGAGGTGCATACAAAATCTAAGGATTGTAGAAATTTTCTATCACTCATACCATGTTCACTTGAATTGCTAATGATTTTTCTCATCATCCCAATGCCGGGGTGACCAAGGCGTTCATGCCAAGTTTTGAATGAATCAACATTCGAAAAATCACTTTGTATGCAACGTGTGGTACGGGTTTGATGTATGTGTAGTACAATCCAGACGGAAGAGAACACACTTTTTCAAGTGTTTGTTTGCCATATCCAGTATCTTTGGTCAAGAGGAGGAACTCCTCATTGTTTTCTTCATGTGTGTGCGCATGAATCCCGTTTTCCGGATGTCACGAAAACTCGGTAGGGTACGTGTTGAATCGGGATACAATAATGCCTCCTCGATATGAATTTGTGTACCCATTGGAAGTGTGATAGTGGCCCTTCCGGAACCAACAATCATCGCATCGCGTCCCGCGATGGTCAAAATTTGTCATTCTCTCTTTGTGACGACAAAAAATGGAAATTCGTAAGAATAACGACAAAATATAGATTGAACATACTTTATTGAAATAAATGTGCATTATTACAATATGATAGCAACATCATGTCTTTTATTACAAGGGTTACATTTGAGAATGTAAACCCTACAGCTCGTGGAGCTTAATGGAGATCTCCAAAAATGTCTTTGGAGGAGTACTCCGTGAGTACGTCTTCAAAGTCATCATCTTCGCCTTGCGGAGTCTTGGTGATGCTTGATCCCGCTTCTTGAGAGATGGGGTCCTTAGCTCCAATTTCCGGTTCTTGAGAGGCAAAGTGTGCTTCAATATCCTTGGTGTTACGTGTACGACCCACGGACTTCATGTATAGATCAACAAGATGTTTAGGGGTTCGGCATTTCTTAGTAACATGATTGTAGCAACCACACCTATAGCAGGTGTTTTTGTTGTTGTTAGTATCATGTTTTGGCTTAGAAATACCTTTCTCCTTTTTATTGTTGACACGTGGCTTGTTGGCTCTTTTATGCTTGCCCTTGCTAGAAGAATTTACAGATTTCGCATGTACTTCAGGAAGTGGAACGAGTGCCTAATGGGCGCTGGTTTGAATTCATGAGTGTGAGCTCATGATTCTGTTCTGCCTGTTTCAATGTCTGAATGAGTGAAGAATATTGTGTGAAATTCTTCTCGCGGTATTGTTGAGTAAGAATCCTTTTTGAAGGGAGCATTGTAGACAAAGTCTTCTCAATTTTCTCCTCTTCGGTAGGTTCTTTCTCACAAAATCTGAGCTTGGAGCATATCTTATGAACAGCATGGTTGAACTCATCTACAAATTTGAAATCTTGTAGACGTAAATGGTTCCACTCATGCGTTGCCTCGGAGAGGATGATAGCTTTATGCTGTTCATATCAATTTTAGAGCGCTGTCCATAAAGCACGTGGACTCTCCTCATACATGTATTCCATTTTCAAATCCTGATGGATATAATTTATCATGACCTTTAAGGCAGAGAAATTGGACATGTTCGAGGGAGCAATAGTTGCATCGATTGTTTCATCTATACATCTGTATAGTCCAAGGGTCGACAGACTCACTTTGAGATCCATCGCCCAAACGGGGAAATTGGAACCATCAAGAGCGAGGATATCAAACTCTTTGGTTGCCATTTCACCAACAATGCGAAAGCCACAAATTTTTAGAAAATTATGGCATATATATGCAATTTTATGTGAATTCAAAAGAACTCAAATGATAGTTAAAATCCTTTAATATTTGGTAGAAATTTGAGTTTTTCTAGAGGGATTGATACATTGTTGATGCATGATCATCCATATGATCTCACACTGAATTTCTTCCTATTTAAAGGATTTGGCTGCATATAATAAAATTTTAAAGTAAAGGCGGTGAAAAGGAATTGCATAGTGACTGTAAAAAATAAAGACATGAAATGCATAAAGTGCTTGAATATAAATTCGTATAAAAACAGAGGAGTACAACTTGCTGAAAGTAATAATATCATCTGATTATTTGCTGAAGTTAAACGAAATTCAAGTCCGAGGACTTGAATTCTAACACTCAAAATTGTAAAATTGCGAAATATTTAAAAAGGAAACGGCCATGAGGCGTTTTGGTCCGGGAGGAAAACCGGGGGTGGCGCCGGGCCTGGTGCGGCCCATTCGGCCTAGTCGGCCCACGATGGAGGCGGCCTAAGAGGCCCAACCGGCCCGGGGCACGAGCGAGCGACTCATGGGGCTCCGTCCTTGTGCGGTCACCGCCACACCCGGATTGGGCGCCGCCGCCGCGGGGGGGGGCTCGCTCTGGAGTGCCGGAGCGACGTCGTGCGGGGCCGAGGGCCCGCCTACGCCGTCACAAGGGCAGTCGCGACCTCGTGGGGCCGCACGCCACTCCGTAGGCTCGAGCATCGGAGCAGCCGCCGCGGGTGGCTCGCACGCCGAGAGGCGCGGCCGCGAGGTCCGCGCGCCTCCGCCCGCTTGATGTGCCGCTGCTGTTGGGCCGCACGCCGCCGTGGGGAGCGCCCGGAGCAGAGCGTTGGAGGGCGCCGCCGTCTACTGCGTGCCGGAGGGCGCCGGGGGAGGGAGGCCGCGCGCAAGGGCATCGGGCTGGAGCCGCGCGAGCCGGAGGGCTGCGCCGGAAGACGCCGCCGCACCACCCCGTCCACACTGCCGTGCGCCTTGCCGGCGATGCACCGGGTACATTGCCACCGCCTCCCCCTCTTCCTCCTGCACTTTATTCTTCATTTGATCTGATAATCAAGCCTCCCCCTCACCGGGAGGTGGGGAGCGACGAACGCCGCCTTGGGCGGACGTCCCGACTAGGATATGCCCGGTCTTGATGACATTGCGTGGAGGAGGAGGAGGAATCTCGGGGTCGAGTCGACGTAGACTGCTGCGACATCGTCGGAGATGCCGGTGGCCATGTAAAATGGCGGGGATCCGTGGCATGCAGCAAGGGCTCCTCGGAGGAGGAGTTCCGGCGGGTTTGTCGGTGTAGGAGAGTACACCGGTGTCGCCGGTGTGTAAGTTGGAGAGAGAGCTTCCTCATCCGAATTCTCCTTGGGCTGCTCCCTCCGCCTTGCAGTCCAACCACGGGTTGGACAATGGCGGGGGCACTCCACCGGGATGTGTTTCGGTGCAGTGCAATGATCGGGCAGCCTCGGGGCTCCACGATGGGACTCAAGGGGTGAGTTATCGCTAGCTTCATCATCAGCAAGGGAGCTGGAAGCTCTACGGGCATAGGTGCTGTCCTCATGGCTCCTTCCGTTGCGACGGAAGTTGCTAAATTGAGGAGACGACTAGGATTACTAGTACGACGTCTCCCACCATGTCTTTGACGGCGAAAAGGTGCTCGTAGGAGGGAGTCTAGTTGTTGTTGGATGAGGCGACGATTGAGGTGAGTGCAGATTGAACTAGCGGAAGGACGGGCCATCTTACCCTTTTGCTTTGTCTCTAGCTCAAGCGAAGAGCATGCTGATAACGTGTTGAGATATGGGCAAAGAGACAATAGAATATAGTGAAGTGTCTTGTATTGATCTTTGGATTACATATATATAGTGGTACAAAGGATGTGTCATTAAGCATGAAAAAACTGCCGTCATAAATGCCCTAATGGCCATGAAACAACCCATAACCATGGCTGTTACAACCATGATGATGGTTGTTTTCCAAGGTCATTAACATGGCCTTAAGGAGCCCTTCATGATCTCTTTGATGGCCTCCTTTGATGAGAGCAAATTGATTTGCATTTGTAACAGTTTATCTATTACTACTGCAAGATTGAATTGAGAAAATGTAACATACTTGAAGATTGTACCCCTTCTAGCATGGTGGAGACGCTGTGAGTTCCTTCATCCAAACGATGCCTTGACCGGTTGACCTGTTTTGTGGTAGCACAACAAACACCGCCTCTCAAAATATTCAGTGTGCCTGTTCATGCCTTGAACCGTACCTTTTCTGTCATTCCAACTGATGTCTGACATCTTACTGGACAATGTCTAGAGAAGTCAATTACCTAGTGTCGTCGTTAATCTGTGTTGGGGGTAAAATCTGGCTATATCAATAGATCTCTCAGTCTTTCGATAATTTAAGTTTCTTATTGTGCGTTGATTGTTACATTTCCGTGGAAATGTATTACTCGTTCAGAAAGGAATGACAAAGTACTTAACCCGACATAAGCATGTGACCGATTTATAGGCAAACTAGTATAGCATAACTGTGCTACTCTGTCAAGGCATGAAAAGGAAGAAAATTTACAAATGTGGTCGATTAGTATTGATCTATGGATTGCGATATATAGCTTAATTGGCTCTAGCTATATATAATTCTATCTGCTAAGCCAACGAGCCCACCATTTGGTCTTGTTGTAAGTAAGAAGCAAATGACAGATTTGCGTATGATTGCAACCTTTATCCCAATGATGATGGTCTTACATCACACTGATTATATTTGTTTTATGGTAAAAAAGACTATATATGCGTTTAAACAAGTTAAGTTTATTCTTTTGTTGAGAAAATTTGAAATAATGTACGGCTGGATACAGCTTCTAGTTTTGCAAGGCATTTTTGTTTCTCAATAGTTGAAGTCACGGATTTGTGTTTTTTGATTGGGGCTTAGACAAATGGAGGCCCTATACTAACTTCAATTTGTCATGTAGTTAAAGCCGTGTACTAGCTAGTATTTGTTGACTAAGGCTTGACAGATTAGTGTACTAACTTACATTCATGTATATGTCATGACACTACGGGAAACACTTTATATGCCATGTGCCGCAATCTGTGTCGTGTGTAATATATCGGGCACACGGCACAAAGGTACTTTGCCGTGTGCCAGCTATATTACACACGGCACGGTGAAAGCACACGGCACAGGAACATGTGCCGTGAGCCAAGCTGAGGCACACAGCACAAATTCCACTGTGTCGTGTGCCCAGAAGTGGAGCACACGGCACAGCTCACGCCGTTAGGGGGTTCGACGGGGTGATCAGTTGTGCTGTGTGCCATGGCAGTTGCACACGGCACAAATAGATCCGTGCCGTGTGTTTTCCTGAACACACGGCAGAATATTTTTTTTTCTCTTTTTCTTTGCCTTTTATTTTATTTGGTATAGAGACTATCTCGTGGTACCTCATGGCACAAATTTGTGCTTTTTTTTTTGGAAATTTTGGTATATTTGGTGCATTTATTTCGTCATCGGTATTTTCTCGTGAAAATTAAATTTTGAACTGGAAGTGTTTGAAATATTGAAATTGAAAGTGCATCTAGGCCCCTCATTTTATTTTGGATGATTGATATCAATACAATTAAATTTGGACTAATGCTTTCATGAGAATGTGTGTAGTGAATATCCAAAGCACATGAAAGTGTAGCAAGCACGATCAAAAAGGAGAAAAGAAATGTGAAATGCAATAAAAGGAGAATTTGGAAAAGGCCCCTCTCAAAGCTTGTGCCTCGCTTTATTTTTTTGCTTTGAGTCATAGGGATGCCGTACTATAAAGAGGGATGCAAATCACAAACGTGGCTAAGAATGGAGATGCTCACAAACTCAAGAAATCCCCTCCAAACCCATTCTTTCCGAACCCATCGGAAGCTCCGGTGTGGTACCGGAAGTTCCGGTAGGCTTACAGAGAGTTTTGCTCTCGGGAAAAGCCATACCGGAAGTTCCGGTCCCTGGTACCGGAAGTTCCGGTAGGCTTATAGAGAGTTTTGCTCTCGGGAAAAGCCATACCGAAGTTCCGGTCCCCGGTACCGGAAGTTCCGGTAGGCTTACAGAGAGTTCTGCTCTCGGGAAAAGCCATACCGGAAGTTCCAGTCCCGGTACCGGAAGTTCCGGTAGGCTAACAGAGAGCTTTGAGCTCTCTAGAATGCCATACCGGAAGTTTCGATACGGCACCGGAAGCTCCGGTGCTGTCCAATTCTCCAACCCTAAACCTATGTACCGGAAGCTCCGGTACTCCACCGAAGTTCCGGTGCGGGCCAAAAATCTAGATCTAACCCTAATTCGAACCATACCGGAAGTTCCGATATGCTATCGGTAGTTCCGGTGCGGGGTTTTCAGACAGGCCAACGGCTCTTTTTGGGCTATGGTATATAAGCCACACCCCCACTCCATTCACTCTCCCTTGCACAACTCCGAACCAACACACACTTGAGCTTCACTCCACTTATTCCTAATCCTCTCTAAAAGCAAAAATTCCATCCTTTAGCTGGGATTTGAGTGAGAGACTTTAAGCAAGTGTTTGAGAGACTTGATTCTATTCTTGAGCACCTTCACTCCCGTCAAGCTTGTGATTTGGATTTGTTACTCTTGGAGCTTTGAGCTCCTAGACGGTTAGGCGTGCTCGTGAGCTCCCAACTTGTGTGGTGATGCCCGAGAAGTTTGTATTGCCCGTTCCGGAAGGGACCTTGATAGTGAAAAACTCAAGCTCAACCTTGGTGGTGACTTGAGGGAGAAATAGGGTTGAGAGAAACCCGGTCCTTGGTGGACTTTCTCAACGGAGACGTAGAGTCCTTGGTGGGCTTGAACTTCGGTGAAAAATCCGTGTCTCTTGTGCTCCCTCTTTTACTTGCGCGTTGTTGTTTAATTTACTAGGTTGCTTGTTAGTTTTCCGTTATGCCTTTAAATTCCTAGAATTGCATAGGGTTGTTCCTTTCTTTCTTGCAAACACTAGAATTGTGTAGGGTTTAATTCCGCATTTATCACCCTGCACCGGAAGTTCCGGTACCCTACCGGAAGTTCCGGTATTTGACGTTTTCGTCTTAGTGTTGTTTCGCAGAAAATTTTAGGTTCGCCTATTCACCCACCTCTAGGCGACTTTCAATTGGTATCGGAGCGGGTATCTTCGTTGAAGCCTCACCGCTTGAAGATCAAAGATGGCAAATGAGAAAGAGGCAACGGGTAGTGGTGAAGCACCACCTAAGGTAGCCGATGAAAGAGGTCATGAGACTTCACCGTGTGATGCCGAGAGATGGAAATGGAAAAGGGATTGCCCAGGGTGGAGATGTGCATAGTGCCTTGCCGATAAGCTACAACAAAACACCATACTCCTATAGTGATGGAAGAGATGAGCATATTGGACCCGACTCCGGAAGACTACCATACTTTGATGGTCGAGTACTTTGATCATTGGAAAACAAAGATGCTACTACATTTGGATTCAATGCATCAAAATGTGAGAAATGTGACTCAAAATGGATTCTTGTGGGTATGTAGAAGCAAGCCAACCGCACAAGACTTGTTCAATGTAAGGTGCAATGTGGCGGCGGCTAGTGCTCTTGTATCCGCGCTTAGTTCCGCCGAGTATGAGAAGATAACCGGAATGGAGGATGCCCATCAAATTTGGTTGAAGCTTGAATTGGTTCATGAGGGCATTGATAGTGTGAAGGAGTCTAAGCTAGAAGGGCTTAGAGAAGATTTTAACTACTTTGTCATGAGGTCGGATGAAGGGCCAAGAGAAGCCCATGATAGAATGATAAGAATAGTAAACAAGAGAAGAGCACTTGGAGAGAAGGTGTTGGACTTGGATGTGAATAGAAGGTTGCTACAAGCTTTGCAAGCATGGGATGCCAACATAGTGTCCAATATAAGAGACAAAGATGGTTTTAGATACTTCACCACCGATGAAGTGATTGGGAAGGTGCTCTCCCAAAAACAGCAAATTGACCAAGGAAATAGGATCAATGCTTTGCTCAAGGACAAGAAAAAGGCTAGTGGGAGCAAGAATGATTTGGCTCTTAATGCCGAAAAGAAAAGAAAAAAAGGTGGTTGAGGAGAGTGATGATGATAGTGATGATGAAATGGCTCTCTTTGTGAAAAGGTTCAACAAGCTCATGTCAAAAAGGAGCTCCAAGAAAAATGACCAAGACAAGAGCAAATTGAGGAAGGCCAAGAACAAGTGCTATATTTGTGGAGACAAAGGTCACTTCATGGCGGAGTGTCCGGAGAACTACAAGAACAAGCAAAACAAGAAGGGGGACAAGAAATACAAGAAGCATAGAAAGTACCGTCGGGGTGAAGCACACATTGGACAAGAATGGAACTCCGATGGATCATCTTCCTCCTCCGAGTCGGAATCCGATGAAGAGAAGGGAGGCATTGCATCACTTGCTGTTGGGCTAACACCGACCAACTCCTCCTTATTTGGAAGCTTGACCGATGATGAAGATGACGCCGGACACAAGTGCATGATGGCTAAGGGCTCTAAGGTAAATGCTAATGGAAGTTCTCAAATTCCTAACATGTTTGATTTGTTGGACATCATTGAGCAGGAAAAGGAGACCAATGAGAGGCAAGAGGAGCTTCTTGAGAAATAAGAGGAAATGCTTGTTCAAGAGAAGCAAAGGGTGCTTGAACTTGAGAAGCTCCTAGAAGTTGAGAGGAAGAAGAACGAGGACTTGGTAAAGTCCCTCAAAGTGGTTGAAGAAAATAGTGAGACACTTAAAGTCACAAATGTGTCACTTCAAGAGAAGTGTGATGACTTGCGAAAGGATCACAATTCTCTCAAAGTGCAATTTGAGGAAATTAAGTGTAACACTACTTCCTCTCAAGCAATGAATGTACTAGGTGCAACAAGATAGATGTTGAAGCTTGTACAAGAAACATCAAGACCATTGGTGACTTGAAGAAGCAAGTGCAAGAGCTTCAACAACAAGCACAAAAGAAGATGAAGACCATTGATGATGCCAAGGCCGAGTATGCAAGGGGCGCATACACCAATGTGAGACGGCCACATGTGAAGGATGGCATTGGATACAAGCAAGGTGACAAGCACAATGCAAGAATCAACAAGAATGGCACCGAATTCATCAAGTTCACCAAGGAGAGTGGACATCAAACAAAGCAAGTCAAGACGGAGAAGCAAATCAAGAATACTAACAAATCTTCTCTTATTTATGATTCGCATGCTAATGTGCCTAACCCCTCTTGTGCTCTCTTTTATGATTTTAATGCGACCTATGTGCTAATGAGAAACAAGCATGGTCGTGTCTATGTAAAATATGTTGGGCCACGCAATAAGACTCACAAATCTTGTGTGTGGGTGCCCAAGACACTTGTTACTAATGTGAGAGGACCCAAGCAAATTTGGGTACCTAAAAACAAGGCATAACTTGTTTTGTAGGAATACTCCTCCGGTGGCTCATCATGGGTGGTGGATAGTGGATGCACCAATCATATGATCGGAGACAAGAAAATGTTCGAGTCATTCGAGCCAAGCAAAGAAAGAAATGAATATATCACCTTTGGAGACAACAGAAAAGGCTATGTGTTGGGTTATGGTAACATTCCTTTAACTTTTCCGCATTCACTTTCGAAGGTTATGCTTGTGGATAACGTGACTTCAATTTGTTGTCTATCTCACAACTTTGTAAAATGGGTTACAATTGCTTGTTCAACGACAAGGGTGTGATTGTCTCAAGGAGAAGTGATGGCTCGATTGCTTTTGAGGGTGTGCTCAAAGGAAAGCTTTATGTTGTGGATTTCACCGCGGATAAAGCAAAACTTGACACATGCTTAGTTGCAAAGTCCGACATGGGATGGTTGTGGCATAGACAACTAGCCCATGTCGGTATGAGAAATCTTCACAAACTCCAAAAGGGCGGTCACATCCTTGGACTAACGGATGTTTGCTTTGAGAAAAATAAAATTTGTAATGCATGTCAAGCCGGAAAACAAGTTGGAGCACCACATCCATCCAAGAACATTGTGACAACCACAAGACCGTTGGAGATGCTTCACGTGGACCTCTTCGGTCCCATTGCCTATATTAGCATTGGCGGTAACAAACATGGACTTGTTATTGTTGATGATTATTCTCGCTTCACGTGGGTATTCTTTTTGTGTGATAAAGGTGAAGTGAAGGATGTACTCAAGACATTCTTGAAAAGAGCACAAAATGAATTTGAAGTAAAAATCAAGGCCATAAGAAGTGACAATGGTACCGAGTTCAAGAACACTCAAGTTGAAGAGTACCTTGATGAGGAGGGCATCAAGCATGAGTTTTCGGCACCCTACACACCTCAACAAAATGGGGTGGCCGAAAGAAAGAACCGCACACTCATAGAGATGGCAAGAACCATGCTTGATGAATACAAGACCTCCGACCGTTTTTGGGCCGAAGCAATCAACACCGCATGTCATGCCTCAAACCGGTTGTATCTCCATCGACTCTTGAGGAAAACACCATACGAGCTACTAACCGGTAAAAAGCCTAACATCTCGTATTTTTGAGTTTTTGGGAGCAAATGCTTCATGCTCAACAAGAAATTCAAGACTTCAAAGTTCTCCCCTAAAGTTGATGAAGGTTTCTTACTTGGGTATGGTTCAAACTGTCACGCCTATCGTGTCTTTAACAAAACCACCGGTTGTGTTGAAGTTTCACGGGACGGGACGTTTGATGAATCTAACGGCTCTCAAGGGGAGCAAGTTGTTATTAACAATGCAGATGTTGAGGCTCCTAGGCAAGCAATCAAGAGAATGGCACTTGGTGATGTAAGACCGCAAGAACCACAAAATGATCAAGATCAACCTCCTCCCTCAAGTCAAGACCAACCATGCACAAATCATGATCAAGTTGATCAAGATCAAGAAGTTGGTGATGAAGATCATGCTCAAGCACAAGATGATGAACTCATATCGCATGATCAAGAGGTTGAACAAGATAGCGGCCAAACAAGCTCACATCCACCACACCCAAGAGTGCACCAAAGTGTGCAACGTGATCACCCCGTGGAACAAATCCTTGGAGACATAGAAAAGGGGGTAATCACTCGTTCTCGTATTTGCAATTTTTGTGAACATTACTCTTTTGTCTCTTCTTTGGAGCCATTTAGAGTAGAAGAGGCACTCGAGGACTCGGATTGGGTGATGGCCATGCAAGAGGAATTGAACAACTTCACAAGAAATAAAGTTTGGACATTAGAAGAAAGACCAAGAGACAAGAATGTTGTGGGCACCAAGTGGGTGTTCCGTAATAAGCAAAATGAAGACGGTGTTGTAACAAGGAACAAAGCAAGATTGGTGGCAAAAAGATATTCACAAGTAGAAGGATTGGACTTTGATGAAACCTATGCCCCCGTGACAAGACTTGAATCAATAAGAATACTACTTGCCTTTGCCACTCATCACAACTTCAAGTTGTACCAAATGGACGTGAAGAGTGCATTCCTAAACGGGCCAATCAAGGAAGAAGTGTACGTGGAGCAACCACCGGGCTTTGAAGACCCCAAGTATCCTAACCACGTGTACAAACTCCATAAGGCGCTCTATGGGCTTAAGCAAGCACCAAGAGCATGGTATGAATGCCTTAGGGATTTCCTTTTGAAAAAGGGTTCCGAGATGGACAAGGCCGATGCAACCCTCTTCACAAAGCGTTTTGATCATGATATATTTGTGTGCCAAATTTATGTCGATGACATAATATTTGGTTCTACTAATCAAATGTTTTGTGATGATTTTAGCAAGATAATGACAAAGAGGTTCGAGATGTCTATGATGAGAGAGTTGACATTCTTTCTAGGATTTCAAGTCAAGCAACTTAAGGAGGGCACCTTCCTATGTCAAGCCAAGTACACTCAAGACATATTGAAGAAGTTTGACATGGACAAGGCAAAGCCCGCCAAGACACCCATGGCAACAAATGGCCATCTCGACCTCACCAAGAAAGACAAGCCGGTTGATCAAAAGGTTTTTCGCTCCATGATCGGCTCTTTGCTTTACCTTTGTGCATCTAGGCCCGATATCATGCTTAGTGTGTGTATGTGTGCACGTTTCCAAGCCGCTCCTATGGAGTGCCACATGGTGGCCGTTAAAAGAATCTTGAGATATTTAGTGCACACACCCAACCTAGGGCTTTGGTACCCCAAGGGTTCAAAGTTCAACCCGATAGGCTATTCCGATGCGGACTATGCCGGGGACAAAGTGGATAGGAAGAGTACCTCCGGGACTTGCCAATTCTTGGGTAGGTCCCTAGTGTCATGGTCCTCCAAGAAACAAAATTCCGTTGCCCTATCCACGGCGGAAGCGGAGTATGTGGCAGCCGGTAGTTGTTGTGCCTAACTATTGTGGATGCGACAAACTCTAAGGGACTACGGTTACAAGTTGAACCGTGTTCCCCTCCTATGTGACAATGAGAGTGCCATAAAGCTAGCATATAACCCCGTTGAGCATTCGCGCACAAAGCATATAGATATCCGCCATCATTTCTTGAGAGATCATTCTATCAAAGGGGATATTGAGGTGAGCCATGTGAAAACCGAAAATCAATTGGCCGATATTTTCACCAAGCCCTTAGATGAAAGCCGGTTTTGCTATCTAAGGAGTGAGCTAAATATACTTGACTCTAGTAACGTGGTGTAAAAGCGTGCACATTTGCTTGTTGCTATAATCGTTTTGGATCTTAAGATGAAATGCATGCTTTCCAAAATTAACTAAGCTATTTTGAAGGTTTTTCTTGGTTCTTGACTAATAGGTCAAACCTTATCAAAAAGTGATCATAGCTTTGTTTGTTGATTGTATACTGATCACATGATGTCAAGATATCCCACTAGTCCATCAAAATTATTTTTGAAAACTCTCCCCAAAACTTCACCTCTTCTTCTCTGTTTTCCCCCTACCGGAAGTTCCGGTAGGGTACCGGAAGTTCCGGTACGGGGACTAGGGCTCGGCGTTCGTTTCCCGATCGGAAGTTCCGGTAGGGTTCCGGAGGTTCCGACCGGAGGTCGGAACGGAGGACTTTTTCCTCTCGGTCGGAAGTTCCGGTACCCGGTACCGGAAGCTCCGACCGGGAGCTCACCCTCGGGTGTCATGCCCACATCGGAAGTTCCGGCATGCCACCGGAAGTTCCGGTGCGGGATGTTGACCTAGGGTTTGAGCCCGCACCGGAAGCTCCGATATGCTACCGGAAGTTCCGGTGCGGGGCGGCAAGTACAAATAGGGGAGCCCGTCCCCTTGAAAGGGCCGGCTCCCATTTGAAAAAGACTCCACTTTTTTCCTCTTTTCTCTTCGGATCCTCATCAACCGAAGCTCCCCTCAACTTCCGGCGACGGTCTACGGCAAGATTCTTCAAGTTCTTCCCTCCGGTCCTCTCCTAGCTCCTAACTAGAGGAGAAGGTATACCTTCATTACCTTCACTTCTAGATCTAGGCTTAAATCCTTGAATCCCTAGGAATATTTGATGCTTAGATGGTTCTCTAGCAGTTCTAGAACACTAGCATGTTTCTAGGAAGTAATTCCATTGGCTAGATGTGACTTTTTCGCACTGCTAGGGTTAGGGTTGACCCCTACCGAAAGTTCCGGTAGGCTACCGGAAGTTCCGGTATGGGTCGGCTTCCGACGATTAAGGAACCCGTCGGAGGTTCCGGTACTGTGGGTAACGGAAGTTCCGGTATCCGGTACCGGAAGTTCCGACGAGAGACCTTTCTTGTTAGCATCTTTGTCGTATCTCTAGATATCCACATTGTGTATGTTGCTCCTTACACATGCTTTTCTCTCGTTAGATGACTCGTGGCAGGAAGGCGATCGTGACCAAGCGTCCGGTACCCCAAAGTCATGATGACTCGGGCTCGGACTCGGACTTCGATGTGTCGAATCCGCGCCTTGTCAAAAGACAAGCCACATGAGCCGGCCACCGGTCTTCCTCCCACGGTCTTGGCCCGGCAAGGGCAAAGGTCTTGGAAGAGGCAAAGGAAAGAGCACAGCTATGAGACCTCCTCCCGCTCCCGTGTCGAGTGATGAAGAAGAAAGTGAGGAGGAGGCTAGAAATGTGGGCGGGGATGAGTGGTTTCTCCCCATCGCCCGTAACTTGCAGGAACACTACAAGTATGAGCTACGGTCACCGGCTGTGAGTGGCGATGCTGGCTACAATGTGCCTTTCTACGAGAGATGAGGTGCAGAAATATAGGAGCAAGTGCCCGTGGATCAAGGCTAAGGAAAGGGGTGTGGATGACATTCGCTTTGGGACCACGCCCAAGCCGAGTGGTACAAGGAGGTGCTCAACTTGAAGAATAAGACTCATGAGATAAAGTGGATCAAGTGGGATTGGATGGATCGTCGAATGATCTGGTCTTTACTCAATTCAAGGCTGAGTGTGCTAGGAGGGATTTGGTGGAGCTTATGGGACTTGAGCATGGGTGGAACACGGAACTTGTGGTTCGGTTCTATGCCACTCTTTGGATTGAGTTCAATGATGACTCCCAGGAGGACTCCATCATGCACTCGGACGTTTGATGGAAACAGGTTCCAGGTCACATATGCTGAGTTTGCACAGATTCTCGGATTTGGTCATGCCGACGCTATGAAGAATAATGTGAATGTGTTTGACCCTCCGGATGATGCAGCGTTGGAGTTCATGTATGATAGTCGCTACGCTCACCCCAAGACGATGATCATTGGGACACACTTTGGGCTGCACCCCTACTACCGTGTTCCGAACAATATGTTCGGATGGACTTTGGATCCTAAGATAGGGGATGCATCTTCTTTACTTGCGGACTCCAAGACTCTACTTTGTGCCATACGTCCGGGAGCTGAGCCGTTTTGTGTCTTTGAGCACATTTGGACATCAATCATCAACCACTCCTACACTCACAAGGCAAGCCTTCCCTTCGCTCCCTTTATTATGAAGATGATTGAGACTCATCCATTGGTATGCACTTTGTTCATGATAGGGACCACCCCGGACTTCGTCCCAAGAGGTTCCCTCTCTTACCCACTCCTCGGGGATCACCGGTGAGACAGGCAGCTCCTCCACCACCAGCTCGAGCAAGCTAGAGATGCTCCACCTACTTCCTCTCACCGGACTCGCAGCAAGTCCGGATTCATTAGCTCGGTCCTCAAGTCCATATTTTGCATGTGCAAAGCTAATAGTGAGGACATCTATGAGATGAGGATGGAGCAGCGACGCATAAATGAAGGACATCACCGGTATCTCTCTCACCTAGCTCAGCAGCAGCAGCAGCCACCACCTCCTCCCTTGGATCTTGCACCGATAGTACCTCGGCGGTGGGAGGACCCTTGGGCTCCACATCGGCAGGCCGCGGGAGTGGCGGCACGAGCAGCACGAGGCAGCAGCTCGGGATGTGGAGGTCGGTGGCACCAAGAGTGGAGAGGATGACAGCGCGAGAGGATGTCCCGACCGCCTCCGCTCCCCGCTCTAGCACTCGGATCCCGCTCCATGAGAAGGGCAAGGGAGTGGCACGCCCGAGGATGAAGAGGAGAGCGATGAACAGGACGACGACGACGACGATGACGACGAGTGATCCTCTCTTGGGCGTTCTAGTTCTTTTCTCCTTTTTGGTGATATGTTGCCAAAGGGGGAGAAGAAATTTCTATTTATCTTTATCTCGTTTTTATGATGTAATGAACTATGTGTGTGAGATGGACAAGTGGTTTGGTTGGAACTATGGATGATTGTAATAAGTCTAGACTTGTTTTTATTTTCTATCTATGTGATATGCTTGATGATTTGTTGTTTCTCTCTTTTAGATGCATTTGTGTGATGATAAAATGCCATATTGCATTGTTCTTGGTTTCTTTATTATGGATGCATAGATAAAGGGGGAGCTTCTCATGATTCTTATCTCTAATGTGCATTTGGTATTGTATAGACCAACTCTTGAAATTCAATTTCATGCACATATTAAGGGGGAGCTCATCTTTTATCTTTGCAAGTTGTGCTTTTTGATTTATCTTTTTAGAAATTTGATTGTATTGGCATCAATCACCAAAAAGGGGAGATTGAAAGTGTATCTAGGCCCCTCATTTTATTTGGATGATTGATATCAATACAATTAAATTTGGACTAATGCTTTCATGAGAATGTGTGTAGTGAATATCCAAAGCACATGAAAGTGTAGCAAGCACAATCAAAAAGGAGAAAAGAAATGTGAAATGCAATAAAAGGAGAATTTGGAAAAGGCCCCTCTCAAAGCTTGTGCCTCGCTTTATTTCTTTGCTTTGAGTCATAGAGATGCCGTACTATAAAGAGGGATGCAAATCACAAACGTGGCTAAGAATGGAGATGCTCACAAACTCAAGAAATCCCCTCCAAACCCATTCTTTCTGAACCCATCGGAAGCTCCGGTGTGGTACCGGAAGTTCCGGTAGGCTTACAGAGAGTTTTGCTCTCGGGAAAAGTCATACCGGAAGTTCCGGTCCCTGTACCGGAAGTTCCGGTAGGCTTCGAGAGAGTTCTGCTCTCGAGAAAAGCCATACCGGAAGTTCCGGTCCCCGTACCGGAAGTTCCGGTAGGCTAACGAGAGAGCTTTGAGCTCTCTAGAATGCCATACCGGAAGTTCGATACGGCACCGGAAGCTCCGGTGCGGTCCAATTCTCCAACCCTAAACCTACGTACCGGAAGCTCCGGTACTCCACCGAAGTTCCGGTGCGGGCCAAAAATCTAGATCTAACCCTAATTCGAACCATACCGGAAGTTCCGATATGCTATCGGAAGTTCCGGTGCGGGGTTTTCGGACGAGCCAACGGCTCTTTTTGGGCTATGGTATATAAGCCACACCCCCCACTCCATTCACTCTCTCTTGCACAACTCCGAACCAACACACACTTGAGCTTCACTCCACTTACTCCAAATCCTCTCTAAAAGCAAAAATTCCATCCTTTGGCTAGGATTTGAGTGAGAGACTTTAAGCAAGTGTTTGAGAGACTTAATTCCATTCTTGAGCATCTTCACTCCCGTCAAGCTTGTGATTTGGATTTGTTACTCTTGGAGCTTTGAGCTCCTAGACGGTTAGGCGTGCTCGTGAGCTCCCAACTTGTGTGGTGACGCCCGAGAAGTTTGTATTGCCCGTTCCGGAAGGGACCTTGATAGTGGAAAACTCAAGCTCAACCTTGGTGGTGACTTGAGGGAGAAATAGGGTTGAGAGAAACCCGGTCCTTGGTGGACTTTCTCAACGGAGACGTAGAGTCCTTGGTGGGCTTGAACTTCGGTGAAAAATCCGTGTCTCTTGTGCTCCCTCTTTTACTTGCGCGTTGTTGTTTAATTTACTAGGTTGCTTGTTAGTTTTTCGTTGTGCCTTTAAATTCCTAGAATTGCATAGGGTTGTTCCTTTCTTTCTTGCAAACACTAGAATTGTGTAGGGTTTAATTCCGTATTTATCACCCCGCAACGGAAGTTCCGGTACCCTACCGGAAGTTCCGGTATTTGACGTTTTCGTCTTAGTGTTGTTTCGTAGAAAATTTTAGGTTCGCCTATTCACCCCCTCTAGGCGACTTTGAGAAATATGTTGTGAACAAACTCTATATTCATGTTCGCATGACCGATTTGAGGTTGTACACAGATCAATAAAGAGTAAATGTCACTCATATTGTACATGAAATATCGTGCATATCGCGTTGTCCAAGGGTGTTTAAATTGTCAAAAATGTAAATAAAGTCCAAAAATCATGATATTTATGCTAACATCATTATTTCATGCATGGATGTGATATTCGAAAGTTGACAAAGTTTCGCACGAGTTGTCACATATGTTGCTTAGAAATGAAAGAATCTCCGAAGAAGTTTCTTAGTAATGAGAAGGCTTCTACATGATTTGAAAACAATTAGACGGTTGAATTTGATTTTGAAGTCAACACTTTTTATGTGGATCACACATCATATGAAATGTGTCACGGCAAAGTTTGGATATTTTTCAGATTTGTTTGAATTTTCTTAATTTTTTTTTGCAAAGATAGGGTTTTCGTGATTGAAACTGAAATCTATAGAAAAAATTAAATTACATGAAATATTATATTTTCTTTATGAAGACACATATTATATATTTGAAGAAGTTATATCGAAAATATTTCTAAAAGTTATAAATAATCTGGGAAAAAATATAAAAACAATATTTAAATGTGTGTCGTGTGCCCGGATCGGGGCACACGGCGGACTCTCTATGTGTTGTGTCTATTTGCTCCGACACAACACACGGCACTGAAACGAGGGACTTGGTAATAATATCCTGATCCGATCCGATTCTCCTTCCCCAATCACCACCGACCGCGGCACCACCCCCGAGCGCCACCACCGCGGCTCCGAGCGCCCGCCCCGCCGCCGCCGCCGCACCCACCTCCCGAGCCCGCTCCCGTGCCCCTCACCACCGCCCCGTCCCCGGCCGCCGCCTCCGTCACGGGCCCTCCACCCGCCGCCCGGCGCGCCTCCGAGCGCCAACACCGCCTCCCGCCCCTTCACCGCGGCTCCGGCCGCCCCGTCGCCGCCCCCACCTCCCCGGGCAAGCTCGACGCCCGTGCCCCGCACCACCGCCCCGTCCCCGGCGCCACCACCATCGCGGGCCCTCCACCCGCCGCCCACCGCGCCTCCGAGCGCCACCACCGCCGCCCGCCCCTTCACCGTGCTGCAGTCCGCCTTCAAGGACCCCACCACGGAGACCTCCACCAAATTTGTTCGCATCGTTTGCACCGTCTCCAGCTACTACTCCTGCTTTTACTCCGGTGAGTACTAATGACTTAGTTTGTATTTTGTTCTTTTCTTCATTTACTAGTGCTAATATCATTTTCTTGTCTTTGCTTAAACATTCTATTCTAGTGTTAATAGTATTCACTTGTTATTAATCAACATCTCTTTGCATTCACTTGTGTAGAATCCATCAGCGGCATCGAATGACGGGCCACAAGATGAATGTTCGCCATGGGACAAAGCTGCGCGTGATTGGCGCCCTTAGGACCATTGATCTTGGATGTGTTCATACTTTGTGATAACGATACTATGTTTAATGCCCGTGATGATACTATGTGTTGTGAAATCATTGTGGATGATGTTTATGTATTGTGAAATCATTATCGATGATATTTATCTCTTATAGATGCTCGTTGTGATATTTAAATGCTCGTGATGAATTATTGTGTTTTGCATGACTCGAGACTGCTGATTCTAATTTTTTATGGCAGATTATAGCCTCTGTGCCGTGTGCCATGACCACAGCACACGGCACAAAGGCCATTATCTGGCATACTGGCAAATCTGTGCCGTGTGCCAAGTCCACGACACACGGCACGGTTTTAATCTGTGCCGTGTGCCAGGCAAGCGACACACGGCACATATTAAAATTGTGCCGTGTGCCAAAAGTTTAACACACAGCACAGATTAAAACTGTGCCGTGTGTCAAGCATTTGGCACACGGCACAGTTTTAATCTGTGCCGTGTGCCAAAAGTTAGACACACGGCACAATTTTTTTAACGACGCTGGCCGTCACCGCCCTTTTTGTGCCGTGTGTTAGAATGGCACACGGCACAGTTGAGAATAATTGTACCGTGTGTCCGATAAATTACACACGACACAAAAAATATGCCGACTAAAAGTATGTCGTATACTTTGTGTCGTGTGTAACACACGGCACAATTTGTGCCGTGTGTTAAGTGGCTTGTGCCACGGCACACTACTGTTTTTCTGTAGTGTGAGTTGTTTTTCCC